>JBBYHO010000005.1:10367908-10382399 GCA_038382025.1 Adansonia gregorii
TATATGAAACCAAATTTATATTAAACAAGATAAAACTATTAAAAGTCAAGAATTTAAAATAAAAAAATGATAAAAAAAATAATAAAATCGGATTTAATATATTTTACGTATTTTGGGCTTTTTTAAAACCAAAGCCTAATTTGATTTTTTATTTTAAACCCAGTTTTAAACAAAAAATGTTTTAATCCAAAAATCCCAAAATGCAACCCATTTCTCCATAATCATACAAAACAAAATTTAATTTAAAATTTTAACTATTTTTATAATTTATAAATTTATTTACTTATATTTTTTATTTTTTAAAATTTATTTTTTTAATTTTTAATTATTTAATATCATAAAATAATTAATTCGATGATTAAACTGATTAAATCAAAACTGATGGTTCAAATGATTTGATCACCAAATCAATTTTTATTCGTTGATTGAATCCAAAATCTATATTTAAGCAAACTCAACCGTACAATTTAAGTCGGAAGTTTTGGTTAAAATAATACCCAATGTTTAAACACCTAATCAGAAGTCAACTTGATGAGACGACCAATCATCAATTCGATCAAGTTAGTCAGACCAATTGAAATAACTAATTAAATTAAGAAAATAATATTAAATGTAATAATTATTTAATAAAAATATCAACGTTAGGAAGATAAAACCGACACACCTGTCCATCACTTGATTCAAAAGCTCCATGTAGTTTGACTCGGCAATACAATCGGATGGGTAAAATACAGGCAGCGCATTGCTTCTCTAATCAGAGCTGAAATGTGATACTAGCGATTAGGCTGGATCTGAATGGGAAATACCAATTAGCCTGGATTTCACTTTTTTACGAAATTACCGGAAGGATTACTTTAATTTATTTTTAAACATATTTTATCCCAAGAGAAATACATTAAAAAAATACAAAATAAATTGCATTAGAAGTTTCAACTCTGCCCTGCAATCCCAATTCTCTGTAAAGGCACAACATTTAAAATACGTACGGTACATTTGTGCTTAACAAAAATAAAACCGTTCCTTCTTTGATAAACTTCGTAATTCGAATATATATATATATATTATATTTTTTATTAATTTAATAAATATAAAATTTAATAAATTATTAAATATATAAAAATTTTAAATACAAATATAATATATATTAAAAATTTATTATTTATATTTATTTAAAACGTTTTATATCTCTAAGTTTTATAATTAATATTTTAATTATTCAAATTAATATTAGGAACAGGAACTGACATGATGACATCAATACTGTTATTTAGGGGAGACTGAGCCTTTAAAAGAAGTTAGTGAATTAGGATTTTTAACGAAGCATGGAAATTTTTGATCTATCCAAATTAATTGTTGCATTTATATTTTTAAGCGTTGAGTGTTTGAGTTAATCAGTTGAAAAATTAAGTCGTCGTTCAGCAAAGAATAAATAAAACGTTTTAAGGAGTGAATGGAAATAATAAATAAAATAAAATAAAATAAAAATAATAAAATTAAAAGAGAGAAAAAAGAATAATTGATGACTCAATGTGGAAACTCCACTTCTTTAGTAAAAGATTGTAACAAAATGTCAATCTAGATGATTTTGTAAGGGTTTGTCAAATCATAAATATAGTTAGTTAATCTCAACAAAATCCAAAAAATAAAAAAAATAAAGATAAATATTAAAAGAAAAAAATTACAATAGATTTTTTTTAATTTATAAGTAAATTAGAAACTATTACATGTTGTTAATATATATTTTTAAAAAATATATATAAATTAAAAAAAAGTCATGGAAAAAAATTTCATTGTCATAATAATTCTTTTTGATGTTTTATATATTATTAATATTTTCTAGAGTCATTTGACATTAAATAATTATTATTTTTATATTATTTTTATATTAAAAATTTCCACCAACATTAAAATCTTGAATTTATGTGATCATGGGGAGTGAATTGAGTTGAAAATATTTATTTAAAAGTGTATTTAAACTTATAATAAAAGGATAATAGTAGAATGATTTAAAGTTCATTCTAAAATATATCCAATTCTTGAAAAAAAAAATCAATACATTATTATTTGCATAATTCCTCATCTGTTTTAGAAAAATGTTATTTTTTAAAATACAAATTTTATTTTTCAAATTATTATTATTTTTTTGTCACAATGTTATATGTCAAATTGTAGTTAAATGTAAAATTTATTTATTAAACTTTATTAAATTTTAAAAATTTTTAGATTTTTTTCATATATTTATTATGATTTCCTTAATTGGTATCTATATATGTAATTAAGAATTATTTCATTATTATTTTAAAATTATTTTATATTTAATGTATTATTTTTACTAAACAAAAAAGTATTACCTTAATTATATTTTTCTTTATATATCATCTAAACTAGATACTTCTTTTGCCAAAATATCAGTAAATATTTAATGCATTTATTTGTATTAAACTATAAAAAAAATATATATATATTAATTAATATCATTAGATATCTATTTCTTTATTTAAAGATTTCTTCCTTTATTAAAATTTAATTTTGCAAACAGTGTCTCTCTGTCTCTGTGAGTTTCCTTATGAAACCAAAAGTTAGTATTCAGATTGAATAAATTTGACAAACTGATATTACACTCTTTTTCTCTGCTTTTATTATTGACTGGTTGTTTTGTTTGGGTTCTGCTTTTCTTCCTTGGAATAGCTGCTGCTGGTGCTTTTTTTTTTTAATTTTATTTTCTATTAGAAAAATCCCGTCGATCCAACTTAAAAGACTCGAAGCCATTAAATCTTTTACCCAGAAATCATAGTTTCTGTTGAAACGTCTGGAAAATTTTCGCGCTTCTGTCATTAAAGCTCTCTTACTTCCTTTGTTTAATCTGTCTAAGTTGGAGTGAAATTTGGGTGTTTTTCAACTCAATTTGGCTAGTTTTGCGTTGTGGGTTTTGGGATTAACTCCAAGAATTAAACATTGAATGTTGGTGACTTTCTGCAGAGAGAACAAAATATCGTTGCTTCATCGTTGATCAAAGCAGAGTAGGCTTTTGAGTTTTCTTTTAAGTTTAAAAGAAAAGAAAACAACCACACCCCCCCATACCCCAAAAAAAAGAGTGGAATTCCCTTTTATATTCGCTTGTTGTTTCATACTCTGATCCTCTCTTTTTGCAGAGAAAGAGTGACTCAAATCAACCGGTGACCGGAAAAGAGTTGAATTAGACAACATTGTCAATTACCAACAAAGACTAGGTCCTATACAAAGATACCTATTTATTTATTTTCTCTTTTCTGTTTCGTTAAAATCTCCAGACGTTAAAAATTCTCTCTCTCAAGACACAGATTTGATTTTATCTAACAAAACCGCGACAATCTTTCTCCCCTTCTCCTTCTCCATCTCCTCTGTTTTCTAGTACTTCCTTTGTTGTCAGCGTCGAGATTGAGAGAAACCAATTTCTCTCTCTCTCTCTCTCTCTCTCTCTCTCTCTCTCTCTCTCAGACTGTGGTTGGAATCATGAAGTGTGACGCAGGGATAATGCGATCAAACCTCGAGTGCTTTCTCCATTGCACAACACCAACGGTCAAATCCCAATTCCTTCCCAAGGTTAGCAATAAAAAAGGGAAAACAAAATTCATTATCTTGATGATGGTTTCATGCTGTGTGATTATGATAATTGATTAATGTTTTTATTTTGCAGAGCGAGATTAGGAAACTTAATCGTTTGTGGCACCCTTGGGAGAGAGAAAAGGTTGAATATTTCACAATGGCTGATCTTTGGAATTGTTATGATGAATGGAGTGCGTATGGGGCTGGAGTTCCCATCGTTTTGAACGACAGCGAAACCTTAGTCCAGTACTATGTTCCTTATCTCTCTGCCATTCAAATCTTTACCAGCAATTCTTCACTTAACTACTTAAGGTAAATCTTTTTTTTTTTTTGTTTCCTTTAATAAATATTTTCAGAGTTGGATTTAGTTTATCACATGAAATTCATGGCTAACAAAACATTGTCCTCTGGAAGTATGCAATTGAATTGTGTAATAATTTGATGAAATTAGGGAAGAGACGGAATCAGGTGATGGCGAGAGGGATTCGTTGAGTGATTCATGCAGTGATATTGAAAGCGAGAGTGACAAGTTATGGAGATGGGATGGATGCTCGTCGGAGGACGGAGGGTCCGAGCAAGACAGCCTTTGCCATGTGAATAATAGGTTGGGTTATCTTTACTGTCAGTATTTCGAGACATCAACTCCTTATGGACGAGTCCCGCTCATGGATAAGGTATTTTTCATACTCACCTCCTTTGTTCTTTATGTTTTTGGCCTTACTTATAATATTACTTTGCTTGCATTGTCTTTCTAAACTTTGATTTGCACTTTATCGGCCTTCTGGGTTCCCTAAAACAATGGAATTGATTAGACCATGATAAAAAAACAGCTATGCATTTATCAGAATATAAGCATATTATAAAGATAAAATATAACTTTTGACCTTTGAACATGAAAATTCTTTGCTTTTGTTTATCTGCATATTTTTGCTTGTCCATGATCTCAATCTCTCTCTCTCTCTCTCTCTCTCTCTTAGACTTTGTCTCATGTTATTTAGTCTAAAATTCTTAAGATTAATCTTTTCCTTTTCTTTAAGGATATTTATCAATTTATCATACTTCCAGGAGCATAAGTTATTGCTTTTCATCTAAAATTGTGTTTTAACTCTAACTATTGTTCGAAAGAAGAATACTGAGTAATGCAATTTCAGGTTTTGTGGTTTTAAAATTTGGGATCATTATGACCATTTACTTTAGGCTAAAACCTTTTTCTTTCAAGCTTGTAGATTCTGTTGATTGTACTCTCGTTTTACAGATTAACGGATTATCTGGAAGATACCCTGGTTTGATGTCATTGAGGAGCGTTGATCTTTCTCCAGCTAGTTGGATGGCAGTTGCCTGGTCTCTCTCTTCATCTCTTTCACAAACAAAGGCGCACACGACAAGCAAATTATAACCAGATAAAAGAAATTAAAAAAAAAAAACAACAACAACAACAAATTCATGCAAAATTAGAGCAACTCTTATAAAATCTTCCTCTTGTCTTTGACCTTTTGGGCATAGCTAATAAGCATAGACTTAAATATTTAGTCTACTGATTAGTTTTTATGTTACCCGGACTCAGAGGTAAGGGTTAGATTCGGATACATGGTTGATATGCACATATTTAATTTTTTTTATTTAAAGTTTTCTTCGCTTTTATAATCATGTCTAAATAATATGTTGGATATAAATATTTTAAGAAAAAATGAACTATCCAATTAACATACTTTATTTATGTGCTCAACTTATTATAAAGATAGATTCGGATTATTGACAAAGGATTATTGGTTGATGTTTGATAATATCAGGTACCCAATTTACCACATTCCCATGGGAAGGACCATAAAGGACTTGTCCACGTGCTTCCTTACTTTTCACACTCTATCATCTTCTTTCGAAGGTGTTCTTTTAGTCTATTTCTTTCAGCTTTTGTTAGAATCCCTTTCTTATCATTGGTTAAAATAAATCTAATAATGAAGATAATGTTGTGCATGTGTGTGCGTGTAAGAAAAATAAGAAGAATTGCTTGCTCTTTTAGACCAAGATATATATGCTTCTTTTGCTGATGTTTATTCTGGTTTTAGACATGGACCCCGAAGATGACATTGAGAGTGCCGAAAGGAAGCGGAAGGAAGGGGAGTGCATGTCCCTTCGACCATTTGGCTTGGCCACTTACAAGATGCAAGGCGATGTGTGGGTCTCGGACAACTGTGGACGGGACCAAGAAAGGCTAGTGTCGCTATTAAGCGTGGCAGATTCGTGGCTAAAGCAACTTAGGGTCCAGCACCATGACTTCAACTACTTCACGGGGATTCGACGTGCCTACGCATAATTACTTGCACTCTTTGTCTCTCAGAACCCCATGGAAGTGACTGATCGCTAATTTTCCCCCCCAAAAAAAGAAAGAAAAGAAAAACATATTTTCGGGTTTTTAGCATTTTTGGTTTTTTGCTTGGGAGAAATAAGTCCTTGAGCTTACGAGAAGTGTGGTTGGCAGTGGTGTTATCTTAACCCTTTTAACGGTCCATTCTGAGGCCAGCCTTTACAGGATGTCAGAGAAGAGAGTTGAGTTGTTTTTGCACTGTTTAAGCCAGTTGGTGGGTTTTATTGTAAAGAACTAGGTGAGGTTGACAAGTAGAGAAAGAAGGCTCCTAAACTGTTGAAACTTTTGTCGGATTGTATGATATGTTATCTTTACCATCATAGAGCCAATTGACATGAGTATATTGCGCCCACAGTTTCATAGTTTCCTTGCCTTCCCAAATATAATTGTTCGGATCCTACGGCAAATATCCAAAACGTGGACTTGAAATCTGAATTTAATTTAATTAACTTATCAATATTTTTGAAAGGCGATATTAATAAATTTGGGTTTAAAACTTAAACGTCTGAATCTTGTTCAGCTTTTTTTCAGAAAAGAAAAAAGCAATGTAGACTTATTTGCGTCTTCATGGCCCCATAGAAAAAGAAAGACTTACTTTGGATCTTGGCAAGCAAGGAAAAAAAAAAAAAAGGTCGACTTAAGACTTTGCACGACTTTTGTATGGTTTTCATATTTAGCATTGAAAGCAAGCACGGCAGGGGAAGTTGAGGGAGCTCCTTGTTAAGTCAAACACAGGAAGAAAACTAGCCATGTGGGTCCAAACTCCTAAGGTCTTATGATCAAATGCCACTGGTTTTGCTTTGTTCACCATCAACTACCGTCAACACTATACAACTTATTTCGTATGGGTTGGGGGTCGGGGCCTGACACCTATCTCGCTGTAATTCCACCAGTCTTTGTTATTGACTTCCAGCTTGTTGCCATTCCAAAACCATCTACAAACTTTTTTACAGACACTTGATCTACTAAATACAATTTAGATATAACCACCGAATTCAAGATAATGGGGGTGCTAAAATTACATTTCCAGCCATGAAAACCACGTTAAATTAAAATAAAATTGCCTTAACTTAGAGAGTTTAGATGACTTAACTTGAAGGTTAAACGAGGGTAGATTGCAATATAGGGCTTCTCTCTCTCTCTATCTCTCTCTCTCGTAGTCGAATCCAAGACCATGGGCAAATTTTGAACGTGTCAAACACTTCAAGGAATGTAAAAGCACCGACTGGATGACAGGCAGATTATTAGCTTTTGTTTCCGGCAGGACACGTTAATTTGGCTCCCATTACACAGATTTAGCGCTAATGACGTGTTTCATGCTCTTCTTTAAACACATTTACTGTCGCCGTCCAGGCATCAAGTTGATTAATATGAACCCTTGATGCTATTTTGGACTTGGGAGTTGTAGTGGTTCTATTGTCTGTCTTAATTGAGCTCACACGTCTAATTTTGAGCCTTTTTTTCTTCCGGGATAAATTAAGGAGTTATTTAATACCAACAATCCACTTCAATCTAATAGGCTGTGTATCCGGTTATCTTTCCGGTTCAGGTTAACAACGTTCAGGTTATTACTCAATCCATCAAGTGGGTATATTTTGAATTGGATTTGATTTGAGATGCAATGTTTTAAATTTGAGTTTGATTCGGTTCAGATTATAATTTAATAAATAAAATATATTTTTTAAATTTAATTACGAAAAAATACAAATATTATTATAAAAATATGTTATAAAAAATATTTTAAAATATTTAAAGCTGTGAAACATGCTTTTTTGGATAAAGCAGGTGAAGCTCGGCCTTCAACAAGCAAAAAGTTTCTGCTATCCGAACCCATTTCAACTCATTTTGACGACAGTTTTATAATCAATCTAAAAAATAGTAGTGTCATTTGATAAGTTGATTGTAGATCGCATATGGTGTTTTAACATTAAAACTAACATCAAAGTCAACTAAATTCTTGTAGATGCTTTTTTTTTGTGCTAAGTTGAGCATGCTTGTTGGCAACACAGCTTGGCAAAACTTGCCAACAACGCTACCTTGAAGAGAGCATGTTTGCACCAACTTAGCAAAGCTTGTTGACAATCCAACCTCGCATAGCTTACCACACCAGTGCTCCTGGAGCATTGCACCTTGGAGTAGTGCACCTGGCAGCAATGTGCCGGACACTAATGGCCCTATATTAGTGCTCCTTGGAGCAATTCCCCTAGCAGTAGCGCGCTGTGGAGTGTTGCGACCAGATATTGCAACTTGCAAGTAGGTTGTGCAGTGGGCAGTGAAGTTAATTCCAAACAGCATGGGTTTACCCTAGTTTTTCAATGTCTTGAAAAGCATGGGTTGGTGGCTTTAAGAAATCTTTTTGTTAACCTTTTCCTTCAAATATAAGAGCTTCGTCTTTTCTTTTCTAGAATAAGTAGTACACTTCTAGGTATGCTGTCATATAATTTTTTTTCATTGCTTGTAACTAAAAAACCCTCAGGGTGAAATTTGTCTTAATCTTCACTTCACCCACTACTTTAAATAACTTCCCACCAATCTAGACACTCTATTTTATCTAGGTTCTTAATTGGTTTTTTTTGGTTTTCAGGGTTAGATATAATTTTTTAGGTCCGAGTCTTCTCAAATAAGCTATAGATGGTAGAAAGGTCCAATTGAGGTTATGGTTTGTTCCAATGAGCTTAGTTTAACATAATAAGGCATCTAGGCTTAATTCTCTGATTTAGAGGGTTGGTGTCGGATTCAAAAAATTGGGGGTTAGTTGATTGGGGTATGCCCCTTAAGGTGATTAGAGTGGATATTAATGATATTTAGACGAATAAAGGCTTGTTTTAGGAGTCATAATCAAAGGTTAATACAATGACAAAAGTCAACTTTAAGCAAAGTCAATTACAAAAAGTTAACTTTTAGCCTAGAGTTAGATTTTGAAATTGGAAGAGTTTTATAACTCTGATTTTAAAATTGATTACACCAGAATAAAATTCAACATAGACTGTAGGTCAAGAAGGCGTAATCGGGACCTGGTCAAGAAAGGACCTTAGGAATTTAGAATGCCGAGAGTTTCCAAGGGCTTAATCTAAGAGGTCCAAGATAGGAAATTTCAAAATTTTTCAGAGGAAGTTGTTAGGACATATTTTTGGTATAGGGTGAAATATTCAGCTGCACTTCTACATAGATAAATCATGGCCAATTGAATGGAATAAAACTTGTACATAGATTAGCGTAGGAATTTAGTCATGATCGAATTCTAACATATGTTTAATATGTGAATTTTGTTCATCTTTCATTAATGACAATAATGTAATTCCCCTCTAAAATTAGTAAGAGGTTAGTGATTAAGCTAAGATTAGCCAAGGGTGATTAAAGCTTAAATCACTAACTTATAGGCTTATATATATGGGGAGATTAGCCATAGTTTAATAACTTTTAAACATTTGAAAAACTTTAGAAAATCTAGAATTTTCCTTTTCTCTTAAGCTCTCATCATCTTTACGAAAGAAGCAAGCTTAGAATAGGTATAATCTCTAACTTTTCTCTTTAATTTCATTTCAATTTCATGATTTTGATGATTAATTCATGCTTTCTTAACTTTTAAATGTTCAACCAAACTCATTACATTTTTATAGCATTTGGCCACTTGGAATCATGATGCTATGATGCTTGATCATATTTGAGTTATAATTTAATTGATTTAATGTTATTCTAAGCATGATTGCATGATTAATTGATGAAATTTAGCTTGAATCATGATTAATAAACTTGATATTATGTTTGACTGGAGCAATCTCACTTGATTTAGGTTTGTCCTAAGTGAGATCTTAGTGTGATTGAGTGGACTTGGCTTAATTGATGCTTAAATGATGTTGCCTAGATGAACTAAGTTGAGTTAAACTTGGGTAAGCCAAAATTTATGCTTAATTGAATGACTTTAGAAGCTTCCTTGTTCAAGTGTTAAGCTTGATATTTGGAGTGATGGAAGTATGAATTTGATACCATGATATCTGGAGATCCAAATATTCATGTTGATGCTGTGAAGGGACTAAGTTATATGACTAGGTGTGGGAGGTGCTATGCTCTGCCTGATATTGAAATGTAGTTTCGAAGAGATTAGAGATGAGTTAAAAGTAGTAATAAAGATTGTTTATAGGGATTGAGAGAGCTAGTGAGTGAGCGAGAAGCTGATGAGTTTCTACATTTATAAAGCATAGTAAGTATAGCATTGTGGAGTAGTTGAACAAGCAACCTGTAAAATATCGATGCTATCTTTGTTGTTGAACTCGAAACCACATAGAATGACTTTACCAAAGGTCTTAAATCAGATGTATACGATGCATAATAATTTTATTGATAAAATGGGTCGGTTAGTAGACAACATATAGTAGATAATTTCATATCATTCAGTAATGATAAAATCCCTTAAAAAATAAGGGGTAACATGAAGGCTCTGTATATCATTGTTAATTGTAAAGGTTATACCCTACTGCGAGTGCTGATAAATAATGGTCTATATTGAATATGCTACATTTAGCCACTTTGCAGAAGATGTCTATGGATGCCTCACACAATAAAAATAGTGATACTATTGTCCACTGCTTTTGATGGGACTAAATAGGAGGTGGTTGGTATGATTACAGTTCCTCTAAGAATCGACCATATGCTTTTAAAGTGGCATTTCCAGTGATGGATATTACACCTTCATACAATTGTATCATGGTAAGCCCTCCTTCACACAATTGTATGATGGTAAGCCCTGTTCATTTTGTGGGGGCAATTCCCGTCTCGTTGCACTAAAATTGAAATTAATTATGGACGATAGAATGATTGTCATTAGTGGAAAAGAAGACATTATGGCACTCATGTCTATTGATGCGGTGATCATGATGAGGAGATTCCTAATCTTTTCTTTTAGTCCTTTAAGTTTATAAATGCCACATATGTAGGGGAAGGACTATCGGTCATTCAAGCTCGCCTATCTTGGAATATTAGGATGGGTTTAAGATGACCGTTGGAAAGAGTTGCTAAGTCAGCAAAGGATTAGGAATGCATCTGTAAGGAATGACCAGAGCCTTGAGAATGGTTAATCATATAGGAAAGAATGGCTTGGCTTATAAATCGAATACTGCTTAAAGAAAAAGTTAGCTGAGAAAGCTAGAGACAAGAGGATGGCTAGGATACTGGGATTTAAACTGAGAATGGATGGAAGAACTTCTGCTTCTGTTTTAGGTATTTTTCGTTTTGCGGTTAAAGAAAGTCACATGAGAGATGTCCTAGTTTTGTTGAATGAGGCCTTTGAAAGCATTAGTATCTTCATTGATAGAGCAGGAGATCTTAAAGTTGGGTATTTTCTTTGCCTATGATCATCGGCTTTAAAATGATAATGAGATTTTTATAGATTGTAGGCCTTTGTTCGATGAATATTAAGATTTCACCCTAAATTTGAGGCCAAACAACATTTAAGTCTTCTTTGTATAGGGCTCAGTTTATTAGTCATTGGTAAATAAATAACAAGCGTGATGTTTTTTCATATTCATGTGTCTTTGTTTGCCTGTGAATGTTTTATTTCTTGAATTGGCTAATTGTCTTCTCTTAAATAACTAACATTATTAATACCATAATATATCTTGATTTGCAATGTCTTGATATATACACCTAAAACTTTAATGCTTAAACCTTTCTTCGGTATGTTGACATAACAGGTATGAAGATAAAGGTTGACCATTTGGGGGTCAATTCTGATAAATCATTTCATGAGGATGAGGTATATTCTAATAAAAATTCTAAAGGCTATGACTTGCCCTTGGATTTATTAAGACTGATCAAGGAAGAGGAGAGACAAATCATGCCTTGTAAAGAATCTTTGGACATAATGAATTTAGGGACTAAAGAGTGTAAAAGAGATGTCAAAATTAGGACTACGATATCTTCATCCATTCAGGAGGAGTAGATTTTAAAAATGTATTCGCTTGGTCATACTAGGATATGCCAGGATTGGATACAAACATAATAGTGCATAGGCTTTCATTGAAACTTACACGTAAATGGATGCAACGGAAATTAAGGAGAATGAATCTAAAGATGCTCTTAAAAATAAAAGAAAATTTGCAAAAGTAGATAAATGCTGGGTTTTTAAAAATGATGAAATACCCTAAATGGGTGGTAAACATTGTGCATGTCCGAAAATGATGGACAAATACGCATATGCATAGATTATTGAGACTTAAACAAGGCAAACCCTAAGGATAGTTTCCTGTTACCTTATATAGATACATTGGTCGACAACATAATAAAGAATTCTTTGTTTTCCTTCATGGATGGCTTTTTTGGTTATAACCAGATTAAAATGGTGTCAAAAAAGATGGAGAAGACTATGTTTGTATCCTTGTAGGGTACATTCTATTATAAGAGGATGTCATTTGCTTGAAGAATGTCGAGGAAACATATTAAGAAGCCATGGTGATTTTGTTCCATGACATGATACATAAGGAGATGTAGGTGTATTTTGATGTTATAATTGCCAAATCTGTTAAAAAAAGTGAACATGCTAGAAACCTTAGAAAGTTGTTTAAAATTTTGAAAAAATTCCAACTTAAGCTTCATCTAGCTAAGTGTACTTTTGGCATTACCTTTGGGAAAATTTTAGGCTTTGTGGTTTGGTATAGAAGTGGATCTTGCAAAGGTTAAAGTCATTTAGGACTTGCCACAACCTCATACATAAAAAAACGGTGCAGAGTTTCTTAAGAAGATTGAACTATATTAGAAGGTTTATATCCTAGCTTATGCATAGTGTGATCCGATATTTCAGCTTCTACGAAGATAAGATCATGGTGAATGTAATGATGAAATGCTAGGTGAAACATTATCTTTCTAATCTGCCAGTAATGGTGTCACTAATACCTAGATGACCATTAATCTAGTACTTATCTGTATTCGAAAGGTCTAAGGGATATGTGCTAGGGCAACATGATGAAACAGGGAAGAAAGAGCAGATGATCTATTACCTCAGCCAAAAGTTTATAGACTATGAGGTAAATTACTCATTGGCAGATAACATCTATTGTGCATTGGTTTGGGTTACATAAAGGCTTAAACAACATTTGTTCTATCACATAACCATGTGGATTGCAAAGTTCGATCTGATTAAATGCTTGTGTGAAGCTCTGGTTCTCTCAGGAATAACTATAAGGTGGTAAGCGCTACTTTTGGAGTTCAGCATAGGGTACTTGAATTAAAAAGCCATAAAGGGTAGTGTTATAGCTGATTTCTTAGCACATCAAGCAATAAAAGATTATGACCCATTAGATTTTGATTTTCCAAATGAAGATTTGATGTGCATATCTCACGATTAAAAGGTGTTGCTTAAAGAGAGAACTTGAAAGATGTATTTTAATGATGCTGCTAATGCCATAGGGTAGGTATAGGAGCAATATTAATTTCCCTAAATAGCAATCATTATCTACTTATTGCTAGACTGAATTTTGATTGCGCCAATAACATAGCTAAGTATGAGGCATATGTTATAGACTTGCAACCTACTATTGAGTAAAAGATAAGATTTTTTAGGGTGTATGGTGATTCAACTCTAATGATATATCAGTTCTAGAGTGAATGGGAAACCTATGATGGGAAGTTAGCGTAGTAGAAGAACTTAATTCTTGAATTTGTAAAAGGATTTGAGAAGGTTGATTTTTAACGTTTTCCTAGGGAGGAAAATCAGATCGTCGATGCATTAGCTAATTTGTATGCCATGATAAAGGTAACTAATGGAGCTAGAGTGGGGCTGATTAAAATAAGTATTCATGAGATCCTTGCTTATTACCATAATATGGAGTTTGAAAGAACTGTAGTATTATAACATTCTGCGGTATGCCAAAGATTGGCAATATCTAGATCATGCTACTGAAAATGATTAGAAGACTATTTGGAGAATGGCTATGAGTTTCATCCTTGACGGTGAAGTCCTGTACAAAAGAAGTCGGGATAAAGTGCTTTTGAGGTGTGTGAATGCCACTAAAGCTAAAAAGATAATGAAAGAAGTTCATTAAAGGATCTATAAAACATAACTTAGCAGACACATGATAGTCAGGCAGATTATGAGCCGAGGATATTATTGGTTCACCAAGGAGGGTGATTGCATAAAGTATGCACACAGATGTCACAAATGTCATATATATACAGACAAGGTTAATGTGCCTCCATCATAGTTGCACATGATGACATCTCTGTGACCATTTTCAATATCGAGCATGGATATGAAAGGCCCTATTATGCCTTAGGCTTTGAATGGGCATCACTTCATCATGTTGGTAATAGATTACTTCACTAAATGGGTGAAAGTAGTTTCTTATGCGAATGTGACTAAGTCGGTGGTATACAAATTTGTTAAAAGAGAAATAATATGTCGATATGGAATACTAAAAAGAACCAATACTAATAATGCATCAAATTTAAAAAATAAAATGATACACAAAATGTGTACAAATCAAAATCGAGCAACATAATTCAACAACATATCACTAAAAAATGAATGGGGTAATAGAAGTAGCTAAT
>JBBYHO010000005.1:10382499-10396712 GCA_038382025.1 Adansonia gregorii
CTCAATCTAACTTGAATTAAGTTTCAATAATAAAAAATAACTATCATTTAAATTTAACTCCAAAAGTATAATTAAATTTGGAGAAACCAAAGCCCGTGATTCTCTCGGCGCATGTTTTGCTGTAGATGGCATGTCACATGGCAATTCCAAGTTGGTGAAGTGGTGCTTCAAGTCTTTAACAAAGAAGTGCTCATTTTATAGACCTGACATTCTCTTTTTCGGTGGTCCCATTTCCGACAACCCTTCAAATTAGGGATGACAAAATTTGATTGCTCCGTAGATTTTGTAAATGAAAAGGTTTTACAATGGGAATGGGATGGAGTAGGTGGCTTTGGTAAATATTTGCTTTGCACTACCTGTCTTTTAAAGTTATTATTTTACTCTTTAAAATATTATATATATATATATATATCTATTTTTTAATATTTTTAGCATGTATATTAGGTATGTATATACTAATATTTTATACATATTAAAGAATTATATATATTAAAATTATACTCATAAATAAATTATAATATATTTTTATAATATTAAATTAAAAATAATTAATAAAAGTAGGGCAGAGCAGCATGGGGCTGCTATGGATGCAATAGGCATCCTATTTGTAATATAGGAGTCGGTTCCAACAGATACAGAGCTAGTTCCAATACTGAAGATAGAGAAGTTAGAGAGTCACTAGAAAAAAAAATTCCAAAAAAATTTAACACTATTATGGAGAACACAAGTAATATCACAAAAATTAATACAGATTTATTGAATGTCGTTGAACAGAAAGAAACAAACAAATTCAATCAAAGTAGGATCTCTAACCTTAAAAGATACTTGCCTATCTCTTGGGAGTTTGACAAAGTTCACAATTGTCTCCTAAGTTCCATTAGTCTCATTATAATTGACAGCACTGATCAATGATAACGCAGTGAATTGAGAAGATGTAGTGATTCTCTCTCAAGATGAGAACTGAAAACTAGAAGGCAAAGTTACAGAAAAAGAAAATGCTCAAAACCTATAAAACTGTTCAGACTCAACTATTTTTGGATAGTTTCTAATAAAAATTCGAATTGAGCCATTTGTCTTAATTTAGGTGGTTTGAATTAAAAAAAAAAAAAGAACAAACGTGTCTTAATTAGACATTGGTTGGGTTAGACTTCAAAAAAATTTAGGGTTTGGGCTCCAAAGAGACAAAGACCATACCATATTTAGCTAGAACCTAGCTTGAAACGTATGTATGGTTCAACCAAGCTTGTGTAGGTCTCACCTCCACAAAAACTTAGGTGCCCCTTAAGGCTAACCCAACCTAAACTTAGTCTATAAATAATAGCACATGAAATTCACCCATGTGTTTCCAATATGGGATTCCATACGATCCAACTTTTTTCTTTAAGTGACTAATTTGAGATTAATTTCTCATCTAATGAGGATATCAATTGTATAATTTAATTATACATCATGTATCTACATAAGATAATCTATATATTCTTATATGTACTTTGTATTTTTACATCTAGGTAATCAATTGATGCCCAAAACATCCATACATTTTTACAAGGGTCTTCATCTTCTTCAAAACTATTTTTACCAAATTCTATTAAGGGTCATAAAGCTCTCTTCAACTGCTGCTCACAAGAAACTGTTGTTCCATGATCGACATCACTTTGTATACCATTACTCTTATCATCAGCAAATACAATTTGATTTTTTATTTTTTTATATTTTCGTTATTCAAAATAATAAGAAAAAAAACAAAATTCCAAGCATAGTTGTAACCTTCTATATTGGTTTACAAATTTTGTCTTGTGACAAAAATTCATCCAGTTGCAAATTTTAGGTTATTTGAGTTTTTTATTAGTAAAGGCGTGGGAATAATGTGTGATATTTACGGATAAAAAAGTTTACAAACTTTGAATTTTTCTGTGTTTTTGCTTGCTTTTAGTTGGAGTTCATTATTGGATGGAAGCTGAAGAGAAATTGTTATATTAACGTGTTTTAAGAATATTGGTATTAGAAAAATCATATATATATATATATATACACACACACACGTAACAGGGTATGCTAACTATTTAAATTCCTTTGCCTATATGGATACCCTATTTGCACGACACAAAAGCAATACAAAAATTAGATATATTTTCAATTGAAAAAAGAAATAACATTTATGTTAAATTTAAAAATTTAAACGTGATTGAGCTTGTAACCATAAGATTATTTTAAATTGAAAATGGATATTAAATGTGGGATAATGATTAGGTTAGTTGGGATAACCGTCTGGAATTTTTAATTAAAATCTATAATTTTTTAAACTATCTTAAATCGGTAACAAAAAAAGGATTATATTTGATCTTTTTCGAGACCTTTCTCTTACACTCTTAAACCTCTCTTTCCCCACACACACACACAAAAAAAGGAAAAAAAAAAAAAAAGAACTAAAAACATAGTGTCTGTCAAGCTGGCTCAGCAAAACTCAATTCCTTGCTTAAAAATTGACTCCATACATCCTTTGCGTGCATTACTGACAAATGTCAAGCATCCCATTGTCAAGGTTTTGTTTTCTTTTCCTTCAAAAATTAACATAACCACCTCAACCTTACACTTAAAACAAAATATATTATCTCATAACTTCTTTAACAAAAGAATCAAAAGTATTCTCAATTTTTTTATTATTGCTGATGCAACAATTTGTAGTGACACATAGAAGGCTAATGGATGCTCGCCTAATAAACTTGCAAGACAAAGAAGGTTAGAAGGCATTGAAATGTGTACTCCAAGATGTGCTCCGATGCTTAAGTCCGCAAGATTGGAGAGAAAGAAAGATGAGATTATGTAGGTTGTGTATGACTTAGCAATAGGTAGACCATTGTACCTTTTTATAGTAGTTGCTAAGCATTATTCATTATCTAGGACTCTATAAATATAAAGTTTACTAGTGAATGAATCTCCTTAAATGAAGATAAAGATTGAGTATATTTGAGGTATTATCATAAGAAGTTATCATCTCTTATCTAAGAGGTATAACAATTGTCCCCTGGGCTGTGGATGGTTACAAAATGATCATTTCCAACTCATAGAGAAACAAGTCGAAACTTAGAAAATGTATCTGCTTAGCAAGTCAACCCTTAGATCGATGAGCGATTGAATTTTTGTCATTCCACATTATGGTGACCTATAGTAATGCATAGGCAGCTAAAATGTAGTGCAAAGGATTGCCACCCTTAATAGTGGCCTATAGGTCACTTATCCATGTTGATAAAAAAAGTGAAGTTCTACCTTAACTTTTTTTAAGGTGCAACTATTACTAATTCTACAATTGCATGACGCCACTCAACAATCAACATGTGGCATTGCTTTTGAGCCAACAAGATAGTTAGGGTTGCATCGATTCAGTCCTTATAAACTAGGCCTCATTCTGGCTATGTAGTTACATCAATAATTCTGGGTTTTTCTCTATCCATTTTTGGTAGCAAACTATGACATCTTATAGTTTTTCGTTACCAGCCTTTATTTTTACAAGGTTTCCTTTATTCCGTTCTTTAAAATACCAGTTAGGTAAGATATCATCTTAGTTTCCTTTCTTGGTTGTAGGGTAGATATTTCATTTTATCATTTTAAATCAGTGATGAATGGTAGTCCATCATCGCGTTATTTTTTGAAATCTGCCATGAAAAAAGGTGAACTTTAGGTTAATGGTAGGGAAGTTGTCAAACAACTTTTTGTTATGGAGAATGTTGTTGTAGATTAGTCAAGTGATCGATCATTCATAGAGTTGCCAAAGGAAAGTTTTACACTAATGGAACTAGCTCGATAGAAAGGTGAAGACCTACCAGCAAAAAAAAGGCACTTATGGTTCTGCCTCTAAAGAGTAAAGAAAGAAAGGTGATGAGAGGCCTCTTCTAGTTACAAGAGTTGATATAAGTCGAGTAGATGTGTTCAGTAGCGCTATTACTAGGGTGACCATGAAGGCGGTGTTAATAGATTAAAAGTTTAACTTTGAACAATATAAAGTGTCCAACCCTTTTTTCGAGCAACCTGTAATTAGAGTCCAGGGAATACAGTAACTACTTAGTGATACATCTTCAAAGACATTTTCATCTACCTTTGGAACCATTTTCGCCAGTGCCAAGTCGATATGAGATATATTCAAACCAATAAAAACTAACGCCTAGGTGCTGTTGGTAATATACTTTATTGTATGCAAGAAAAAAGGGTGGACTTCTTCCTTTTGTTGAGGTGACCAAGCATCTATTTTCACTAAAGAGACAAGATGAATATTTGTACTATCTTTAATCTACCACTGAAAAGATGTTAACGGATATCCTGTCAAATGCTCACATTAACAACGATTAATTCTTTATTATTAGTCAATAGCTGAGTACTGAGTAGGATTTCCCAATGGAATAAGATCACTATTTTTTTATGAGCTATATGAAACTAACCCTGAATGAATCCAAGGAAGAATAAAAACAATTCTTCACATGTTGCTAATTTAAAGTAAAGGATTTCATGACCTCGAGGAAAATTCAACAACACTGTCTTGGTGTTGACGCTGTCCGTTATCCAGAGAATCCTACTCGCTCACCAATAAAAAGAGAAGCTAAAAGCGCATTGTAACTCGGTGTAAGATTTAAGATTATGGTATTTATTTTTATCATCACAGTAAAGTATGTTATCTAAACTGATTTTTTTTTTTTTACTAATTCCACTTCCACAAGCAACTAATCTGTGAATGTAGTCGACATCAATAATGAACTTTAATAATGAATTGAGTATAGACCATTGCAGTAGTAGGGTAGAGGAGGAGCAAGGTAGCTTTGGGATGTTAAAGGAGATGCCAATTGGGCACACGCTGATGACACATTGATTTTTAAACTTAGCTTTTACTAACCTGAATTATAATTATTTTATTTATAGGAATGGATGCTGCTACTTGAATCGTGTCAATAGAAAGTAAGGCAAGCAAGCTATCGTCACGAAGAGAAAAAGTAAAGAGAAAATAAGGGTCAAGGATAGCTAAGGTGACTTCTTTGCTCAAAAAAGAGTTTGCTTTGAGTTGACAGTTACTTTTACACCGTTAGTTGACGTCACTATTCCTACTAGCACTTTTTCCATGGAGGCCACACTGGTTTCTATAAATCAGGTAAAGTTTGTAGCCCTAGTTGCTTCAACCGTTCCTTCATTTACTAACAGCGTGCCCTCACGATATTTGTTCCCTGAAGTGGGTAAAGTGAGTTGAGCTCCCTAAAAATTGACCTACATCTTTGGAAGAACAATAATTCTTTAAGTATAGGCATTTCGAGTAATGGGGAGGTTGCATGCAAATTAGCTAACAATGTCACTTATCAGCCAGACATAGAGTTCATGATGACTTAGAATCCTGCCATAAACTTAAGAGTTTACACTTGCCTGCACAATTGAGGTAGCTTTCACCTTTTTTATTTACAATAAGGCTTCTATCCTTAGGCCCCGCATACAAACTGCTCTTTTTTTCCAAATATGGCAAGTTACAAATAATCATGAGAACACCTAGAATGAGGCAACGACCAGTAAGGCAGAGGCATAAGAATTGCAAACACAGGTCAGTAGCTTAACTCTTTAAAAGCTAGTGTCTGATGACCTAGTTTCAAAAGCACCAGAGGAGGCATTAAAGTTAAAAGCTAACAATAAGGGCTTGAAGAATGAGCTAGAGTTAACGAAAGCTAATATCAAAAGTTTATCCAAAGACCTAAAAGAGTCAAAGAAAGACTTTGCCACTAGTCACTTCGAGTTAATAATGGTAATCGCCAAAATTTTTGAGTTAAAGTTGCAAGTAGCAGGCATGAAATCTCAGTTTTAAAAAGAGCTTAAATTTTAGAAGGTTTTTCTTTTAGGTCAACAGGTAGCCTACAGTAACAAGTATAGGCAAAGTGTTTTATATGGCATGCATACTCTTTATAGGGTTTTTGGACTTAAGAGATATATGATTTTTTTAACCTGTCACCCCCTAAGGGTTTTCTTGTTTCAAAGCCATCGTAAGAGGATGTAGAACAGACACGTTATAAGGCCAATGCCTTTATTATTTCTACTCCTGTCGAGGAAACTATTGAATATAAAGATGGTTCAAAAGAAGAAGAAAGGGAATAGCTCAACTAAGCAACAAGAGATAGTGCCTTTGAATGATTATATTTTGATTTTTGAACATTTGATGTAATTTTTGCAAAATGAATGAAATTCATCGTTATTTATTGGAGCATTTTTATCGTTTACTTGTGCATAATAATTGTTCAATCTCTTTAACATAAGTAAGCGCTTTTTGCTTTGCATCGACCTTGGTGGCCAGCCTTTTTTAGTTTATACTAGCCTAGATGACCTTATAACAAGCGGCTGCCTTTAGTTACCTTTATGAATATGGATCATAATAAGTCATTTTAAGAATCAAAAGAAATTTGTAAACGCAATCATTGAAGGAATTTCATAAACTTATATTTAATTTAATCGAAATGGGTTTGAAGTTTACAAATAATACTTTTTTGAGATGGATAGCATTCTAAAATGTTGGGCAAATGTTTTCTCATCATGTCTATCAATTTAAATGCACTAAATCCTACAACTTTGGGGCCTGATAAGGTTTTTTTCCAGTTTAGAGATAATTTTTTCCTTTCTTTTGGTAGTCTACTCGCTTCATAGTTTCGTAAGACTAAATCGTCAATTTGGAATTGCTTGTATTTTGCTCTTTTGTTATAGTATCTAGACTCTTATTGTGCCCTGGCTACTATTTACGTCATGACATCCTCTCTATTTTCTTCCAATAAGTAGAGGTTTATTCTTAAATGTAAGTCATTGAGTTCATGATCGATATTGGTAGTCCAAATCCTTTGGACTTCAATTTTTGTCAGGATGACTACTTTGGTGCCATAGACCAAACTAAAAGTGTGGCACCAGTCGTTTGGCATTTTGTCATCTAGATCACCTATAAAACTCTAGGCATGTTTCTACCCAAGCCCCCTTGGCATTATTTACCTTTTTCTTTAATGGTTGGAGCGTATTTTTATTCATAGACTCGATTTCCCATTATACTGACGGTGGTGACTAAATTATTGATTAAGCTTACATGAACTTTTTGTAAAAACTTTACAGTATTCTACAATTGTTTCTTGTTCTCAGCTACAATGACGTTTGGTATTCCAAATTAACAGATGATAAATCTATAAATGAAGCTTTTAATGGTTTTGGCTGTTATCATAGCTACAGGCTCTACCTTTATACTTTTGTAAAATAGTCGCAGGCTACTATCAAGAAGTTTCATTATGATGTCACCGACAAAAAGGAACCTAAGATGTTGATCCTCATACGTAAAAGGGCCATAGGCTAAGAATTTGTTTTAAAGCTTTTGTAACCTGCTTAGGTACCTTGGTGAACCATTGGCACTTGTCATATTTTTTTTACCAGGTTAGTGGTGTCCTTCCTTATGGTTGACCAAAAGAATCCTTGCCTTAGTGCTTTTTATGCCAAAGCTTTATTCTTTAGGTGGTTGTCGTAGACTCCTTCATGAATTTCTCTTAGCACATAGTCTGCTTCATTTAGGTCTAAGCATCTGAGCAAAAGATAGGTAAAGGATTTTTTTATATAAAATGCCATTGATAATACCTGGCAACCTTTTTTTTCAACTGTCTTTTCTGGATTAGATTGTCTAGAGTTAAGTTAGTTTAAAGGAATGCGATTATTGGTGTTGTCCAATTATTAACCATGCCCATGACCAATTCATGGACATACCGATCATACCTTATTTGGGTGGATTCAATTAAGATCTTGCCTTTGTTTATAAATTCCAAGCTACTTTCCATTTTAAACATTGAATCAATGATTTAGAACATGATTTGATCAAAGGTGAGAATAAGTTTGGAGATCACGTCGTGGTATTTGGCTAATATTTTATCTTTGACGTTGTATTTTCCATTAATTTGGTTTGCCACCAATTGAGAATCTGTATAAGCTTTCAAGTGAGCAGCTCCAGACTTCTTGCCAAGTCTATCCCTGCTATGAAAACTTCATATTTGGCAGCATTATTTGAAGCCAAAATTCAAAGGATAGGGCATAATGCCATTCTTGCCCATCAAGATCTATTAAGAAAGCATCGACACCTAATTTTCTTTTTTCGATGATCTATTAGCATATAGTTTCTAACAACTTTCCTTGTTTCTTCTTGCTATGGGATCTGCGACCATCAGATAACCAAGGTTTCCTTTTACTGTAGATTCTTTGGCAACTTTGTTGATTTGACGGGTGCTAAAAATGAGCATTCAACAACAAAATTAGCTAATGCATATGCTTTGATTTCTCTCTTAAGAAAGTACATTATCCAAACTCATTTAGTTCGATGCTCCACTTAATAATTCTTCCTGATGAGTCAATCCTTTATAGAACATCTTTCAAAGGTTGATCCATTAACATCGTGATAGAGTGTTTTTGAAAGTACTGGCATAATTTTTTGGTTGCTACTATGAGTGCATAGACTATCTTTTCTATCTTCATATAATTTGTTTCCTTTGCTTGGAGTGTCTGCTTACATAATAGACAAGTTCCTACATCTCATTATCATTTTTTTACTAAAACAACAATAAAGAGATCACATGCGATGGGTTTACCAATAAGGGTGGCAAGTAGAGGTAATGTTTTAATTGTTTAAATGCTTACTGGCATTTTTCTGTCCACTTATTTCTAGTGTTTGCCTTAAGTAACTTAAAGAAGGGCAGACATTTGTTAGCCAACTTTGAAATAAAGTGATTAAGTACTGTAATTTTTTCTATCAACCTCTATACTTCCTTTGTTAACTTTGGTAGGGACATTTACTAGATTGCCTTAACCTTTCTAGGTTTACTTTGATTCCTCTGGAAGGGACTATAAAACTAAAAAACTTCCCCATTGCTATTCTGAACGTCCATTTTAAAGGATTCAATTTCATGTTATATCTTCATATGATCTAAAAGGTTTCCTTAAGATCAATGATATGGGACTCGATCGACACACTTTTTACAAGTCATCAACTTACACTTCCATGGATTGCCTAATCTAATTTTTAAAGATCTTATTCATTAGCCACTAATAGGTGGCCCCAGCATTTTTGAGCCTAACAAGCATAACTTCATAACAAAAAATCCCTTCTTCCGTGATGAAAAATGTTTTGGTTTCATCTTGTAGATTCATTGTAATATGGTTATATCTAGAGAAAGCATCCATGAATGAAAGGAACTTATGCCCTACAAGGCATCCACGAGGCGGTTTGTTGTTGGCAGCAAGTAACTATCTTTGGGATAGGCTTTATTAAAGTTTGTGAAGTCAACACACATTCTTCACTTACCATTTCGTCTTCTTACCATTACCATATTAGCATGCCATTTTGGGAATATCATTTTCCTTATGTATCTTGCGAGCATAAGCTTGTTGGTTTCTTCCCTAATCACTTAAATCTTATCTGGCATAAATCCTTACTTTTTTTACTTCACCGGTTTAGCATGCTAGTCGACATTCAGCGCGATCATTATAATGTTGATATTAATGCCAAGCATGTCAACTGCCCACCAGGTAAAGATTTTCGTATGTCATTGTAAAAAGTTTGTGAGGTTACCTTTGGCAGTTCTAAGAAACTTTCAACATTCGTGAACAATTTTAAGTCTGGTGGATACAAAGATATTTTCATTGTTTCCTTAGCTGGTTACGACTTTGGATAATGAAAATCATCCATAATGTTTAAACTTTCGAGAGTCAACACAGTCAAACTGGTTGGTATTATGGTATTAACCAATAGTCTACTCTCTACTAAAGCTTCAATGTCCTCAATGATGCTGCCACTTTTCCTGGTCATCTCTATAGACATTAGATGGCAATTTTTAGCTTTGGTTAATTTTCACATATCCCACTCATGTTAGAGTCAAAAATTTAATGGTTAAGCAATATACTACGATAATCATCTTTATTTTTTTTCATAATTGGTTGCCCAAGAATGACATTATATGTCCAGGGTTGGTTGACCATCAAGAAGTCTACCATCATGTTATTGTGTTTTCTCTATTACCGAAGGTGATTAGTAGGGTAATGGAGCCCTTCATTGGTATTGCTTGGTTAGCAAACCCATATATTGGTAAAAATAAGCGTAGATCGCCACTACAGTATCCCATTTTCTGGAAGGCATTCCATTAGAGGATCTCTACTGCACTACCATTGTTAACCAGAATCCTATCTATGTAATAGTTTCCTATAACGGTAGATGCAAACTGTTGGTCGTTTCCATTATCAATGATGAGTTCATTGTCATTGTCGCTAAAAATAACAGTTTAATTATCTTATTAAACCCTTTCGGGGTATGTATCGACCGTCATAATAGACTGCAAGTGTGACTTCCTCTTGGACTTACTACTGGCCCAACATTCATTGCCCCCAATGATTACATTAATCATGCTTATTATCGGGCACTTCCCTATAGCTTTTTTTTATGTCAGTTTGGTTATTGAGACAATTCGTTATGGTCTTTCTTATCGAATTATTTGATTTCTTTTTTCTGAATTAAGGCTTTAATAGCATTTTTTTTAAACTAATATACTCTTCTGTTGCGTAGCCAATATCATTATGGAATTTATAGTATATACTTGGGTTTCTATGACTCTTATCTGCCTTCATAGGTAGCACTCATTCTATCAGACCATCTCTCATGATAGCATGCAGGATCTGTGTTTTGTTGGCATTAAGCGGTGTATAAGAGTCATATCTATTATATGGTGGTGCCTAGTCTTTTTTTGCATACTTGTGTTTGGCTTGTTATAGATCTAGGTTTGCTTTCTTAGCAATAATTTGTTTTACCTTTTTTGGTAATAGATCTATATTTTTTATAGTTCACCTTAAGCAATCTCCTCACTGTTCTCGATTAAGCCGTTCAAACATGTGATTTGCAATTTTGATGTCTTTGGCATTAGCATACTTTTGCACTTTCTCATAGAGTTGATTCAACTTTGTTAGTTGGGAATCTATTAAGGCATACGTTAAGTGCTTATGGCTCACCCTAAAGATGAACACTTACATGGCCCATTCATCATTTAGGTCTTTAACCTTTAGTATGGCGGTATTGAAATGCTTGACATATTCACAGAGTGTCTCATATGGATTCTGTTTGACAGCTATTAGATTGGCTACTATTTTGGCCACTATTTGGCAGCTGTAAAAGTGAGTCAGCAACTATCTTCCTAATTGATTGAAGTTTAAAATAGATCCTGGCTTCAAGGAAGTACCACCAGGTACAGCAAGTCCACAAAGTGTTATAGGGAAAACTCGGTATTGAATAGCATTATGAACATCGTGAAGGTTGTGAAATACCTAAAATGATTCAAATGATCCATGAAATCTGCCTAATTGATCAACGTTTACAAAAAATCCTAACTTCAAGGACTACTACCAGGTACAAGCAGATCCGCAAAGTGTCATCGAGAATACTCAGCATTAAACAATTTCAAGGATGTCTCAAAAATTATGAAATGCTTAAAAGTGATTCAAATGATTTACGAGATCCACTATACCATCATATGTGTTTGGTGAGAGCTTGATGTTATTAGGGATAGGTACTTGTCAAACAACTAGGGATAGTAGGTTGTGCTCAGGGTCCTGCTATTCCCAATCATCTTTATTTAGTTGCTTCAAGATTTTTTATCACTTTTTGAAGGGTCGACACCTAGTCGACCAAAATAAGGTCTTGTGTAGGTCGATCAACCTCTTATTACCCCCTTGATTGATTAATGTCAAGAGTTAAGTAAGAACTATCATGGATTTTGCCACTTTCCCAATTTGTTTGTTGATTCTTTATGCTTAAGCTATGGTGTTTAGTATTTAAGCTATGGTTTCTGATGTTAAAATGACCAGGCAATTGATTTTGGTGATTAGTTTGCACTTGTAAGACCTAGTTAATCTGCTGTTGTTATTGATGCATGATGGCCTGATGGGTCGCCAATTCTTACTAATGTTGTTTCTAGATGAGAACCTATTAGGTCACCATTTTTTTTTCCAATGCCTAGAATTGGGTTAGGTAATAATGCTGCAGGTCGACCTAGGGTCAAGTGGCATTACAAGATATTGAGTTAGCGGGTTAGTAGTAGGTATGTTTGGGATATTTGCTCCAATGATGGCAACACTCAGAGATGACGGGCTTCCAGGAATATGGATAGTCAAATCAGGTGGAAAATGTTTTTGTTATGGCAATGGCAAAAGAGAGGTTAGGAGATTTTGAAAGTACTATGATGCTTGAAGCCAAGCTGGGTGTGAAAGATGTTTCAAAATAAGAAAGGGCACACGAGAGCATAGGCCAGACAAGCATTGTTGTCATAGCTACAGAAAGGGTCTCGATGTTATAGTGAACTAAGAGTTAGAGGATTGGGCACATAACTAATAGGCGGTTAACTTGTTGCAAAGATGGTTTAAGTCAGAGGGACAAACTCAGTTGTTTAGGATGCCATAGTCTTGTGCTAGTTAAGGGTTGTCGAAGTTTCTAGCATGGGAGTGTGTTTTCCCACGAACAGCACCACTTATTGATGCAACAATTTGTGGTGACACATGGAAGGCCACTGAATGTTTGGCTAATAAACCTGCTAAACAAATGAGGCTAAAGGGCATTGGAGTGGGTACTTCGAGATATGCTCTGATACTTAAGTTAGTAAGATTAGAGAAAAAAGAGATGAAAATATAGAGATTGTGCATGACTTACCTTTAGATAGACTATTGTACCTTTTTATAGTACTTTCTAAGCATTTTTCATTAAATAGGATTTTAAAGATAGAGTTTACCAGTAAATGAATCTCCTTAGACGATGATAAAGATTTAATATATTTGAGATATTATCATAAGAGGTTATCATCTCTCATCTAATAAGTATAACAATTATTCTCCTTCATTTTTAATGTTTGATTTTGAATGTCATGTTCTTATCTTTTTTAGGTTTTAATTTATTTATTTACTAAAAGTATTAAACTTTAAAGTTTTGATTTATTTATTCACTAAAAGTATTAAGGTTTAACTATTAAAAGTTTACTTTGAAAAAGTAAAAAATAAAAATTAGATAATGGTTTTAGTTAAGTTCGCATATAATCATGACAAACAAGATTGGATGAAACATATAATGCAAAATTTTAACTAAACGTTTTTGACCCAAAATCAAGAAAGAAAAAGTTTAAATCATTAATTAGGTAAATACAACGTAAATCAATGTAGCATTAAGAAGAGAAGCATTCTAGAAATAAGAAATAAACTTTAGAAAAAAATTAAATTTTACAAATTGTAGTTTTGCCCAAACAATAAATATCATATTTTCCCCAATAAATTCGTACGACTTGACATAAAATTTCATGCATTCCTAAAAAATATATATTTACTAAATACTGATTAAAACGACATTTTAGACAAAAATACAATTAATGTCTTTTTTTAATTTAAAAAAATACTATGTTAAATGCAAAATTTTTAAACAATACCGACTAATTAGACAATTAGAAAACAAAACCAATCTTCCTTCATAAAATAACAAATGGTTATTACTTACTATAATGCTAAACATATGATTCCTCGCATTCAATTTGAAAAAAAAAAGTTGAAGTTTTTAAACCATTTTTAAAATTATTATATTAGATAATTAATTTATACCATATATACACCATCAATTAATTCTTCATTATTGAATTATATAAAATTAAAAAAATATATATTAAAATGTGCCATACATTATTTTTTTAGTAAGAATTATGTATTAAATAAAAAAATTTGGAGAGAAAAAAGATTTACGGATATATTCTTAAATTTAAAATTAAAAAAATAGTTATATAATTTTCTTTATAGTTTTTAAGTCTTAAGTTTTGAGATTCAAAAACACAAATATCATTTACTTATTATATGTATATATTTATATTTAATTTAAGAGATATTTTTTCAAAAAATGAATTAAAATTTGGAAACCAAATGGAATATCAAATATAGATTAATTGTATTTACCAAGACCCATACGTGTGTCAAATAAGATTAAATAATGAGTAAGAATTATTCATAAATATTTAACCAATTAATTTTAAAAATTTATCAAATATATATTAAATTTAAAAATAAATATATTAATTTAAATAAATAAGCCTTAATATCTCATACGAAATAAAAAATTTAAACATGATGAAAGAAGGCAATCTTTATGATGTAAAACAAGTTGTGATGCACTTAAT
>JBBYHO010000005.1:10396812-10423754 GCA_038382025.1 Adansonia gregorii
TTTTGAAACTAAAACGAATATCAACTATAGATTAATTGTATTTATCAAAATTTATATTTATGTCATATAAAATTAAATAACACATAAAAATTATTATAAATAATTTTATTCAATCAATTACTTAACTTTTAAAATTTAATATTCAAAAGTTAAATTTATCCAAACATATAAATTTTATTCTAATTTAAAGCACAACAAAATAATTATTTCAACACATTCTTATCAAATATATATTAAACATAAATATAAAGATATAAATTTAAAATATATATTAAATTTAAGTATAAATATATAAATTTAAATAAATAAAAATAATTCGTTCATCGCACGAGAACAAACTAGTTATTAATATATTGACTTACTATAGGCCCAAAAAAATTATAATTGAAGAGGGATATGATATTTCGCTTTCTTTTTATTTTCTTCCTTTTTAAAAGGCCATAAGGATTTCAAAAAAATTATTTCTTGATGTTAAATATTATTATATTTCATATTATTAGTTTATACTTATCATAAGCCAATATTATTTATTTTAAAATATAATTTATTATGAAATATTTGTCGATAAATCTATATATTTGATTTTTTATTTTGTATAAAATTGTATTGAGTATTCTCAAAATTATATTGGAAGTTACAAAAAAATTATTACTAATATTGTAAAATTATTACAAAACTATAAAATAGATGAAAGAGTGTAATAATGTAGATAACTCTTCGTATAAATGTATGGGTTAATTTTATTTATTTAATTATGTAATATGCGTTTTAACCTTGTGTACTACAATTTTTTTAATTTTTTTATTTATTATAGTAACTATATAGAAAAATCATATATAAATAAAATTTGGTTGAATTTTTATTAAATGACAAAATATATTAGAAGAAGTTAGCAACAAACTTTACATATTCTACACTATGAAATTTGCCATAATTGATGAAATCGTTTTTTGATGATGTGACACTGGCATAATTGAATAGATGGAGTGCAAACATGATACACCTAATACTGCTGTCCAGCCCAAGATATTATCAAGCTGGTTTATAGTGTGAACACCAATGGTTCAAAATTTCTCTTAACAATGATCGATTGTGCTGTTTATGATAGTAATGATTAGTATTTGAAATGGTTGTGAAAGACAGGGTTCTTTTAAAAAGAAATTGAGAAAGTTACTTTTATTGATAATGGGTATTGATGCATAGAGCCTGTAGAAATTTGTTAATTGTCCGAGATTTTAAAAGGTGGTGATCAAGATGATTTCAACAACCATTTGGGTAAAAAAGGATCAGCATCCAGATTGGCGAAGAAGAGTTCACTTGGGTTGGTCACTGTGGGTTCTCTACAGATTTTTGGATGAGTTGGAGAATTATTAATCTTATATTTCACCGTTTATAAATGACAAATTATGAAAGGCTTGTGGTAAACCAAAAGAAAATTCAGCACTATTTAGAAGTTTTTCCACAACCGAATTTGTTGATAAGGGTAAATTTTTTATATCCGGAAACGATTGAGTTTGGTATTATTCTTAACTTATTGAATTTGAAAATTTTAAATTCATTTATATCATATTTATTTACTGTAAGCTTATAATTATTTTAAACTATTTTTAACTTTACATTTACTATGTTATTATGTTATTGATATACAATTATCCACCATTTTTTTTTCTTTATTTATGTTTATTTTTATGGTAGAAATTAAATTTCAAGGTTTTCTTTGGGTCATAAGATTTAGCTTTAATAATTTTATTTTGGTTAATTTGCTAATATTATAATAATTTTATAAATGTGAATCGATTATAGTAGAGTGGAATTCAAATCTGAGTTTTCTAAAGTAATTGATGAAAGAATATCATATTTCATAATATATATATATAAGATAATTATTTGATGTACTATATGTGAAGTTGAAAAACTCTATAAGTAATACTAGAAAGATAATACATATCATTTAAATATATTTAAGAGAATTAAAAAAAATAAAACATGCCTCATCTCATTAGTCTTACTTTACGAGGGTTTAGATCCCCTAAACAAAGAAAATAAGAAATTGCAATTTTAATTAAGTAATTAATGTATATATGCCTTTTCTGATTGATAGTTATGTCTGTCTGTTGTATTTTTGTTCAATGACTTAACGGATTGATTTTATATTTTGTAGCTAGGAATAGAACTAGTAGGAATGAAAAATTTTAAAGTCAAGGGTCATCCAAATTCAGTCTCTTAGAGTTTGTGGTTTATTAAAAATTTTAAATCCTTCCTAAACACAATAAAAGTCAACATTTTTATGATTTGAAATACATATATGTCATAATCTATGTACTGCAAGCTTTTGTGTTCCTAAATCTTTGAGTTCTGAAACGATTTATTTATGCGCCCTTATATTTCAGGTGGTTGCCGTTGGTTTTGTGTCTCCCTCTTCATAGATAAACGTTACTTGCGGTAAGATGGAGATATGTCGGCAGTCAAAATGTTAAATTCATTTGCTGTAAATGATTGATACGGCGTGGTTGGTTATGGCAATATCAATATGGATAGCCAGGAAAGATCATTGGACGTAGCGTGATTTTGCTTTCGGCAGTCCTGTTTGTTTCAACTGTTTCTCAAAGCAAAAACTTTGGGATCATTTCCATATATATATATATATATATATATATATTAAGCTAGTCGAGAAAATTTTTTCGGATTCATCTTTTAAAATTAATCTTATGCTATGAAAACTCGAATGAATATTATTTTTTTGAAGCTGACTCATTATAATCTTCCCATTTTTCCTCTTTGTTAAACTCTGGATTCAATGGGCATATCAAACCCAACCCTCAATCACATTCAAAATTTTCTTTTTTAAAAAAAAAAGAAAGAAACAGTTCAGAATAAGGAAAATGGTCTTCAGAAAGATCTCAAACATTTTAAGTGGTCGATGATCATGTTCCCAAGCTGGGGACTGGGGTTTAAGAAAGATGCATGGCGTAGCAACTTGCTACACTCAGTTGCATTACCAGAATGACAGCCTGAACCACTATAGTGCTTCAACAAATCCTACTGTGATCAGATTAAGAGAAGTAATTAGGAAATTATAAGAGGCACCAACTGGAGTAGGGACCTGAAAACAGAGAAACGAACTACTAGGATTCCGATGAAAAACCAGAGAGTCTTCAGGAATCCAATATTCTGGAAGCTTACTGCATATAAATGAAAAGAACTAAGACAAAAGGTGGCAGCAGCAGTATGGCAAAGTAATTCCATAACTCGAGACAGTTACTATACTCATGCGTGCAGGTGGCTAGAAAATTTAGAAACCTGTGAAAGGTACAACGTATTGCTTTGGGTACTAGCTCTTCATCAATCCCAATCTGATAATATACCTAGTGTCGATCGGGTGCCTTCTTAGCCTCAACGGTTTAAGCTTCTGTTCTATCCGTTTTAGCGCGCAAATCTCAGCTGTAAACCCTAAAAACTTGCCCTAGAATACATTCTTCAAGTCTTAACAAAGTCAGTTAATAGTCATCAAATTGGGAACATCCCCAGCCTTCGGCAAAATTGTCCAAAGAAGTGTTGACAGCAGAGCTACTGGTATAACAGGTTGTACGCTGGTAAATCCTGTATTCTATGCACATCATCCAATGACAACTCTCTCTGCAGTTGTGTGCGTGTTGCCTGCAAAACCTCCTGCAGGAACGAAAATATTGGAGAAATTAGGACTTGAAAATTGAAACGGCTCATTCGTGGAGAAGAAGAGATGATCCAAAAAATTGATATCAAGCATTATATTAAGATTCTAAAAACAAATTTTCAAGGAGCCAGCATTACAGGGAAAAAAGGGGGCGTGAGCTGACAAAGCTTCAGGGGACGAGTATATGTTACTTCACTATATATAATGATTGCCTATAAATCCTTAAGACTGTGCGTTTTAAACTGACTTCCAGATAAACTAATACAGCATCCTTTCCTGTCCGGTCACAATAAAGAAAGCGGAAAAGGAAGGAAAATGGACAATTCGGATGGTTTGGTATTTCCTGTAGAGCAGCACTTGAACAAAATTAAAATAGCAAAGCCAGTTCATTGTTTGGAAGTCCATAGGCAGAAGTTTGTCAAAACGTGAATGTGAGAAGGAAGAAGGAGAAAGTACATTGAACTCCATGTAGGAAGCATGCATAGCAAGCCACTGAGCATCCATCATTTCAAAAGCTATACAATATAGTACATCAAAGGCTTCTTCATCTTCTGCAATTTCAAACATTCAGTTCATGAGATTAAATACCAGAGAACTGGGAAACAGAAATCAGTTTCACAGTTCCAATCCAACAGTCCTTCGTTCTATTACCTCCTAATAGTTTCAGGAAATTGAATCCTGGTAGATTTTTTGGTTTTTCTGCAACAAGCAAGATAGGATAGGTTACAGAACAGCTAATACAGTTTTTCTATGGGTCTTAAACTATAAAAAAAATGTTTGCATTCTAACTAGATGCATGCTCCAAACCTAGCAGAAAAGTCAGAAACTTGTACTATTGACTTCCCTGATAATAATCTGATCAACGAAAATATCATGATGAAAGATTGTCCGGAGCCATGGATAGTCCACTGAACTACAACAGTAGACTTCCATGGTCTTTTTCATCAGTAGAGCAGAGGACACTCAAGAATAACCGGACAACGTAAACTGTTGACAATAACAGACTTAGAACGACTTTGTCTGAAACTAGAATTGTTTTTCGCTCACTACCTGATAACGTGGAATTATCTTCAGCTTACTTTACCAGGACAACATGTGAAAACATCAATGACAAAATGGTTAATATTGCCAACAAACCTGAATATAAATCCAACATCTGAATCAACATGAAAGATACATTGATGCCGGCAACGGCGAATGGGTATTCCCAAGTTGCTCTGTTTCCATCTTGCTTAAATAACAACCTACGAAAAGATGCCTTCATTTTGTATTTTTATATAATTAGTCAATAAGCCAATTTTCTTGCGGAAAACTACACATTAAAAAACTAAAACGAAAGAGAAGGCTTACCGGATAAGTCTGTCCAAAAAACAGTAAGTTTTCGAGTGAGATAAAACCGCAACCCCTAAGGTGAGAAGTTCACTTTTAGAAAAATATATTTTAATTTTGAATGTAGGAATTGGGGAAGAAGACAGTCTCAACCAAGGCGTATTTGCCAATTACTCTATGCTATTTGTTGGATATCCTTCCCAAGTTACTTAGCTACCTCTATCTCTATGAATAGATGGTGTTAAGAAGTCGGAAAAAAATAAAATAAAGTAGAATGAAAGAAGTATACCGAAAGTCAGTTGATGGATTGGGGCCTTGCCACCCCATTTCTTTCCACTGTTCAGAGATCAAGCCTTTCAGAACAACATTAGGAAAGGCAATGTGCCACAATGTTCTGAGAGCTTCCTGTCACAGAAAAGGATCATGAGATCAACAGTCTTCTAATTTATATGAAATTAAAACTAATTAAAATGACAAAAAAAAAGGAAAAGATAAGCTGTTTCTACTTCCATTTTAGTTCAATTACATACTTAATAAATCAATCCACAATTAATTCTTGTCCACTTAGACTGAGAATATCTGATCGCCTAAGTCATGTCTTCTGACAGACAAAAACAGAGTTGATATCTATGATTTATAGCTATGTTTGATCGAAGTTAAAAAAATGTAGAAAAAAAAATATCAATGTTAAAAGACTGAAGAAAGCACCTGATGGTCATGACGAGTCTCATCAAAAGGGGCTTGTAGTCGTTCTTGAAGCCTTTGAAGTCTTTGTTCCTGATCAGAAGTTAAAGAAAACAAATCAATTCTATTTCAAATTTTCATTATTGCTGCACCAATGCCACAAATTTTCTCCACACATCTTGAAACTGAAAACCTAAGAAATGACGGCAAAAAAAGCAGTTCGATTCTACTCTAGGAAGTGTGATTTTCTACTCTCAACCGTAGGGAGTTTGTTACATGAAAATGCTGCATTCAATGTCTGATAACGATTTACATGGACCTCATGAAAAATAAAATCGCAAATAAAAAGGTTAAAAATATTAAAAAATCAGTCCTCGTGCTTGACATTCTCAATTACCTGAATAGGAGTCAAAGTGTAGTCAAGATACTTCTCATTACGCCTGTTGCTTAAGCGATTAAAGAGCCCTCCTATCCATGATCGTGATCCAACCATAGCATTAGCTACAACCATACAAGATTTGATCAGAGATATTAAATCGTGAGTTGAAAAGAGAATGATTTGCTAGTCAACGTGCATTTCAAAATATGGCCTTAAACATTACATGTTACACAGTCTGGAGTGATTTTACTCTACTTAGTTTCTCTGCACGTCACATGTTGAGACTCGACTCAGGAAAGGAAGAAGACAATTATAATGATCCTACAAAGACCAATCCTAATAAAGAAAGCTAGAAAAACTGGAATTGAACAAATTTTAAGCTCTGCCACAATGTTCATTTCCATAAACATTTTATATCAGTGAAAAGTAGGAATTGAACAAATATACAGTTACATGACAAACATACAAAGACAAATAAGACTATCCTAATTTGGCAATGTTTGAAGAGAAATTCAGCCAAGCATAGGAAGGATGAAAGAATTTATGAGTAAAATTTACTCACTAAAACATTGAGCCAACTGTGATATCAGGTGAGTGGAACCGTGTGGCCATTCCAACTCTTCACCGCCCTTCTTTCGTCTCCAGTAAACTTCATCCTCATCAACCTACATTTCAATATGCAGAACACTATTTAGTACCAATTAGTTGCATAAAAATGAAAGTGCCATTGGCCTGACCTACAATGCTAGGCTGCAAAACTCATTAACTCCTTTCACATGGTTGAAGGTTCAAATTTGGAAAGCCAACGTTGTGCATTGTGCCTGTACATAGATTGCTAAACAGATATCTAATTTCTTAAATATTCATTATATAATATAATGCATTCATTCTGACACTATGGAGGACAAGAGATATAATTATTAACTGCAGAAATGGAAGAAATTTCCAACAAAAATAGCAATAACCCAAAGCATATATAGACTCCGAAAATCAAAAACTTTATCAATCACAAATGCCAAGATTTATAACAACATTATATATATGTATATATACATATATATTTAAAAAGGCTTACTGCAAATTCATTAGATTTGCCAAGAGGCAAGCATAGATTAAGCTAACAGGTATATTTAATTAATAGCCCTGAATTTGCAACGCTGATCAAAATCAGAGACGGAAAAAAGGGGGCTGAGGGGAAGGATTACTCTGTGAAGAGAAGAGCAAGAAGGAAAGCATTGCCGACGCTTCCTTAATCTCATGAGAGGACCAAAAACAAAAGATTAAATCCTTACATTCTTTTTAACCTAAAGCAAAAGGAAGAGCCAATGAAAAAGAAAAAAAAAGATCCGAAAAGTAATGAAGAAATGGGTAACAAATGATTGCAGTAAACTCATGCTCCATCCCATCCAATCCCTTTCATCATTCTATCTCTCCAACAGGGAGAAAGGGTCAAGGAATTAAATAATGACGCAAATACAAAGATGCCCAGAAAATGAAAAATATGTAAACTTTATATCGAGAGCAAAAACATTAGGAGCGCAATCAAAGGTCACTTTTTGCATAACTTTGTACTGTTAGAAAGTTCATTTGCATCCCAAAAAGAACAAATTGAGGATAAAGCTTGTAGTAAAAGAAAAGGAAAAGTCGTAAAAGGTAATAGCATATTGTCTCTTGTCTGGAAAACATTGACATGCAATGCAAGACAAACGCACACGCATTAATGAATAAAGAAAGAGTAAAACCTTTTACCTCGAAAGGGTTTAGCTACCTATTATTGCATGTGTTAGTGAACGAATTTTGATGATTGTTCCGTTTTCTGGAGGGGGCCCGGTTTGGGACAAAAGGGTGGGGCAAGAACTGGCAGAGAGATGAGGAAGAGAAAGAGACGAAGGCGAAGAAAATTGGTTGCATGCATGTTGTTGCGAGATAGAATTTGCATAAGACACAGTGTTGTTTTTTGTCTCTCTCTGCCCAGTATGGAAATTGAAGCCACTCAGTTCCCTGATTTTTTGCCGTAGCACTCGGATGGGGTGTTGCTTATTTTTATAGTTGTTTCCATGTTAAGCAATAGGAGATTTTAACATGGCACATTAAACTTTGGGCAGGCCGACCGCGAATAAATCAATCTTTGGAATTTGGCAAGTTAAAAAATTTGGACAGAAGGTTAAAGCAATTAGATTTTGAGTTTTCAATCAGTTGAATAAAAAGATTCACTATAATTAAATTTTAAATACTTAATAATAATTTTAATATTAAATAAATCTTAAATACAGTAAATAATTAATTAAAAAAATATATATGACTTAATAATATGATATTTAATGTAAACTAAGAAATTAAATATTCAAATCTTATCAATTACATTAAAATTAAAAAATAAATAAATAAAATCAGTTTTATCGATCTTTTCTATTTTAGAGGTTTTCTAAAACCGGTTAAACTGGTTTCCCGCTAGTTCTACTTGTATTTGGTTGTCTATAGTGTGCCAAATTGATTAAACTTTCGATTTCGATTCAACAGGATGATCCGGTTCTATTTTTTAATCAAACAAATAGGCGCATTAGGTATCACCAAGATCAGAGGTGGCAATTGAACGAATTTGGATAGGTTCAAATTGAGTTATTTCAGACTTAGATTATTTTGAGTTTGAGCTATTTTAAGTTCAGATCTCTCTAGTTTATGCTGTTTTGAACTGGGGTTCGAGTATCTCTTACATCATTTTATTTTACTATTATATTTACGTAACTTAAATATTTACATTTAAAAATAAATTATTAATTCATTATTATTATTTTAAAATAAACTTTGGTTATAATAAGAAATATTTAATTATAGTTTTACATTTTAATCAATATTTGTTAGCATAAAAAAGATATAGAATTAATTTGTTATATAAAATCAATTTGATAATTTATTACAAAAATATGATATATTATAAATTAATCACACTAATATTTAAAACAATAGATTTTATATTCGAATTTTAACATGTAATGCATTATAAATTATATTATCCATACATAGAAATATAATTGTAAATATTAATAATTAAATCAAAATGAACAAATAGCTATATTTGAAGAATAAATAAAAGTATAAGAATATGATTTAAGAGTTGGTAAAATAATAAAATAATAACTATCACTAATTGATTATTGTAAAATTTTTAAACCAATGATCTAATCTTAACATAAAATAATTTTTCTATCAAAACTAAATATTTTCTTATTGATAAGATTTATCTAATTTATAAGTAAGGACTTTAGCATCATTAACATACTATTAAATAAACTCATTTTATAATAATTACAAAAAATTAAAGTTTACATTAAATTACTTTATTTTTAAATGTTTCATTTTTCATTAACTTAAAAATAATAAATAAATTTATTTACTCAAATTTTAAATTGCTATTATGAAATTTTTTTTACTATTAAGAGGATTTATCAAATTTATGAGTAAACATTTAAATTTACTTTTGTTAAATATATTTATTTTAAAATAAATAAAAAATTAAAGTTTACATAAGCTTTCTTTATTTTCAATTTTCATTAATAGTAAAAAGTAAATAAATTAATGTGATTAATAAAAAAGAGTTAAAACTTGTATTAAATTTCTTTATTTTCATTCTTTTAATTCTACATAACACTAAAAAGAATAAATTTTATATTAATTTGATATAATTTGTACTTAGAACAAACTTTATATCTTAATGCTAATTTTGTCAATAAACACTTTATTACTTTTATTTATTTTTAAAAATTCATGAAAGAACTGAAATTCAAGGTCAATAAATAGTAATTTTATAAGTAAGCATTAAAAAAATATTTTTATATTAAAATCAATACTTGCTAACGCCAAAATGATATAAAACTAATTTGTTATATAAAATCAATTTATTAAACAATTTTATTATAAAAATTAGTAAATTTATAATTAAAGCTTTTTACTTTATAAAAAATTATTTAATTATAATTTTATTATTCTTATTTTTAATATTAAATTTGGGTTTGGGTTAAGGTCGTTCTTGGGTTTGAGCTTTTCTGGGTTTTGGCTTTTTCAATCCAGATCCTTTCGAGATCGGGTCATGTCGGGCTTGGATTAATTTGTCTTTGGGGTTATGACTTTTTAATCTAATCGAATTTGATTCGAGTTTAAACTTAGATTTTTTAGATGAATTTTTGAATTCGAATTCATTTTGCCACTTCTAATAAAATTGAATCTTGTTGGAATAAAAAAGTATTAACTATTTTTACCATTTGGAACCATAAACAGTATTAAGAAATAAAAGCTCATCCAAATTAATTTAATCAAAGCGTCGTGATGAAGTGATTCTTTTTTTTTTTTTTTTCATTTTTAACTGCTGCATATGCAAACTTGTTAAACCTTATAAATTTATAGATGAAATTACATGGTAATGATGAAAGAGGGCATTTCCTTGGTACGTTGCACTTTTCTTCAAAAGGAAAAAACGTATAAATTGAGAAGTACAACTATACTTGGCCGAACTTCAGTTCAGGGAAAATTTTTTTTTTTTTTTTGGTTTTGGCAAAGTACTTGAATTGGATCAAATTTAAAAGTATTTTTTGTTATTTAAAATATATTAAAATATTAAAATATTATTATTTAATTAATAATTTAAATAAAACTACATTAATTTAACTTATTAAAATCTTATTTTAAATTTAATTTCTGATCAAATCTATTGGAGCAAATGAGTTGTTTGTCTCTCACGAATGAATATGCTAGTAAGACCGCATCGTTGGTCTACTCCACTATGCTCATTCAATTGAGTGAACCAGGGTATGGTAGATCTAGGCCCAGAATTTTTATAAAATTTTTAAACAAATAGTAATAACTGCGTTTCTGATAACTTAACCAAGCGAAAATTGCTTCTTGCGCAAAAGCTTCAAGAGATTGGTAGAATTGTAGCAAAGTGATAACATTTATGAGCATCCGATTCTTGAGGATGCGATGCCTATTGCATATAATGGTTTTTTTTTTTTTTTTGGTGTATCAAAAATCAAAGGCTGCCTAAATCTTCCAAGTTTCGTTGTTAAGAACAGAAAATAGAACTTCACACTGTAAGATTGAAAAGATTGCTTTTTCCTCTTTCTCCTTTCTAATTGAAAAATTTTAGAGAAATTATAGACTTTATTGATTACAAAAAAGGATGCCAAGCCCACATCCAAGGGTAAAATTGGCCAAAGGCAGCTAAAAACAAGATGTGCAACCTAAATCTAAGTACAATTTCATCGAACTATGCAAGCCTTGTTGTCCCACATGCATTTGTAAGCCATAAGACATGTTTCAGCCTCTCTTAGCGATGCACAAACGAAGCTAACCATAACTAATCTTTCTTCTATTAATTTTGGTACTGATGGTCTAGTGCGACTGGCATTAATGTATTCTTCTATAAATTGAGTTCTGGAGTTTGCCTAGTGAAAAAAAAATCTTACATCAATTAGTTAAATATTGAACTGTTAATTTTGTAAAATATTCTTTGTAGACATGTCTTTTTTAGAAGGTCAAAATCATAAGTATAATCTTTATATCTCCACAATAATAATGCCTCATGGTGTGTGCAGTCTAGCACTTACAAATTACATCAATAAAGAGTTGAAAATATTTTGAAAATAAGTGAAAGGAATAAATTTTATTGAATAATCAATTAATTTGAAAACTAGCACACAAGAAGCTATATGCTAGATTTGATTAAGCTCTACATCAAGGAAATTGAGGGATTCTGTACTCATAAAAGGATTCAAATATTAGGTTTTGGAATGTGTTATAGTAGAATTTAGAAAGAGGCATATGAATCCCCTAATTCGAGAACTCGAATCTCTTAGTTCAAATTTTGCAAGATTCATCTCTAACAGTTGGTTCCGTTTTAATCTCGATCATAGTTTTTCAAGTAATGCCCTTTCAGTTAAGAAAGGTTGCCTTCGTTTTAATCTCGATCATGCTTTTTCAAGTAATGCCCTTTCATTTAAGAAAGGTTGCCTATATTACTTACTAAGTACCAAGATGTTGAAATTTAAGAAAAAATAAGTTGGTTGAATTAAACAACAAAATAGAAGAGGCACAATTCTTGATTAAATCTTTATAACTAGAAATTAAAATTTTCCAACAAAGAGATTTAAGGAGATATGAAGAGAGACATATGAAGAAATCAAAACACTAGATTGTTATTTTCTCCATCTTATCATTCTCAATTAAAACAAATCTCTTAGACTTAGTTTACTGCAAAAGTTAGGTTAAGAAAGATGATTTTGCCGCTCATTAAGAAATATTTCGTGGTTTGATTTCACTAGAGAAAAGTAATTTTAAACATAGGTTTTATTATGTCCTATGACAATTCAAACATAGGCTTCCTTGTATTCTATAACAATTCTACAAATTCCTCATGCATAACATAAATAAAGGAGAGAAAATATGCCTAAAGGAAAATGGCATTTGCAACATGCTTAAAAAGCTGGATTTTCTCATATTGTGACTTTCCATTGTTACATATATAGGATTTCCTTGTAAATTTTTTCCAACAATCTTTAGGCATATTCTATTGATTTTTTTAAAAAGGAAAAGTTACGGTGCACTGAGAGAGAGATATGGCAATCAAATTCTAAATATTGGAATGGTTTAATGAAGCAAATTTTTGAGATGACAAAATAGTTTATAAATGGAAGGTTCACAAAGAAAATGAAATTTTGCATCAATGGAGAATGGAAAAGTGATGATGACAACAAAGATGAAATCGATGTTTCTGACCAGAGAAGATGATTAAATGATTTCATCGAGTAGTTTGATAAGCTTTATTTACTTCTTATTTATATACATCATTGCTTGCTTTATAAATTATGCGATGCCAATTATGTGTTATTGTTGATTGATGGTTTTTCTAAATCTATTTGATATCCTTAATCTCTATGTACTTCCATCGTTATGAAAATGTTTTTAAGAGAATCTTTATAAGAATCGTCTTCTTAAAAAGCTTGTAAAGAATCTTCAAATAAGAAAAAGTATCATAAAGAACATAAGAAAAAATAATGATTTTTATGTCAAATATTTATGAGATGGAATAGGGTTAATCCTACTTAATCCATAAAGAAAGAGCTTTTTGCTCATGCCCATGTAATTCAAAGATCAACAAATTGACGCACTTTTTCATTATAACAAATAAAGTCATCAAAGAATGACTATTAGTTCTTTTAAAATGGAGACGCACCGGTAACAAGAAAGTTTGTTGTAATAATTTCTAGCGAATTGTGAGGCATGGTAGCTAAGTCATGTACTACAATATATGTTAGCAAGGACAAACTTGTTCCAACTAAGATAACTTACATGTGATTCTTTCAAAATTAAACCAATAGCAAAGAACTGTGAATTTTAGATTTATTAATTGCTCAATAAGTTTGTCTTCAAGATATTGTTTGAGTTAAAATAAGATTATTTTGTCTATAACTGAAAATTTTGATAAAAAATAGGTGATATGTTAAATTTCTTTGATACTTACGTATGTTTTGATTGATCTTTTAATTGAGGTATATCATTTTAAGCATGTTCTTTTCAAATTTGAGAATGAATGCTATATATGACTTCTATTGTTAATTATTCAAATTGTTTAAAAATTGATAAAATGAAATGAATGTTTATAATCATAGAGTAATAATATTAGTAGACTTATCTCCTTACGGCAAGCAATTTGGTTGCAATTAGAAATTCAAAAGTTGATGGGAAAAAATTGAAAAGCCAAACTGTTTGCTGAAGGATTTATACAAAACATGGGATGATTAAAATGATATACCGTAATAGGATTTACCATAAGAGAATGCATATTGTATTCACTTGAATTTATTAAATTAATAATTTACCACAAGAGAATGCTTATTGTAATAGGATATACTGTAAATTAATAATTTACCAAATGACATAAAATTTGCATGGTTCTACATGGTGAATTAAAGCAAAAGGCTTAGCTTTCAAGCACTCATGAAAGGATACAAGACCCAAGCAACTTTTTAATGAGTCTAAAATTATGTGTGTGGATTAATGCATGACTAATCATATAGTTAGCTTTATTAGCATTGAATTGATCTCGATTTTTATATAATAATAACTTAAGCTTAATGTGGATTATTGCATGACTAATCATATAGTTAGCTTTATTAGCTTTGAATTGATCTCGATCTTGATATAATAATAACTTAAGCTTAATTAATTTGTATGTAAGTATTTTTGGACTTGGTATTTTTCTTTAGATTATTTTGAAAATTCTTTGAATAATACCAAGATATTTCAAACTCTCTTTAATAGTTAAAAATATGTTCTTAATGCACATCAAGTATAAAATATTTTTGAGATAATTTTTACAAAGCCAAAAAAACACTTTTATATGAATTTATCGACACAACACTTAGCAATAGCTTAAGTTTTCTGAAACCATTGATTGTATTGATACAAGCTTCATTATCAAGTTATAAATAGAGGTTCACAATAGCACAAGATACAAGAGATATCGAGATTGATCAAGAATTTCATAACGAAGCTCAAAATTTGTTCATGTTCTTTATTTTCATCATATTTGTAATGAATTTGTATTCTTTATGTTCATTTGTATCCCTTTTTCCTTCTACTCTGGTAAACACCCACCTAATAGAGGATTTGATTTGTTTGTAAGACATTTATTCACTTTAAGAAGGGAATTGTACGAGATTAAATGAGAACACTTAAAGATTTAGATAGAATGTTTAAGAGGAGTTAAAATATTCTACCTTAGCCTCAAAAGATAATGTTATAAGGTTATACCTTAACCTTAAAAGTAATATTTTCACTAGTAGATTATAGAAATCAGCTTGGCAAGGTAGTATCAAGAAAAGAAGATGTAAACTCCAAGTTCAAGAACTGAACCTTTATATAACTCATATTTGATTTTCTCACTCTTAACTCATCTTTATATTCATTTAGTTTCAATTTTTTATTCAAATTGATTTAGAGATTAATTTTTTTTAAAGAACCAGTTCACCCCTTATTGGTTCATCCTTTATTTGAGCTAACAACATAAAATTGTTGGTTCAAAGATCTAAGATCTACCATATAACTCTAATTAGCTCAACAACATTTTTTGACTAAGGTAGAGGTTTTAAATTGATGAGATACAATCATTTATTTATAAGATTTTCAATATTGTTGATCTTACTTTATTTTAAAGATGGTTAGGGATTGTTGGAAATATTTTTAAAATATGTGAAAAGAATAAAGAATTAATTGATTGAATAATCAATTAATTGGAAATTAGCACATAAGAAGCTATGTAATAGCTTTGATTACGTTCCAAACCAAGGAAATTGATTTAAGATCTACTGGAGAAACTTTACATGTGACAATTCGAATGTCATTTATGGGATTCACAACTCAAAAGTTTTAGAATAGAAAATAAGCTCATGTTATTTATTACATGGAAGGATTCTTATGTCTACGTAAAGGGATATGAATATTAGGTTTTAGAATATGTTCTGTTAGAAGTTACAAAGATGAATCTGATTCAAATATTTGAATCCTCAGTTTCAAATTTTGATAGATTCATCTCCAGCAGCTAGTTTTGTTTTAACCTTAGATATATTTTTTAGGTGATGCTTTATACTTAAGAAAGCTACCTATAGTACTTATTGAATACCAAAAGGTAGAACTCAAAGAAAGGATAAGTTGGTTGGATTAGACAACACAATGACAAAGCGTAACTCATGATTGAATCTTTATAAATAGAGATTATAATTTTTTAAAAGTGAGATATCAAGAGATGTGAAAAGACTTATGAAAAGAGGCTAGAAATCTAGATTTTTTTCCCTTATCATTCTCTATTAAATGAAATTTCTTAAACTTAGTTTATTGCAAAAAAACTAAATATAAAAATGATGATTTTGCCATTCATTAAATAGTGTTCTAGTAGTTTAATTTCATTAATGTAAAATGATTTCAAACATAGGCTTCTTTGTATCCTATCATAATTTGATAAACACCTCTTACATAACATATATGGTCAGCGTGAAACACGTCTAAAGGAAAGTAGTATTTGTAGCACATCTTGCAAGCTAAATTCTCTTATGTTCTAACTTTCCATTTTTACATCCCAGGATTTGCCCAAAATTTTCTCCAACACAAAGTTGGACTACAATTTTTTTTTGTTGGTCACGTTGATCCATGCAACTTCATTCAAGGACAAACTTGAGCGTAACCTAAGTATCAAGTGGGCTAACAGGTTTGGTAGAAGACCTTATAATAGTCTGGAAGCTATTTAAAGGCCTCTTCTATGAAGTTCAAGTCACTAAAGGTCTAGACTCTTGACTCGAGCATAAAAAAAAAAACTAAAATTTGCACATTTAATACTACTAAAATTACATACTTTTGTAAAAATATCTACATGTAAAATTTATTGAATTATTTTAAATTAAAATTGGTTAAAGAAAATGAACGAAAAAAGAGTGAATAAAAAATTAAAAATTTTAACATTATTATTTATCTTAATTTCTCCAATTTTCTTATATTTTTGAAATTTTTTCGAATTCAATTTGACAAATACAAAAGGATAAATACCATTATTAATTTTATTTTTTAATTCATATTTTTCTTTAAAAATAATAAAAAATCAATATTTTAAAAATAAGAATTAAAAATTAAGTAAAAATTATTCACTAAATATGTATTTTTTTTTAATAATAAAGCACAAAAATTAAAACAACAATAATAGGAAAAACAACATCCATAACTTTTCAAACAACAATAATAGGAAAAACAAAAACCATAACTTTTCTATTTTGATGTTTAATTTTTCTTCCTCTTTTTTTAATTATAAAAAAATTAAACAAATTTTCTAACTTATAAAAAAGCAAATTAAAAATAAATAATATTTAAAAACTTATCTTATTATTTTTATATTTTTTGATTATTTTTAAAATTAAATTTGATAATCACAAAAGGATTAATCAACCATTATTATTATTTTCAATTCATAATTTTCTTAAAAACTGATAAAAAGTAAAAAAAAAATGATATCATAAAAAATTAAAACTAAAATTAGAAAAACATTAAAATGCAAATTGTCTAATAAAACTCAAACATTTTCTAGGCCAAAGGAAGCTTAAAAAAGCCTTAGCTTTGAATTCAGTTTTGATATAACAAACAACTTAAACTAAATTAATTTGTACTCAACTTAGTATTTGTGCTAAAATTGAAAAACCTTTTGAAAAAGTACTAAGTTTGCATTTTCTCAAAATATATGTCCCAAAATGTATATTTATACTTAAAATATTTTTTAGATATGTTTGAGTTAATATCAAGCCAAGAAAAATCATTTTACAAAGGATTTTAAATGTATGTATCAACATATTGCATAAATGTATCGATACTATGCTTAAAACTCTCATTTGTATCAATACTTATCATCATGTATTGATAAATTATAATTAATATCGATACTCACCCCATATGTATCGATACAATGCTTGGCAGTATCCAAGGTTATGTCAAAACCCTCGAATGTATCAATATAGATGTGTATGTATCAGTACAACTTGGTAGGTATGATACTCAACCCTCTGTATCGATACAACAAGCTGTAACAGTCACTTATTTAATTCTTGTGTTACTACCATTGGTATTGTATTGACACCATAACTCGGGTTTGAATGGAAATAAGCATTTGTGAAGGCTACAATGACTTTCCTGTATCATCCTTTTGGATGATTCAATGGCTTGTATCATCCTTTTAGATGCAAATGTTTTGTACTAAATAATGGAAAAGATAATCTTGGTAAATTTGATGCAAAAGGTGATAAAGGAATTTTTCTTAGCTATTCAACATATTCCAAATCTTATAGGGTGTTTAATAAGAGAACCTTAGTTGTTGAAAAGTTAATACATGTTATATTTGATGAAACTAACTTAACTTTGAGGAAGGTATTTCTTGATAATAATGATGCAGAGATTTACTAAGAACAAGCATCACACAAGGAGCAAGGACAAATAATACAAAATCAAGAAGCTCTAATAGAGGAAGACCTACATAAGCCAATTCAAGTAGAAAGGGAAAGAAATCATCCTAGAGAGTTGACTTATGTCAAAAAAGTAAGATAATTAGTGATCTTAAGCAAGGGTTAAGAATTAGATCATTTTTCAAAAATGCATGCAATTATGTAGCTTTTCTATCATAAATTGAACTTAACAATTTAGATGAGGCTCTAAATGATGATAGTTGGATCATGGCCATGCAAAAGGAGTTCAATCAAATTAGAAGGAGTAAAGTTTGGAATTTAGTGGAAAGACCTAGTAATTATCCCATCATAGGTACTAAATGGGTCTTTAGGAACAAAAGTATAAGCATGGAACCATAGTTGGAAATAAGGATAGATTAGTAGTTAAAGGATATAGTCAAGAAGAAGGATTTGATTTTGATGAGACTTATGCCTCTATAGCTAGACTAGAGGCCATTAGAATACTGTTAGCCTTTGCATGTTTTAACAATTTCAAGTTGTATCAAATGAAGGTCAAAAGTGCCTTTTTAAATGGTTTTATTAATAAAGAAGTTTATGTTGAGCAACCTCATGATTTTGAAAATCCTCATTATCCCGATCATGTCTTCAAACTTTCAAAAGCCTTGTATGGTCTAAAGCAAGCACCTAGGGCATGATATGAAAGATTTCAAAATATTTAATTGAAAAAGGTTTTAATAGAGGTAATGTTGACAAAACTCTTTTTATAAAAGTCAAAAACAATAAAAATTTTAGTGATTCAAGTTTATGTTGATGATATTATCTTTGGTGCTACTAATGAATCTCTTTGTCAAGAATTTTCTAAGTTAATGCAAGGTTAGTTCGAGATGAGCATGATGGGAGAATTAACATTCTTTTTGTGACTACAAGTCAAGCAAACAAAAGATGGCATCTTTATCAATCAAGCAAAGTATACTAAGGAATTACTCAAGAGGTTCAAAATGGATAAAGCAAATCCTTGTTCCATACCTATGAGTATTTCAACAAAGCTTAAGAAGGATGAAAGAGGTAAATATGTTGACTTTAAACTTTATAGGTTCATGATATGTTCATTGCTCCATCTTACCGTATGTAAACCCGACATAATATATACTGTATGCTTATGTGCTAGATATTAATCATCACCTAGGGAGTCACATCTAGTTTCTGTGAAAATAATTTTAGATATCTTAGAGATACTCCAATCTAGGCTTATGGTATCAAAAAGAATAATTTCTTACCTTACGTGCTTATTCCAATACGGATTTTGCTAGAAAATTTATAGGAAAAACACTTTCGGTACCTGTCAATTTCTTAGAAATATGCTTAATCGTGGTTCTCCAAGAAACAAAATAGTGTTGCTTTATTCATAACCAAAGCAGAGTACATATCCATGTAGGAAGTTATTGTGCCTAAATTTTATTGATAAAACAACAAAAAAAGGATTTTGGCATTACCATGGATCATATTCCTATTCAATATGACAATACTAGTGCCATTCGTCTCACCAAAAATCCAATTTAACGCTCTAAAACTAAGCACATAGAGATTAGACATCACTTCATTAGAGATTATGTGCAAAAAGGTGATATAGTGCTTGAATTTGTTGATACCTTGCATCTACTAGCTGATATTTTCATTAAACCACTTGACAAGGATAGATTTTGCACAATTATAAGAAAACTTGGCTTAATGAATACACCCTAAATTTATAAGTTGATAACATTCTGATACTTTGCCTCAATATTGTTTACATCATGCTTAGTTTGAAAAGCTAGCCTTACATACCTACTTGTTTGATGATGTGCACTTTTATGACTTTGGATTCTTAGATGATTTGTTTTTTCATTAAATTTTGAATTGTTCATGCACAATGATTTTGATGTCAAAAGTTTTGTTCAAAGTTGCATTTTCAAATGTTTTTCAAAAAGCAATTAAGTAAAAAATATGCTTAAATTGATACCATCTTAATGGAAATGGCCCAATACTAGGCCATACGTATCGATGGTAGCAAAAACTTTTTTCCTAGTATCGAGACTAATTTCAAGGTACTGATACAAAACTTATAATTGTTCATTGTATCGATACCTAACTCCATGTATTAATACTCTCCATCTTGTATCGATATAGCCCCAACTTGTTCTAGGTCTCGAGACCGAGTTCCTTGTATCGATATAGAAACCCAAAACTATTCTTTGTATGGATACTGCACTCTAAGTATCGATACCTTTTATTGATATTGTCTCTTCTATATCGATGCTCACTATTAATTTAGGTAATCCTCACGCGTAAGTTCTTTTTCACCTAGCATTGTTCACCATTTCCCTCAACATTTTCTCACTCACTCAACCTTCAATCATCACAGTTTATCTAACTTTCACTTTTCTCACAATATTTAATCCAAAATAGGTCGATTTCCTTATAATTCACCATTTCCCTCTGAAATTCAATCTATTACCACCAAAACCACAAAAATTCAAAAACTCTTTTCACTCAAACCTTAACCATTCTCCTTTCAAATTCTTCAAAATTCACCTAAATTTCTTCGAAATTTTGAAATGATTTTTCATTCTTAAGTCTTTCACAACTCGACTGTTGTGATTGACTACAAATTTACTTGATACACTACACCATATTGCCACTAAAACTTATCGCCCACCACATGCTCAACTATTTTCCTTAACCAACTCTTCCTTAGCACCTTACCCTGCTTTCTCAACTCGACTTGCTACCTTCGACAACCTTTACCACCTTCAGTAAACCTTATCGAAATCCACTTCTATTTCATCTGATACCCTCCAAATCACCTCAAACACTTCACCAACATCAGTCCTCTCCTCTACTTATCTGAACCAGCATCCAGTTTTATCATTTCACCACCTTAAAACACTACTATGCCTCCAAAGACCAAACAATTGCTCGTCGTGAAGGACCAATCACCTTTGCTTTCACTTCTACCGCTCGTCAACCACCTTTGACCCAAACATAATTATTTTTTGACCTACACTTTAGCGATACACGGGCTTATAAGCGGTTCACTACCATCTATGCCTATAAACCTATCCAACAATGTCGAGTTATCGACTTCCCCTTCCTTCAATCCATTGCTTATCCCTCTTACCTTCAGATTTTTGACATCTTCGTATGGACCAAATTTCTTTCTCTCAATGTTTTGGTTCGCAAAAATCTTGTTCGTGCATTCTTTAGCAATGCCTCACTTATCATTGATGATCATGATCATGTCATTACTATTTGATCTTATCTTTTCGGACAAGATTAGATAGTTAACCTGACTTCTCTTGCAACTGCCTTCGATTTCACGAATTAAGGTGTAATCAACGAAGGTTCGACTTTCACTGCCTTGCCCACCTTGAACAATAAAGCTACCCTCCTTCCTCCGATTAGTCATTTACTTCATCTTATCATTTCCCATGTGCTCCATCCATACGGCACCAAACACACCCTGATTTGCGATTTTGACTATTAGTGGCTCCATATGATTCAAACTAGGAATCGTCCAAACATAGCCCACTTTATCTTTGCAAACCTTGTTTTTTGTGTCCGTGGTTGTCATAGCCTCCTCCATGGCATGGCATTGAGCTACTACTTCAACACTCAAGGTCTTGATCTTTCTTGCGACCTCAGGATCATGGTACCTGCTTATCGTTATATTAGTCGCAAATCCATAGGGCTCGTCGGGTATGAAATTCAAGGCACCGATTTCGTTCCCAAGGCTCGTCGATAACCACCTCTACCATTTGAGTAATCAGATGCTCCTACTCCTGATGACCATGTTAATGATATGGAGCATGACGCGCCTCCTCTACCTCCGGCTCCACCACCTCATCATTTGTGCCCATGGACTTCCAACATATCTATGATTCCATCATGGGCTATCTTGACACACGGGAGTAATGCTTTGACTTTTAGGATCACAGATTTGATTCCATTGATGGTCGCATTTCTAGTCTCGAGCATAGTCATCGAGTGTTGACCAAGCAATTCCATAGCTTCCCGGTGGCCTTTCCTTATGCACCGTCGCTTACTACTTCACCTATCGCGGATCCTCTGACCATTGAAACTTAGTCATCTTAGGCTTATTTTAGGATGACTTTTAAGTTTTTAGGATTCATTTGAACCTCTTTTAGTTAATTTTGTTGACTGTATCTAACGTTTTATTCTTAATGCATCATCTTTGTTTGCATTTTCTCCATTACCTGGAATTGATCTTTCTGGTGTTTTGATATAACAAAAAGGGAGAAATGCTATAAATTTGACAAATGTGTTTTGCATTATAAATGTCTTCCATGTCTTCCATGATATTATTATGCAAAATGCAAAATGTGTCTTCTATTGATATTATTATGCACTTGATTATAATTATATTGTTATGTTGGCACCTAATATCATGTTGATATTAAACATTTTTTTTACATGATGTAGCTTGAATTCTGAAAATTTTAGGTAATATTATTGATTTGAAATGTTGTAGCATTAAAGGACCATATTTGCTTAAATTAAAACTTTTGAAAACCATTGTTTTATTAAAGGGGAGTTTGTTAAATCTAAAAAACAAGCAAATTTATCTTAAGTTTTGTTTATCAGAAAGAGGGAGATTGTTAGCTTTGAATTCGGTTTTGATATAACAAACAATTTAAGCTAAATTAATTTGTACTCAACTTGGTTTTTGTGTTAAAATTGAAAAATATTTTGAAAATGTACTAAGTTTGTGTTTTTCTTAAAAATATATGTTCCAAAATGTATATTTATGCTTAAAATAATTTTTAGATAAATTTCAATTAATATCAAGCAAGAAAAATCATTTTACAAAGGCTTTTGAAGGTACGTATCAATACTATGCTTAAAACCTTCATTTGTATCAATGCTTATCAACATGTATTGATACATTGCAGTGAGTATCAATACTCACCCCATATGCATCGATACAATGCTTGGCAATATCCAAGGTTTGGTCGAAACCCTTGAATGTATCAATATAGGTGTGTATGTATCAATACAGCTTGACAAGTATCGATACTCAACCTTCTGTATCGATATAACAAGTTGTAACGATCACTTTTTTAATTCTTGTATTAATACCATTGGTATTGTATCGATGCATAATGGGAGTCTGAATGGAAACAAGCATTTATGAAGGCTATACGACTTTCCAACCATCGCATTAAATGCCCAACATATATAAATCAATTTCAAGCTATAAACAGAGGTTCCCAAGAGTTGTAAAAGTAAGAGATACAAAGATCAATCAAGCATTGAACAACAAAAGCTCAAAGTCTTCAACTGAAGAAGCAAGAGATATAAAGATAAATCAAGCATTGAACAATAAAAGCTCAAAGTCTTCAACTTGTTCATTTTTCTTGATTCAAATTTATATTCTTTAAGGTTTATTTGTATCTCATTTGCCTTGTCCTTAAATTCCAGCAAGCATCCACTTACTAGAGGTTCGATTTGTTTGCAAATATTTTATTACTATCATAAAAAGGGTTTTATGAAAGGGAGTGAAAATATTTAAGAATTTAGGGTAGAATTCTTAAAGTGATTGAAAGGTTCTATCTAAGTCTTAAAAGATAGAGGTGTAAGGTTATATCTTAGCCTTTCATTAGTGAATTACGGGAATCACCTTGGTAAGAAATTACCAAGAAGAGAGGACTAGGTGCTGAGTTTAAGGATCGAACCTTTTTATATTGATTGCTTGTTTTTCTTACCTTTAACTCCTTTTTATTTTTAATTTATTTGAATTTTATCAGGTTCTTGTGGAACCAACTCACTCCTTGGTTCAATTTTTTCCTTGAGCTAACAAAAAGGTTAAAAACAAATGTGGAAAATAAAGATGGAGAGAGAAAAAATTCATCACATTTTTAATTAAAAACTAACCTTTTTTCTCTTCTTTTTCCTTCTTTTTTTTCTCTCTTCTTGCTCGCTATTGACGATATTATTAGTTAATTAAGGCAACTGACCATTTTACTTCTTTTTTATCTTTTCTTTTATCAATGCTTTTTATCTCATCTCTCTTTCTCTTTTTTTTCCTACTATTTCCCTCTCTTTCCTTACTTTTCCTCCTCTTTCCACCCACTCAATTATCTTCCATTTTTCTACCCTTCTTTTTTTTATCTCTCATCTCATCTTTCCTTTTTTTTTCTCTTATTCTTTTTTTCTCATTTTCTCGACATTTTCTTTTTTTTCTTGATCATTCATTGAAAAATAGGTCACGTCCCTTAACATCTAGAAAAATAACTTTCATATCATTAACCTTAACAAAAAAACCATATGGGTTGAAAATGAGAGAAAGTAGACCAAAATAACCTTATCATTTGAAAAATGCCCCTTTAGGTCCCAAGATTCAATATTCATATAGTAGATGAAAAGCAAAGGTTGGGCTTGCTTTATCTTTAATTAAAAAGTAGGCCTATTCTATTTTTATAAGTACAATTTAGATTTTTTTTAATATACAATATGTTCATGGGTTAAACTGGATTAAGTCTATGTATAGTATTAACACCAGTTGTGCTTCTCCAAGCTTTGCCCGACTTCAAATATAGGCCTCAAATTTTGCCCAAGCTCATGGATATTTGTAAATGGATAGTCAAAGCTAATTTAGGCACACCAATGTTTTATTTTTCATTTTTCTAACTTATTTTTTAAAAATTGTACCTATTTAAAATTAATATTTAGTAATTTAATATTTTTCTTTCATTCTGTTTTAAAATGTAAATAATTTGAAATATTTTCGATGTTTACACTATAATATTACATGTATTTATTCTTTGTATGATAATATATATTATATAATTATAAAATGGATCATGCTTATGCCTTGAATATTTAGGTTATTTGGTCTAATTAGAATTTTTATATATAATTAATATTTATAATTTTAAATTAAAATTTAAAAATATAATTAGTAAAATATCCATTTTCATTAATACAAAAGTTTTCCAATATTTGTACTTTTAAATGCCTATTAATATATTTTTATACAGATTTTTAAAAATTATTATTAAAATAAAATGATAAAATATAAGTAAATGACTTAAAGTAGAATTTTACATCCTTTAATGTTATAAAAATTGATTTGCATGAAACTACGAAATCTTGTATAAAATATCTTAATTATAAAGTATTTTTTCAAAATATATTAAAATATGAAAAAAAAATCAAATCTTGAGTATATCAATTTAAAAACATGCTAAAAGAAAAACATACAAACCAACTAGAGAGATATATTGACCATATTTTCAACTCAAATATTCCTTCAATTCATATTAACAAATCGTAAGTATTTTTCATAAAAAAAATGACTATAAAAGATAAGCAAATTAAAACATATATATTTTAAATTATAATGAAAAATATAAATGCAAGATTTTTTAATGTAATAGTAGAGTTTCACACCTTTTAAATTTTTTTTTTTTGATAATTCACATTCTTTAACATTCTAAAACTCTATTTGTATGAAATCAAGATGTGACACGTAATCTTGTTTGGCCCCCTTTAATCAAACCATTACTGACCCTAAACCTAAGGCAGGAATACTTTTTCCTCTCGTTCTCAAGTCCCGATGCTTCGGGGCTTAATTACAAAGTTTAGGGATGCCCAAGGACTAAATTGGATAGGTGAAAATGATTGGAGAGCCAAAACGAGGCATTTCATGCAACAATGTTATAAGTATCGATACTAGACCTTAAAGTATCGAAATTTGGACTCCCAACAATCAATATTTTCAAAAAATGGGGTAAGAATTGATGTCCGTATCAATAATTCTTGAACAAAACTAAAACATACTTTCCAAGTCACTAGGGTATCGATACTTTATGGTAGAGGTATGATACTTCAGTTAAAAACCAAGGCTGTATAAGGCAAGTATCCATATTGGTATTCATATTTTAAAATCAAAATAAGCCAAAATGCATGAAGAAAAATTTTCACTTTATACCACATAAATCTTAACTAAACCTTTCACATTTAAAATTTTTAATCAGACATTTTGCATGTTAAATTTTCAACTAAGCTCCCACCATGCAATCTTTATTAAACTTTTTATTTATTGAAATTTGGCACAAAATTTGCATATAAAATTTTAATTACTTTTCACACATTGGATTTTTTTTATTTATTAAGCTTTCGCATGTAAATTTTTAATTAAACTCTTATACATGGAATTTTTAACTAAACTTTTTTGGTTATACTTTTGCCTGTACATTTTTAATTAACTCTAACATATGGGACACATTGGATTTTTTTTATTATTAAGCTTTTACATAAAAAAATTTTCATTAAAAATTTTACATGTGCATTGTTAGTTAACTCTCACATATAGGATTTTTTGTTTAAACTTTTTGCCTATGAAATTTTTAATTAAGTTTTTACATATGAAATTTTCAATTAAACATTTTACATATGGATTTTTAATTAAGCATTAACGTATAAATTTTTTGCATATAGATTTTTTAACCCTTTAGTCACATGTAAAATTTCCAAGATTTTTACATGTAGGATTTACAAGTGGACTTTTAATCAAATAAAAATCAAATTGGACTTTTCAACTAAGTTTCAAACCAATTAGAATTTAGATTGACTATTCAAACATTTGTTGTTAACCATTTTAACCATTCAATTATGTTGGCAACCATTGGATCAAATTTTGTTATTTAACTCATGAGATATTTATAAATACATGTGGCATTTTTTATTCGTTCTTTTTTACTTGCAACTAAGTTTCCAACTAATCAAATTTTTGATTGAATTTGTTGAAACATATTATTTGATCAAATTTTGAATTTTTCAACACACTTTTCACCCTTGGATTTGACTGAAAATTTTCAAAACCTAGATG
>JBBYHO010000005.1:10447262-10479137 GCA_038382025.1 Adansonia gregorii
TACTTGCAACCTCACGGAGTCAATTTTACTGCTATCTAAATGGATTTAAAGTCAATTGATGTTGTTGACGGTAAAATTTCAAAGTAAAAAAAAAAAAAAATCTGATAATTGTTATCGAAGAAAAGCCTTCATTTGTTTCTGTTACTGAAATTATGTCATACAATACAATCAAGTTTCTCATATGTTGCATAGAATCTAATTCAGACGATTGGGAGACATTTCTACAAAAAGTTACCCAAGGAATGGAATGGAATGGATTGCTTTGAAAATGGCATATCCCTAATTTCCATTTTGCTTAAACCTGAAAACCAAGATGGATAAAGACAATACTCAAAAGGTATTATAACATACTTGCCATTCTACTTTAAGAAGTTGAGAAAACCCTATTAAAAAATATTGACAAATTATAGAAGTTCTTGTTGTGTGTGTGTATATGTATGTATATATACATATATATATATATATAGAGAGAGAGAGAGAGAGAGAGAGAGAACTCTACTATTGCCTTGAAAACATCATAAAACTCTTTTCCAATAAGCTTTTGCTTATAAAAAACGAGCACCCACTTGCTCATTCGGCTTTCTTTTTCTTCATTTCTGGGTTTAGATCCAAAAATCCAATTAGTGGATAAATTCTTCTTGTTAACCAGAAAGGAATTTCAGGGTCTGGTTTCTTTTATTTTTTTTCCTGTTTTGTGAGTTAAAACAGGCGGGGGGAGGAAACAAAGGAGAGCTATGGGGTTGGTGAGTGTTCAAGAAAATGGGAACGGGGAAGTCGCTTTGTCTTTGGGGAACAAGAATAAGTACAAGAGAATGGATTCTGAGGTATCAGATGATTTTGATGATTATGCTTCACATCATCTTCATCAACTAGAGAGGAAGAGAAGTACCAGGAAATATGTTCTCGCTTGTGCCATTTTTGCATCTCTCAACAATGTTCTTCTTGGTTATGGTAACCTTTTCTCTCTTTATCTCTCATATTTTCTGTTTGCTTGGTGTTTCAGGAGTCAGGACTGCTTTTTTTTTACTGGGAATATTAGTTTTGCTAGTTTTTTTTTTCTCCCTTTTTGTTTATTGACCTGCATGATTTTAGCAGGAAAAGGATTGGTTAACTTCAAACCCTTGGAATGTTATAACAGTCAACTTTAGCATTATAAAGTTCATTGATGTTGTTTTAAATAGAACCAGATAATATAGGCATAAAAAATCAGCAATGTTTTCTTTTCTTGCGAGTAAAACTGGTAATTTAGGAACTTTAACCCTGGTCAGTGGTTGATTGCCATCTTTGCGGCTGTTAAGCTCCTTGGGATGTTTCAAATTCACCATTTTGGCTTTAAATATCATCACAATCAGATCTTAGGTTGTGTAATCTAGACATCTTCCTATTGCTCATTTCGTTAAGGGAGCATCGGTGATCAATTTTGGAGCTTGCAAACCGATAATAGAGATCATGGAGTTGGACATTCTGGAAAAAGCATGCCTTCATATTTAAGATAGCATCAGCTAACTCATTTTTGCTGGCATTTATGTTTTGCAGTAGCTTTAGACTTAATCGAAAAATGCTGTTACAGTTAACTGGCATGAATAATAAAGCTGAAATTTAATCGCGGAATCTGCCTTTCCACTTGTTGATGGAAGTGTCTAATAATATATTTATATTTTTTTTATACTAATGGATGCTACCATATATCCCAATTTTCTAGAAGCGGTCTATTTATTTGGCGTGTGATGGTCCTCGTAAGTATTTTCAAATTCCATTCCTTCTTTTTTCCCCTTCTTCTAGTCAGTGCAGAATGTACAACTTAAGGTTATTGAAATAGGTTTTCAAATTCAATGTTCACATAAGAGCATCATGCTCAATCCACTGAATTCTCCGAATAAAAGTAATCCACGAGCTTAGGAACATTGCCAAGAAGTCCTGTTGGTTTTAGTGCCTTTTTTCATTACTCCCTCCTTAGAGGCCTTAGCTTTGATCTTAAACTTTATCCCAAATTCTCATGATCCGTTTCTGCAAAAAATATTATTCGCTATGATTGTCAAGAATAAATTTATTCTGAACTACTTGCATTAATAGTGTTCCACCTAACAACCAGTTTTATATCACCTCGCAGCTAAGAATTTCTTTATTATATGCAGATGTAGGTGTCATGAGTGGAGCAATTATATTTATACAGGAAGATCTGAAGATAACTGAGGTACAAGAAGAAATTCTCGTTGGTATTTTGAGCATCATTTCACTTTTGGGTAGCTTAGCTGGTGGAAAGACATCAGATATTATTGGTAGAAAGTGGACAATGGCCTTTGCTGCTGTTGTATTTCAACTTGGCGCAGCTATAATGACGCTTGCACCTTCATTCCAAGTACTAATGATAGGACGAATTTTGGCTGGGATTGGTATAGGCTTTGGAGTCATGATTGCTCCTGTCTACATTGCTGAGATATCTCCAACTGTTGATAGAGGCTCTCTTACCTCCTTCCCCGAAATTTTCATAAATGTAGGAATTTTGCTTGGTTATGTCTCAAATTATGCATTTTCCGGGCTTTCAATACATACAAACTGGAGAGTAATGCTGGCTGTTGGAATTTTGCCTTCAATCTTCATAGGGTTCGCACTTTTCATTATCCCTGAATCACCAAGGTGGTTGGTCCTGCAAAACCGAGTTGAAGAAGCAAGATCTGTGCTATTAAAAACAAATGAAAATGATAAAGAGGTGGATGACAGGCTCTCAGAAATAGTGGCAGCAGCTGGAATATCTAGTGGAGAGAAGAATGAAGATAAAGCTGTGTGGCGTGAACTGTTAAGTCCTTCTCCTGCACTTCGTCGGATGCTGATCACTGGCTTTGGAATCATGTGTTTCCAGCAAATCACTGGAATAGATGCAACTGTGTATTATAGCCCCGAAATCTTCAAGGATGCTGGAATTGAGAGTAATTCTAAGCTTCTTGCTGCGACAGTTGCTGTGGGTGTTACAAAGACTGCATTTATATTCATTGCTACATTCCTCGTTGATAGAGTTGGGAGGAAGCCCTTGCTCTACGTGAGCACAATTGGAATGACTGTCTGTTTGTTTACCCTAAGCCTTAGCCTTGCCTTACTGGCAAATGGGCAGCTTGGAATTGCATTGGCAGTGTTTTGTGTTTGTGGAAATGTAGCTTTTTTTTCTGTGGGAATGGGTCCTATTTGCTGGATTTTGACATCGGAAATCTTTCCCTTGAGGTTGAGAGCTCAAGCGTCTGCTCTCGGGGCTGTAGGTCAAAGGGTATCCAGTGGCCTTGTTGCCATGTCGTTCCTTTCTCTCTCAAATACAGTTACAGTGGCTGGAACCTTTTTCCTCTTTTCGTTGTTGTCAGCCCTTTCTCTTTTGTTTGTTTACACACTGGTTCCAGAGACAAAGGGAAAATCATTGGAACAGATTGAGTTGCTTTTTCAAGATCACAATGAATGGCAAGGAGGTGAAGTGGAGCTGGAAGACTCTGAGCATCTAGTAGCGAAAGCATGAGTAATTGGGGACTGGCTGGTGCATTTTTCAAGGCAACTTTTATGGTTTAATGATGGAAATGGAAAAGGCAGGAACCCAACCTTACGAAAATTTACATTATTCACAGAGCTGAGCTAAGCTTTAAAGAGCTGGTAACCAAAAGTGAGGAACTATAATGTTATTTGAGGTGTGTTATTGCTGTCACAGTCAGCAGCATGCCTGGTGTTGTTTTTGTTCTCTATCTCTAATCTCATCCTGTACTCCGTTGATTTATGTTGAGATCCATGAGAAAATAGTAATCATGTTAGAATTATAGTCAAACGCTTCCCTGTATCAGTATTTGATTTCCTCAGACAATCGCTAATAAAGTTTTTCTATACAACGGATGGAAACTAACACGTTGTGCTACTTCATGTTTGCACCTTTTAAGCAAGTGCAAGTATCATGATGTTTCCAATTTAATTCATGATCATGTAAGTTGTTTTATTTCTTTTCAAAGATCCATTCCTCCACCATTCTCTTACTTCCCAAATTCAATTTTCAATATAAAAGGTGCTTCCTTTCCCTGCTTCTAGAGTCTAAATTGAGCGAATGAGAAAATAACAAGTTGCATGTTCTGGTACCTAACACTGCATAATAACATATCAAGTGATTAGAACTTAATTTAGTGCTTTGTATGATTATGGGTTTTAGGAAAGCGTTGTGCAATTAACTCAATATCAGTTCACTATTGTTGTCGATATTCGTCACATATAAAATAAAATGTGTTTTACTCTACTCTTTTAAATTCGCTTTATAGAGAGTCTAAGCTAAAACTGGTGATGTAATCACAGCCTGCTCGAGCGATGAGTGTATCGAAAGCCTTGCTGCCTGAGTAGTAGCTGTTTGAGACCATTTTCAACTTTGCTTCTTCAAGAAATCAGTCAATGGCCCGGCAATGAAGCCATAGATGTTAATAAACTTTCTAGAGTAGCCAATAAGTCCCAGAGAAAGCCTCTTAACTCCTTAACAGACCTAGGCAGTGGCCAATCCACAATGCATGTGACTTTGTTTTCCCTTTATGAGCATAAAATGAACATTAGTAACTAAATTAATTAATACAAATGTGTCTTTTTCATTGATTGAACAAGTAAATAGATATAATCAAAATAATAATAATGAATGAAGTCTAAACAAAAAATGATCAAATTTATCGTACCAAATTCCGAATTTACAAAGGAGGTTATATTAAAAATTTATCGGGAGACCAAAGGTAATTTTCTCATATTTTAAAAGGATGATTCAAGGGTGATTTTTTAAATTTAAAAGATTTAGGGGGCCAAGGCCTCTGCCTACCCCCTCTAACTTCACCTCTAGTCTTGTTTTGAATTTCAATATATTAACCTCCATTTGAATAAACAATGAGATTAATTTTAATGAAATTAAAAATGCAGTGTTTGTAAGATTAAAAATTAGTAGTTATGAGATTAAATCAGTGGTGTTATATTTATTTGGTTTCAAACGCAATAGTGGGATAAGGTGAATTACAGTAAAAAAAAGAAAATGACTATTTAGAATATTTCAATGGATTCTTTTTGAACGGACAAGGAAATTTTGTAAACTAGTAAAAGAGAATGTAATGAAGAGCTGGTGGAGAGAAAGATTGGAGAAGACCCTGGATAGCAAGTATGGTAGCAGGTAGTAATGATAATGGTTGTAAGTGGTTCAAGATAGTGAAGGTTATGGTGGTTGTAGGATTTCAGAGGAAGAAGTTGTAGAAAATTCTTTAAAGTTATAGGTTTGATTAAGAAATGCCCAAAAGATCCTAAATGAAACTTTAGAATCCCTATTTATAGCTTCTCTAGGAAAAGTTATTAAAATGGTTACTCGGGAGAGATGAAAGTTACTAAAGCAGTAGGTTGAGACGAAAGTCACAAAAGTAGCGATTTAAGGTGATTATGAGATTAGGGATGCTTTGATAACATAAAGTGAACATTGGTTATATGATAGCATGTTTAACAATGTACTGTCTCTACAAAAAAAAAAAAAAGAGTAGCACTTGTATTTCAGAGAAAGGTTAAGGAAAGCCTTTCTTAATAGTTTCCATATCTGAGCTTCTTAGCCATACTCTCCAACACATCCTAAACGTAGAGAAAACCCAAGAATCCTACCAAACTTTTAAGGTTGACTCCACGGTCTTAATTAAGTAGGACTTGTTATGCCAAGTAATGCTATTGCCAAAGAATGCTATGCTAAAGTACCTTTGCCACAATACCTGTGACATAACACCTCTACTAGAGTACTTGTGCCAAGGTATCTGTGCCATAGTATCTATGCTAAGGTACCTGTTCTCAAGTACCTATTGTAAAGTACTTCTACCAAGGTAGCTGTGCTAAAGTACCTATGCTAAGGTACCTGTTCTTAAGTACCTATTTTAAAGTACGTCTACCAAGGTAGCTGTGCTAAAGTACCTATTCTAAATATGCTAAAGTACCTGTTCTAAAGTACTTATAACAAAGTACCTGTGTCATATGTTATTGACCGAAAATAGACATCTATGTTTTGCCCTCTGTATGAGAATTACTTAGCATGCAGGTAGATGAAACTCAAGTGGAGACCCAACTTGGTGAAGTTAACAAGAAGCTTATCACACTTAAGCAAGAGCTAAAAACATATCAGTATGAGCTGTTGGAGTTATAGAACAAACTGGACACTATTCGTAATCTTCATAGTTTTAGTTTTTCTCCATGGACCAACATAATAGAATAAACTTATTTAGTTTTGATATATTTTCTATTTATTTATTATTATTTTTGAATTGAGTTGTCTTGGAACTATTCTATCTAATAATACATGGTAATTTTTTATAGCCATGATAGACTTTAGTAAATGTCATACATTCTTCGAACATTTTTAGCTAAAGTCGCGTGACCAAAGGGAACCATCTACTTTCATTGGGCAGATTAAATCTCAATCTTAAGTGAAGAAAACTATTCAACCTTTAAAAATAAGCATTAAACGTGCGGCAAGGGGAACCATCCACTTTTATTAGGGAGATTAAATCTTAACCTAGCATAAAGTAAATTATTCAACCCTTTTAAATAAGTGACTATGACCAAGATATGAGCGATTATAGCTGCAGTCAAAGGGAACTATCTACTTTTATTCGGGAGATTGAATCTTAACCTAAAACAAATTAGATTATTCAAACATTCTAAATAAGCAAACTACAACCACGATATGAGCTATTATGGCTGCAGTCAAAAGGGAACTATCTACTTTTATTATGGACAATGTATCTCAACCTTAAATGAAGTAAATTATTCAATATTTTTTTCAAATAAATGACTTAGGCCAGCTTATGAGCGATTATAGTTGGGACCAAAGCTTAACCACCACATTACAACTAAATTTAAGCATAAACTTCTGGCTAGCTTGTAATTAATGTCATAGTCAATGTAAGTATTAAAGTTGCTTATGATAGAAACAACAGAATATAGCCAAATTTTGAGCGATAGAATTGCAGCTAGCATGAAATTCATCTGTTCTTTATACATGTCATTGTTATTTATAAGTATAACAATAAATTAGCAATAATAAATAAATACTAGATGACATTAAATTATATTCACAAAAATAAGCATAAAGAATTAAAGGTAATGTTTAGAATTCATACATGAAATTTCTTGACATATTGAAAATTAATAAGCATAGTAATAGGATTGTTCTTCAAGTTGATAAACTTGCAATAACCATTCTCGTTCACTTCATTTACGATATAAGGTCCTTACCATTTTGGATTAAACTTAGAAGCTAGGGTTCCTTTTCTGATGTGTTCAGTAGCATGAAGGACTAAATCATCTTCTTAAAAGTTTCTCCCCTTCACTAGCTTATCATAGGCTTTATTTAACCTCCTTTGATGCACTATTATATTTTTCTTTACTCTATCCCGTCTGTCCTCTAATGCTTCTAACTCCAACATTCGCATGTTATCATTATAAAGTTTCACATCTAGCACTAATCTTGCAGATAGAACTAGTATCATTGTAGAAAATACAATGAAAAAGGCATTGCTTTGTAGGTTCACCCTTCGAAGTCCTATAAGCCCATAATGCTACTGGCAGTGCATCTTTCTACATCTATGGATACTAATGTACCATTTTGCTTAACACTTTGAGCAACATCTTATTAGTAGCCTCGGCTTGGCCATTGCCTTTCAGGTAGTAAGAGGTTGTGGTGGGTGTGGAATCCAACAAAAATAATTTCGTTACTCTGATAAGATTTTTATATATAGTAATAAGTAGGATCGTCTCCATAAGGAATGGTAATATCTGATTTCCTTACAAAATCAACAAAATAAAATGGCGATTTTATAAAGTTAACTACGAAAATGAAATAAATAAACTAAAGATCAATTAAGAATGCAGGACAAATTAAACTGAAATAAATGTCAATATCACACAAACAGTAGCCAAAGGTCTAATTACAAGTTTTATTCTCATAATTGATCACAGATGCAAAGATATATTCATTATTCGAGAATAAATTAGTTATGGTTGTTGATACGACCTAACTCCCTACCCCTTCTTAGTTATTAGATAATCAAGGTACGACTATTAATTATTTCCCTTATTGATTACATAAACCTAGATATGATCTTAATGTTTCAATGTATCGATAGCACTAATAATGAGAGGGGAATCACCAATTCTAATCAATAAACTCATGAGTAGGTTTATTTAGATTAGATTGTGAATTCTTCCTAACCAAGTTAGTTGCGACTTTTATTAGAATAACCAAACAATTATGGATTTGATTTTTTAACTAGCTATAGATTATCCTATCAATCAAATGCAATACCAAACATTCCATTAACAATGACAATCATGCTTATTAAGCATAGAAGAAAAGAAAAATATTCAAGAACAATGAATAATATAAACATAAATTAGATCTCACAGTCATAGAGAATCAAACTTTGATATAAAACTCATGACTAGTTGAAAAAAATTTAGTCACACATTGTCTTCTTGTTCCCTCTTTCTCTAAAAGAAAAAAAAATCTTTTTTTCAAAAAAAAGTCAAACACCCTAGAAAAACCGTCTCCCAAAATCTTTCCCTTCTTTCCTTTATATATCCATTACAATTTTCCAAATTTAAATAAATTCTGATCAGTTAAAAATTGTACTCAATTAGAATTCTAAATAAACCAAAATTCTAATTTAAGCAGTTTGCCTGTAAAGTATGCCAATGCATTATGTACAACAGCTCTTTCTTTTCTCTTTTTGGGCTATTCTAATGAACTTTTTTAAGCCCTTTTTCTTTCTTCCAAGTCTTTTTTACATCTTAAACACAAAAGAAAGTAATTGTCATCAATTATAGCTTAAAAACTATGAAAAGATAAGAATTTAATAATTAAAATCTCAACATTTATGTTTATCAAATTCCCCCACACTTGTCCTTTTGCTCGTCCTCGAGCAACTCCAGAACTAAGCAACCCAACAACTAAAAAAACTTTCCATTCAATATTTCAAATGAGATCAAAAGACTATACACACCTTAAAACCTGACCAGTAAAAAATCAAGCAACATCATATCTCATAACCAAACTTTGCAAAAAAATATGAATAAAAATTAACAATAAAAGTGCCATTCCGAAGTAAGTGCAAAAATTTTGATGAACTTCTCACGATTATCACTTTATTCACTTATGTGTGTTAGGGTTTAAATTTTTCTCTTGATTTCTTCTCATGCAAATGCACTACCTTATGCTTGCTAATATACCAAATCGCCATCACTTACATTGTAGCATGCATAAATCAGAAAGTCTTTACCTTTTTGGTTGTAATAAGGCTAAGGTTAAAGGTGAGGCATTTCTTAGATAATGAGGTGAGAATCTAAGAAATTAGTTGAGCATTCACACATTGTAGTGAGTAAATAGATAATGGAAACTCACAATTCATTCCAGCATTCTTAAACACTCAACATTATCCTTAATCATTCCTTCATTATAGACTAATAATATTATCCCACATAAATGCTTTGTTTTTTCTAGTAATCCCATCTTTCACTCATCAATAATTTTTACAAGAATGCCTCTATACACACTCCCACATTTAATTCACATCATTTTTCCTTAAAAAAATACTTCTTCTCAATTTTTGTTCAAATGCCCCACTAACTCTTAGAATTAGGTGAGTATATTCAATTTAAGGCTCTAGGCTTGTAATGCGATTTTTTTTTTCAAGAAAAAAATGACATTGAAGCTCAAAGGGCTTACGAGGAATATTAATTTGGGTTGGCTTTTTAGGCTCAAGCTGAATCAAATAAGGTCTTTATCCTTTTCATACATGCATATATCAATGTGATCTTAAAATGGTTCAAAGCAAGTTCTAAAGATACATTCACATGGAAGAATATCACGTAGCAAAGAAAACACTAATCTATATGAATGGTTCAATCATTTTTTGGCTCAAAGGCTTATATGTTGAATTAATTCATTAGGAATTCACACACACTTTTTCACTCTAACTTTCAATATCAATTTAAGTTCTTATCTCTTGTTGCTTCAGCTACTCGATATATGTCACTATTCATGCTCAACTATTCAATCCATTTGAAACTCATTAAATGAAAAAAAAATTTCTCGGTTGTCATGACTTTAACATACAAGCAAACATATCACACCATTCTAAAACCTAAACAATTTAAAAGCATACAAATAGATGCAAAAAGAAAATTTTAATTTCCTATCCTAAAGACTCTCCCCACACTTAAATCAAACATTGTCCTCAATGTTTTGACAAAAGGATAAAGAGTAATATATATATATATAACTATTGAAGAAAAAGAGAGATACTCCCTGGATGTATAGTCATGTAAGCTCATGGACTTAGTGGTTAAGGAGGCTCGAATCCCACATAATCATTCTCTTGATCATTTAAACCATAGATGATAAGGTTGTTGAGTCCTCCCTATTTCTCTTGGTGCTGTTTCATTCTCGAAATCACTTGATAGGTCTATTCTTGGTCTCTTGCTTGATTTACTTATTGGTCTTGCAGGATAAAAACTTTACTATCCCTGTTTTTGTTCAACCAATCCCATACGTTCTAGGCAACCTAAATCTAAGGATTCCATTTTACATGCCTCATACAACTTATGATTGTTGAAGTTTAGCATATGCAAGTTAAGGGCTATTACAGTAATCATGGAGCCTAGAATCAATAGTCTTTTCTTATTTAAAACTGCCTGGAATTGTGTTGCTAACCATGCACCTATATTTACTTGAATTCCCTTTTTCATACGACATAAAAAAGAAAATTAATCTTTTGTTAATACACCAGAAGTGTCTTTTCGACTAGAAAAGTTATAGGCTAGAAATCCTTAGATGTTTTTCAAAATATGGTCCCAAAGGTAAAAACTCTTAGAGTGACTCAGATTATAAGGAAAATTATCTGTCGACATCTCATGCTAATAGGTTTGGTGATAATCAAAATCACTTATGTAATCATAAATTGAATTCTTATATTCACCTGTTTCAGCATCTTCCTCAACTATAACTCCTAAAGCCATGTTAAACTCTGTCAATGACATTGTGAATGACTTTCCCATAAGCTGAAATCTAATTACATTTGGTGTTTCAAGAGTGAGATTTTCAAGTTTATTGAATTCAATTATGGCATAGAACTCTAGTGTGAGTTCAACAAATACTGGGCATTTAATTTTAGTTAATTCATACCATCGAATGCTATCAACCATGTCATTAACTTCCTCTATAATGCCTAATGTTTCAAGAGTCGGATAATGAAACTTACATGGAATAATCTTTCGATTTTCAACCCATCATACCTTCGTGTGCTTTCTATGTTTTCAATATCATCCTTTTATCAATAAATTCTTTCGATAGTGGTAGGACACTTTTCCTTTTTTCGATTCTTGATTGCCTGTGACTCAAACCTAGTGGTGGTTGAGCTCTTTTGTTTTTCTTGCTATACCCAAATTGTGGTTGACACGATCAACAATTGAAAGGTGTTTAGGGCGATAGAGATAGGGATGAGGGAAAATAATGCAAGTGTCGTTCGGATTAGGATGAAGGGGTCGACGGTGAATTTAGGAATGATAGTGCAAATTTGGTGAATGGGCGTTGACAACAAAATTTTATCGATTTGGATAGGTGTTGACAGTGGATTTTAAAGATTAGAAGATGAAGGTGGATTTGGTGGTTTTGTGGATGAAAGAAGTAAATGGTGGATAAGGTGGAGAAAGTGAAAGAAAAGTAAGGGTTTCGATTTTTTTGACAAGAGAATTCCTTAAAAAAAATAATAAGTAACTAGAAATGCTTATTTTACAAGCCGTGGGCACGTTATATGAAAAGAGACTTTCTGATTTAAAAGAACTAAAAATTGAAAATTTAACTTCTTACTCCTAAAATCAATGTTCAAAAATAAAAGAAAACAAAGCCAAAACTAATATAAATTGGGTTGCCTCCCAATTAGTGCCTTTCTTTTATGTCTTTGGCTAGACATCCCTGTGCTTTAATCTTTATAATTTGGTTGTTCTAAGGTGATTTCTTCCACTTTAAATGCTTGGAAACCTTCATAAAAAGGCTTAAGACACTGTTAAATGCTTGGAAACCTTCATAAAAAGGCTTAAGACACTGTCCATTTAACTTAAAAATCTTCTTAGTATCCAGACTTATAATTTCAACTGCACCATGAGGAAACACATTAGTTACAATAAATGGACCAATCCATCAAAAACGTAACTTAGCAGGAAAGGGTTTGAATTTAGAATGGAAAAGTAAGACTTTTTGACTAATGGTAAAAATTTTCTTTGCAATAATCCGGTCATTAAAGTCCTTTGTTCTTTTATTATAAATCCTTGAATTTTCATGGGCCTCCTTACGAATTTCCTCTAATTGTTATAATTGCAACTTTTTATGCTCTCCTGCTTCGTCCATTTGTAATTGCATTGTTTCACTGCCCAGAAGGCTTTATGCTCCAATTCAACGGGAAGGTAATACACTTTACTGAACACCAAACGATATGGAGACAAACCAATTAGAGTCTTGTAAGTTGTTCGATATGCCCGTAGTGCATCATCAAGTTTTATATTCCAATCTTTTCGAGTTGGATTAACATTTCGAGTATTGACTTCACCTCCATGTTAGATACCTCAGCCTAGTCACTTTTCTGTGGATGATATGCAGTAGACACACGATGTGTAACATTATGTTTCTTCATCAATGCCTCCACTATTTGATTGCAAAAGTGTGTCCCTTTGTCACTTATCATAGCTTTTGGCACATTGAACCTGGTAAAGATGTGAGATTTGACCAAACCTACTATAACTTTAGCATCATTTGTATAAGTAGCCTTAGCCTCTACCCATTTTGACATATAATCCATAGCAAGAATAATATACACCTTTCTAAAAGAAACAGGGAATGGTCTCATAAAATCAATGCCCTGTACATCAAATATTTCATATACCAAAGTTAGGGATGAAGGCATTTGATCTCAAGGGCCCAAATTTCCTGTTCTTTGGCACTGTTCACATGTTTTACAAAACATATATAAATCATGAAACACAATAGACCCATAGAATTCACATTCTAAGATTTTTTTGGCTATTCTTTTTGGACTAAAGTGTCCCCCACATGCATAAAAGTGACAAAATCAAAGAATGAAAGGAATTCCAGTTTCAGAAATGCAACTTTGGATAACTTGTCAAAGTAATGTTTCCCCAAATATGGGTTATACCATATATAATATTTCACATTGCTCTTGATTTTAGCTTTTTGAGCACATGTTAGCTCATTAGGTAACATTTTAGTAACTAAATAATTTACGATGTCTGCATACCATGGAGTACTCTGTTGAGCTATCATGAGTTGTTCACTTGAGAACTTATCTTTCAATAGTTTTGGTTCTTCACTCGTGACTAGTCTACTCAAATGTCAGCAACAAAATTTTTTGCTCTTTTCTTATCACGTATGTCTAGATCAAACTCTTGTAACAAGAGTATCCACCTTATCAATCTGGGTTTCACTAGCTAACAAGTACTTTAGAGTTGCATGATCAGAATAAGCTATCACCTTATTACCAAGTAAATAAGAATGAAACTTTTCTAAAGCAAAGGCAATGGATAAAAGGTCTTTCTACATTGTTGAGTAATTGCGTTGAGCACTATCAAGTGTCTTGGAAGCAGAATATATTGCATGTGTAACTCGGCCAACTCTTTGTCCAAGAATAGCTCCCACTACATGGTTACTTGCATTGCACATAATCTCAAACGGTAGTTCCCAATTTGGTAGTTGTATTATAGGAGGTGATGTAAGACGTTCCTTGAGCTTGTCAAAAGCTACCTTACATGCCTCATCAAATTCAAACACTGTATCCTTCTAGAGAAGCTTGCACAATGGCAGTGTTATCTTTGAGAAATCTTTGATAAACCATCGATAAAACCTTGCATGTCCAAGAAAAGAGCAAACTTTCTACAAATTTATAGGGTAAAGAAAGCTTCTAATAACATCTATCTTTGATTTACCAACCTTAATATCTTTTAAAGATACTAGATGCCCCAAAATAATCCCTTGATCTACCATAAAAAGACATTTTTCATAATTTAAAACGAGGTTTGTTTCAATACATCTTTTAAGCACTTTTGCAAGGTTATTCAAGGATGAATCAAAAGAATTACCATAAATAGTAAAATCATCCATGAATACCTCGATAATGTTTTCCACATATTCAAAAAATATACTGACCATGCATCTTTGGAATGTGGCCAGAGAATTACAAAGCCTGAAAGGCATGCGTCGATAAGCAAACATCCTAAAAGGACACGTATATGTCATCTTTTCTTGATCTTCTAGTGCAATTAGAATTTGATGATAACCCGAGTAACCATCAAAAAAACAATAGTGAGATTTTTCAGCCAACCTTTCTAACATTCGATCAACAAAGGGAATAAGGAAATGGTCTTTTCATGTAGTGGCATTCAACTTCCTAAAATTAATACAAACTCGCCATCCATTTTGTACTCGAGTGGGCACCAACTCACCATTTTCATTTTCAACCACTGTCATTCCTATTTTTTTTGGGACCACTATGAAAGGACTTACCCATTCACTATTAGAAATAGGATAGATTATACCTGCATCAAGTAGTTTTAAAACCTCTTTCTTAACTATTTCCATCATAGATGGATTCAATCTTTGTTGGGCTTGTCTTACAGGTTTAGTAATTCTTCTAACAATATCCAATGCATTCAAATAGAAGGACTTACGCACTTGAGATCTACTATTGTCCACCCCATATCCTTTTTGTGTTTTTTTAACACTCGAAGTAAGTGTTCTTCTTCTAACATGTCTAGTTTGCTAGAGATTATAACTGGTAATGTTTCTTTTTCTCCTAAGTAGACATGCTTCAAGTGACTTGGTAATGGCTTCAACTCCAATTGTGGTGCCTGCATAAGAAGAAAGAAGTTTGGAGTGAGAAAAGGGTAATTCAACATAAGACACAATATTCTTTTTAGCTAAGGATTCTAATTCAAGAATGGTGTGCTCAAGATCATTTAAAATTAATTCCCTTTCTATTTCTTTTAGTTTCTCGTTGTCAAGACCGTTCTCAAGTGTAACTTTTACATTATCATCACCTACCATATCATAAATTCTCTACACAAATAGGTCAATTCCCTCTAAAGTAAGCACAGTATGTTCATCACTAGGATATCGCATGGCATCATATATATTAGATTTAATAATTTCTCCATCAAATTCCATAGTGAGTGTCCCTTTATGTACATTTATAATAGTTCTTGAAGTTTTTAAAAATGGTCTACCTAATGGTATTTGGCGGAATGTATAGTATCATCCTCCCTTATGTCAAGCACATAGAAATCAGTGGGGAAAACCAAATTATTAACCTAAACTAAAATATCTTCTAGGACTTCTTTAGGATATGCATTAGACCTATCAGCTAATTATATTATCACCCTCATTTTTTTTAATGGCCCAACCCTCAAAGATTTATAAATTGAAAGGGGGCATAACATTAATTGATGCACCTAGGTCCAACACTACTCTATCCACTTTCATACTACCAATTTTGTAAAGAACAGTAAACATACTTGGATCTTTACACTTCGAAGGTAATTTCTTTTTTGTATCATCGCCAACACATTCTTATCAACTTAATTTTCTCATTGCCAATTAATTTACACTTTGTACTACACAACTTTTTAAAAAATTTAGCAAAGCCAGGAATCTATTTAATTGTATCAAGAAGTGGTATGTTTACCTCAACTTTGCAAAAAGTCTCAAGGATTTCTTTTTCCTGCTAATTATTTTCAGATTTTGCAAATTGACTTGGGAATGGAAGATGTGGTACAAGAGTTTTATTTGGCTCAACACTCAAAGCCTTCATTTGCACATTTACAGGTCTAGGATTTTCTTCATCTTTCTCAAGTGCCTTCTCTAATTCATGTTTTGACACTTCTTTGTTAAACTCTTTTAGCTCTTTTTTGCTTTGTAAAGTGATCGCACTCGCGTTTTGTTTTGGATTGATTTTTAGTTGAGATGGTAGCTTTCCATACCCTTTGGGATTCCCCTTGCTCATCTCAGCCTCCAATTGATCTACTTTATTTCTCATATCATGCATACCACTTCTTATTTCCTATTAAAATTTTTGCATATTAGTAGTAAGTGATTAAAACATATCTTCAATAGATGTACCTTGTTTTGATGAAGATTGATGTCGAGAAAAATATGGTCTAGCTTCATACTTTAATTGGAATCTAGGAGGCTTTGCTGCATAGCTAAAATTTGGATGTTCCTTCCATCCTAGGTTGTAGGTATTTGAATAGGGATCATATCTTTATCTTTGTGAGCTTGTAAATCCTTTAACGACATTAGCTTGTTCATTCGGATCATATAAAAGCATTGGGCACATGTCAGTTGTATAACCCAAAATTGTACATATGCCGTATGTTTTTACCTTTTGCATATTCCCTATAACTAATTTTCGACAAGAGATGTTAAATTATTTAATTAATGTTGCACATAATATTAACTCACCTCATTTACCCTCTTTACAGGGTAGTCTTTCCTGGAGCCAAATCATTTTGAGTTCTCAAGAATTTGATGTTGAGAATAACTTGCACATAATTGTATAAATCTCTTCCAATATTCATAAAGGGTCTCTCTGTGAGATTGCCTTATGCCATATATTTCTTTTTAACATTTGTAGCTCTTGAAGCAAGGAAAATTTTTTGAGAAATAGTCACTTTATCTTATTCTAAGTAGTTATGGATCTTGACAGCAAGTAGTATAGCCAATCATTTGCTTTATCAGCTAATAAGAAAGGAAAGGCTCTTAACTTTATCTGTTCTCCAGTAACACCCTGAGGTCTCATTGTCGGGCAGACCACATGGAATTCCTTGAGATGTTTGTGAGGGTCTTCATCTGTAAAAACATAAAAAGTTGAAAGTAAGTGAATATGTCTAGATTTTAACTCAAAAGGAACTTATATATTAGGATATTCAATGCAAAAAGGTTGTTGGTTTAAATCTATTGTAGCTAGCTCCTAGAGAGTTCTTTCTTCAACCATTGTTTCATCTACGTATTTTGGATCGCTAGATGAACTGTATGTATTAATGGCCAAATCTAATTTCGACAATGATGTTGCTTCTATAGCACACCTTTGCCTAGTCTCCTTCCTTAACTGTGAAACTATCTTCTCAATTTTGGGATCGTATTGCAATTCACCAGTACAAAAAGAACGAGGCATAAAAGGCACAAAAAATAATAACATTAATAATAAACTAATCAAGGAAATAAATCTTTTAGCACCAACTCCCTGGCAATAGAGCCAAAATTTGGTGGATGTCGAATCCAACAAAAATAATTTCTCTACTCTAATAAGATTTTTGTATATAGTGATAAGTAAGATCATCTTCAAAGGGAATGGTAAGATCTGATTTCCTTACAAAATCAACAAAATAAAATGGGGATTTTATAAAGTTAACTGAAAATAAATGAAATAAATAAACTAAAGATTAATTAAGAATGCAGGATAAATTAAATTAAAATAAACATCAATATCACACAAACACTAGCTAAAGGTCTAATTGCAAGTTTTATTCTTACAATTGATCACAGATGCAAAGACTTATTCATTATTCGAGAATAAATTGGTTATGGGTGTTGGTACGACCTAACTCCCTATCCCTTCTTAGTTATTCGATAATTAAGGTATGACCGTTAATTATTTTCCTCATTGATTAAATAAACCCTAGATATGATTTTAGTGTTTCAATGTGTCAATAACATTAATAATAAGAAGAGAATCACCAATCTTAATCAATAAACTCACGAGCAGGTTTGTTCAGATTAGATTGTGAATTCTTTCTAACCAAGTTAGTTGCCACTTTTATTAGAATTATCAAACAATTATGGATTTGATTTTCTAACTAGCTATAGATTATCCTATCAATCAAATGCAGTACCAAACATTCAATCAACAATGACAATCATTCTTATTAAGTGTAGAAGAAGAGATAAATTTTCAAGAACAATGAATAATATAAATACAAATTAGATCTCACAGTCATAAAGAATCAAACCTTGATATAAAAACCTTGACTAGTTGAAAAAAATTTAGCCACACATTGTCTTCTTGTTCCCTCTTTCTTCGAAAGAAAAAAAATATCTCTTTAAAAAAAAGTCAAAAACCCTAAAAAAATTATCCCTTAAAATCTTTCCCTTCTTTCCTTTATATATCCATTACAATTTTCCCAAATTTATCTAAATTCTGATTAGTTGCAAATTCTACTTAATTAGAATTCTAAATAAACCAAAATTCTAATTTAAGCTGTCTCTCTGTGAAGCGTGCCCATTCAATATCCATAATAGCTCTTTCTTTTCTCTTCTTGGGCTACTTTAATCAACTCCTTTAAGCCATTTTTCTTTTTTTCCAAGTCTTGTTTACACCTTAAACATAAAAAAAAAAGTAATTTTCATCAGTTATAGCTCAAAAACTACAAAAAGATAAGAATTTAACAATTAAAATCCTAACATTTATGTTCGCTATCCGGTTAACTTAACATGATCTACATTATATAAAGCTAGCAATTCCCTTATGCTACTGTTAACGAAAGGTGTTCCATTATTTTTCAAAATTCTTTTTGGTATTCCAAAATGACACATAGGATTCTCTTTGATGAAATTAGCTATTGTAGGACTTATTGTTTTCTTCAAAGGGGTAGCCTTTACCAATTTTGTAAAGCATTATGTTATTGCTAATATCCAAGTATACCCATTAGAATGAGGGTTGATTAGCCCAATCAGATTAAATGCCTAAGTGTGGAAAGGCCAAAGAGTGGTAATTTTATGTAGTTCTACTGCTAGAGCATGTAATGACATTATTGTAGATCTGGCATGAATAACACTTCCTTGCATGATGTATAGCATTAGCCTTCATTGTTGGACAATAATACTCCAAGTCTAAAGTTTCTTATATAATTTCCCGTGCTCTTCATGCTTTCCACTGCTCACATTATGCATTTTATATAGTAATGAGCTCACTTCAACTAGAGAGACACACTTTAAAGGTTTCCTAGAAAATGAAACTCAAAACAGGTCATTCCTATTTAGAAAGAAATGTTGAGCTCTCTGCTTGAGTTGTCTAGCATCTTCCTGATTAGTTGGAAGAACTTTATCTCCAAGATATTCAATATAAGGCCTATACCAATCTCTAACGCTTCCAATAAAGTGACATTCATGTACATCTGGTGGTTTAGAACATCTTTTACAAGATTTTTGCAGCTGTAAAACATCCTTAGCCATGGTTGGCTAGAAGCAATGGTGGACTTTCATCTCCATATCACTACTCAAGTGTTGCTTCTAACATTTCTTTGGCTTTACTGTTGGAAACACACCTTGCTAACACTCCACCAACATCTCTATGACACAATACGCCATGAATTAAAACAAAATACTTTAGAGTTGGAATATTAGTAAGAGCAGTCTCAAGCAATTTATTCATGATAGATGCTCGTCAATCTCCATTATCATTGTAGTTTAGAGGCTGAAGTAATTCACTAGCTGGGCAAGGTAACTTTCTTTTAACTACTGACATAATGATGTTCTATTTTTTCCTCGAAATTTGAATTTTGTTAGCTAAAGTAATGAGTGCATTAGCATACCTGTTTGTGGCTCTTGGACTATGCTCACATCTAATAGTATGAAACTTTGTCCATAAAGCTTGCACAAGAGTTCTATAAAAAGCTAGCATAGGCTCTTTCAAAGCATACTTACCATTAGCTTGCTTGATAAAGAGATTATAATCTTCATAGATGCACAAGTAATCAATCCCAATAACAGTTGCTACGAACAACCCCAAAATAAGTGCTTCATACTTGACTTGATTATTGGTGTAGGGAAAATCCAACTTAAATGCCAAGGAGATTAGTTCTTTACCTAATTCTAGAGAGTTTAACTCTACACCCGAAATTAAGGAGCTCCATTCTCTATTTGGCTCATCATCTTGAGAAATGTCACTTTTACTTGAAAAGAAGAGGTTAACTCAAAATTTTCCATTAAAGAATTAACTTCTATACCATGAGATATCAAAACTATACAGCCCTTCCTCTACCACTTGTAAGTATAAACTTTCTTTCTATTATATCTACAAAGCATACTTCCTCATGCAATTCACCAAGAAAAGAATCTGGTATAACCTTATCATATTAAGATGGAAAATAAGCTAGCAAATTTGATAATGTTTGAGACTTTATGGCCTTTGGTTGGGAAATTGATATATCAAACTCACCTAACAATAAAAGCCACTTTGCTACCCTTCTTGATAGTGTAAATACCTAATAGAATTAGACTTGGTCACCATAACTAGTTTTTGAGCTAGAAAGTAATGGCAAAGTTTTTGAGTAGCAAACACCAAAGTGAGAGAATATTTCTCCATTAGTGGATAATTTAACTCACACTATGCAAGCCTTTACTCAAGTAGTACACAAGTCACTCTTGCCTATCAACTTTTATTACCAATAAAGCACCATTAGAGTTGGGAATAGAAGTGAGGTATAACATCATTGATTGATCTTTAACTAGCATTTTCATCATCATTGGAGAACTTAGGATCTGCTTGATTTTCTCAAAAACTTTTTATTGTTGTTCATCCTACACAAAAAGAACTCCATTCTTCAATAAATTCTAGAATGATGTGATTATTTCTCCTAAGGTTGGAATAAACCTCCTGATGTATGAAACCTTTCTTAAAAGACTTTTGAGTTGCTTTTGATTTACAAGAGAAGGCATAGGATAAATAACTTTTACTTATGCTAAGTCAACATATATATATATTGTTATGGACTATAAAGCCAAAGAACTTTCTAGCAGTGACACTAAAAGCACACTTCAAAAGATTCATATGAAACTTGTACTTTCTAAACCTATCAAACACCCTTATCAAATCTTCTAAGTGATTAGAGGCTTTCTTGGACTTCACCTCAATGTCATCCACCTAATCTTTCATGCAATCATGCATCATATCATGAAAGATCACTATCATAACATATTGGTAAATTACCTTTCTATTATTCGATCTAAATGGCATAACGGTGTAATAAATGTTGCCAAATGGAGTTTCAAAAGCTGTCTTCTTTGCATCATCTGAAGCCATCTTAATCTGGTTATATCCGCTGAACACATCCATAAATAAAAACATTTCATGACCAGCGGCATCATCAACCAGAGTATCAATGTTTGGGAAAGGAAAATCATCCTTGGGATTTAACTTGTTTACGTCTCTAAAATCAACACACATCCTAATTGTCCTATTTTTCTTTTTTACTAGCACCATATTTGCTAGCCAAGTAGGATGATGTATGGGTTTTATGAAACCTACCTTAGGCAACTTATTTATCTCCTCCTTAATCTGAGTTTCCATTTCATACTAGAATCCCCTAGCTTGTTGCTTGATAAGTTTACTCCTAGGAGAGATATGAATTCATGAGTAATAAGGCTTTCATCTAACCTTGACATTTCTTCATAAGTCTAAGCAAATACATCTCTATACTCCTGTAAAAGCAGAATCAATGAAGTCTTTTGTTCTCCTAAAAGATTCTTACTTACGAAGATAAGTCTTACTAGTTCTCGTTTCCTAGCAATATTGATCTCTTTCAACTCATCACCTTAAGGCTTTGGCTGATTTTGTAGTTGTTTTGGTGTTTGTGCTATTTTTTACATTTTACATATGGATTGCACTTGGGAATAAGAAGGTCGTTAATCAGATGATTTCCATGGTATGGAGCTAGAAGAAAGTTTTTCTCCTAACTTTACACTTTATCATAAGTAATACACCGTCTTCCATCCTTATGTGTGTAAGAGCTAACTCTAAGATGTTGTTCCCTTTCTTCCACTTGTATTTCCACACTTTCTTTGTCCTCCCTGGTGCTTTTTTTTTTACCTTCTCCAACTTTCTTCCTCACATACTTTTCCCACTTTGGGAATGAAACTCTAATAGGTCATGTAATAGCAATCTTTCCATCTTCAGTTACATTGTCAAAGAAAAAAGCCTTTGTGTAATTCATCTTATTTCGTTCCAAAGGTACCTTAGTGGCAAAAATGAAGATTTTTTTCCCTTCCAATAACTTTTGATACATTGATGATATGGAAAGGGAATGACATTATAAGTGCGTAGAAACTTCCTCCCTACGAGGACATTTAGGCCATATATGCATCAATTCTTGGAAGTAGGTTTGGTCTTAAATAAAACCCGTTTTAAAATTCATTGTTTCTTGCCCTAAAGTTTAATCTCCTGACTATTAAATGAAGTAATGGTCATAGGATGTCGCAAGCTCTTAATATCTATCTTCATTGCTTTCAAAGTAGACAAAGGCATAAGATTCGCAAATAACCCATCATCAATAAAGGTCGTTTTGATAAGATAGCCATTAAGAATACTTTTCACATAAAGGGGCTTATTATAGTAGGGTGTGTCATGCACATGTTTGCCTTTGTAAACACTATTACGCTTTCATATCCATAAGACATTTTTCCCATAGTCTTTCCTACAACATTACACTCTTCATATTTCTCACCAGCAATCTTTACTAATGACAAAACTGCTTGCCTTTTATTCCTATGAAAATCCCAATTAATCATAGAAATGTCTGAAGTTCGATGTTTTCATGAGAAAGTTTGCAATAAAAAAAGGTAATCATTTTAGCAGCTTGTACATCTTTAAACTAACCATTTAGAGGAGTAAGGTTATTTTTTGGTGCATAACTAATAGTATTCATATGCCTTCTTATATTTTGCTGAGTTGGTAAAGGATTGTTCTAAACCTTATAATTCCCAATGACAATCTCTTTAGCCTGTACCTTCTAATGAAATATTTTATGAAGGTTTTTACACTTTGCAGTTGGGTGGCCTACCCTTTTATAAAAATCATAGTACCTTAGGTTAACTTTTTTCTTAATGGTTTAAGGTTTTGACACATAAGGCATACTAATGTTACCATCTCTGACCCATTTTTTAAGAAGAACTTTCACTCTATCTATCGAAAATGAGAATGGAAGTGGTACGTTAACCCCATTATCTTGCCTCCTTCTAAGGTCAACCCTCCTAAGACGTATGTTAGGCCGCAATAGACCTTTTCTTTCCCTTGTTCTTACTCCTTGGATGACATTAACTATAGATGTGCTTCTTCTCAAGAATATATTGTTGCCCTTTTATCTCATTATAGTATTATTAGTTCTTCTGGTAGTCTTCATAAGCGTAGCAAAGGTTGGCAAAGGTAAATTCTACAAACGCACTCTATATTCATTAAACATGCCCTGTATGCACACCTTTACTAACTTTTTCTTGTTGTGTGAGTCTAGGATGTCCAACATCCTTTCTCTAAAGCGTTGGATGAAATCCATAAGATCTTCCTTTGATTTTTAATGTTCTTTCCTTAAATCAATCAATGTGACCTTCTTCTGGGTGGAAAAGAAATTTTCACTAAACATTCCACGTATTTGGCTTAATGACTTCACAAAATCAAGAGCAAGGTTAACGTACCAGGTGTACGCCTTCTCTGTTGGTGACTTAGAAAATTCTTTTAACTTTAAGTCATCATCCAATCTAGCGACCCCCAATGTCTCCATGAACTTCATCACACGCTCATAGACATCACCAGACTTTCCATTAAACTACTTAAACTTAGGACTAGTGTAGCCTTTTAGCTATGGTTTAGCAGCTACCCTAGCAGGGTATGTAAGCTTAAGATCAAATTCAGAAAAACTAAAGCTTTTGTTCTTTTGATCAAACAACCTTTCAAGCTCCTTCCCTGAAAGGTTTGAGTTTTAGTAGTCTACATCAGCAATGTGGAAGTTCCAACTTGGATGTTTCAAATGCCTTGGTTTCTAACAGGAATGGTTTAGGTGTTGGTGGTTAGGGTATGGGCGGTAGTATTGTTCAAGCTAAGGTTCCGAGGAGTATAAGGTTAAAGGCATCAAATGTGTTTTCTCCATTACTATTTACGATGGGAGTAGCTCCACTAAAGTTGTTTCCATTTTCGTTATTCATAGGCTGAACTTATGAGGTAGTAGCGTTAAAGGAGGATGTAAAATGGGAAACTGTCTCCATCATTTTTCTATTATTCTTTTCAAGCATTTGCATTCTTTCTTTGTTGGCTTTCATCATCTTTATTAAGTCTTGGATGTAAGATGAGACTATTATATTTTGGTTCCGGGTAGAATCTTTCATATTTTTTGATGAAGGTTAAAGTTAAAAAAGTATTACTTAATGCAATCGCTCCACCCCAGTAGAGTTACCAAAATGTATTGGGTTCTTTTTGAACGAACAAGGAAACATTGCAAACTAGTAAAACAGGATGTAATAAAGAGATGGCGAAGGCGAAGATTGGAGTAGACCCTAGATAATAAGCATGGTGGTAGGTAGTAATGACGAAGGTTGTAAGTTGTTAAGGATAGTAAAGGTTATGTTGGTTGTAGGATTTCAAAGGAAGAAGTTGGAGAAAATTCTTTAAAGCTATAGATTGCTAGAGAAATGCCCAAATGATCCTAAATAAAACTTTGGATTCTTGATTTATAGCTTATCCAAGAGAGGTTACAAAAATGATTTTTATATTTGAGTCTCAAAGCCATACTCTCGAATACATCCAAAACATGAAGAAAACCCAAGAATCCTATCAAATTTTCAGGTTTGATAAGTTTGACTCCACGATCTTTATTACATAGAACTTGCTGTGCCAAGTAATGTTACTACCAAAGAGTGTAATGCCAAAGTACCTTTGCTAAAATAATTGTGAATAGTACTTGCCAAAATACTTGTGCCTAAATACTTATGTAAAAATGCCTGTTTCAAAGGACTTTTGTTAAGGTACTTATATCATATGTTATCGATCGAAAATAAATATCTAGAGATATTAATTAAAATACGTATATATATAATAAATAATTAAAAATTATTAAACTTATATTTATATTAAATAATTATTAAAATTATTAAAAATAAATTAATAAAATAAATATAAATATTAAATAATTCAAACTTAAAAACATAAATAAAAATAAAAAAGGTGGAAGATGGCAAAAGGAGAGGATACCTCTCCTGATGGAGTCAAATTGCTAACTAGACTTTGAGTCGAATCAGCTAACTAGAGTTTGAGTGAGACCTGAGCCCGAGATGCACCTTTAGTGGAATTAAGATTACTGGGGGCTTTCCCCTACATTTTGCCTCCAGATGCCTTATTGCAAGTATCGGAGGTTTTTCTCTTTTTTTTCCCCTCATAATTAGATCATGGGAGCTAAGGCAAGTTCGTGGACAAATAGACAAGAAAAGTAACACACACACACACACAAAAACACACACACATATATATTTATATATATACACACACACATACACATTCAATGCCCCAAATTTCATTAGAATCCAGCAACACCACAGACTACATCCAAACATGAATTGTAGCAACAACACTAAACGCACTCTCTCCTTTGGAGAGGGCTACATCGATCTACAAAAACTTGCATACTACAGAAGTAGGGAAAACTACTGAAGAAAAACAATAAAAAGAAAAAAGAAAATAAAGAGCCCTTGGATGCCATTATGGTGTCCAATGGGCTACCTCTAATTTTTTTAATAAAAAAGGGGGAGACAATAAGACAATGAATACTTTTTATGTCATGGGGACTAAGGAGCCTTTTGACATAAAAAAGGGGGCTTAGTTCTCTCTTTGTGACGGACCAATTGCTGTTACTTTCATAGTCAGAAGAAGTTAAGGCGAGAGGTGTAAGTTGCTTTAGGCGACCAATTTCTTGGAATGACATCCCTTGCGGAGAGTGTTCTTCCCGTTGATAGTGTTGTTAGTTTCACTGAGAATGGCCCCTTCAAGGGTCCCTTAATAATGCACCAATTTGCTCCCCATAGATGATTCATCTCTAACCACTCATTAGAGCTTGCCTGCCAACATCAAAATCTCAAAATTATTATTATCCATAGTTGGTGGATACCCTCATTACAAACATCGGTAGTGAAAATAAACTCACATCTTCTAATGTCATGATGTCCAAATGATATTCTTTTGCCTTATGGTTTGGAGGGAAGACAAAAGAAATGACAGAAAAATGTAATTTTGAATGTGTTCTGGCGCCAATATTATCAATTATCAGATGCATGATTCAAAGAAAGGGTTATGTAGTGAATTGAAGAAAAAGTGCTTTTAAGCACTGTGCACATTGACGCCATTACAAAAAGCAAGGGCAATGTTTTCTTAATAAAGTGTCAATATGTTGGCCTAATGGGACCCGTTTAAGCAGACAAGTCCAAGATACAAGGAACAGCCTATGCCTTTAAACAAGGGTTAATAATAATAAAAGAATTTAAAACATTCTACCATTACTTTTTTGAAGTATGGGCACTAAATTGGTATTAATTTTATGAAGAAATATTAAGCAGCTTTTTTCATATAAATGTGACAGTGCTTCGGAGGCAAGCATAGCTTTTGCACTTTTTAATTTTCTTAAAGTCAGTCATATCTGAAACTAATAAAAATAACTTTCTTTCTATAACTTATCTAAACATATGAATAGTAGAATTTATGAAAAAGAGAAGAGGGCTTACTTCTTTTATATGCATAGACCCAACATCTCCATCTCCATCCTCAAACTCAACCAGAAGAGATAGCCAATAATCAGTTGAACCTTCATTAACATGGAAGGCAATGTTCTTCGCAGGATATTTGCATGGGGTCCTAAAATTTTAGATAACAATGTTAACCGTTAAGTTTAGAAAATCAATAATATTAAGACAAGCTTAAATTGTAATAGTAAAAAGATTGAACCAAAATGTAACTAATATGTTGAATGTATTTTGATTTTGGGTCTTGAAACAGGACTAGGCTGAGGCGCCTCCTGTACTTGAATTTTAGTAGTAAAAGGTGTTATTAATCTATAAGCTGATGGTAATTTCCACACGTAAAAAACAAGAAAGAATGAAATTAAGAACTAAAAAAATGACAATAAAAAAGGAAGAGAGTTGACAGAAGGAGCCGACGAAAAAAACAAGATAGTCCAGAGCAAGCGAGTTCCACGGTACCTTCTATAGATGACTGGGAGTTCTCCTCGGTTCCTGAGCTGTGCACTCTCACCGTTTATAGCCATGCGGCCAAAGGCAGCACCACTTAGGTCGAAGTGAGCGCGGCCATTGGCGCAGTACCCTCCAGGGCACTCGTCAGTTACAATGATGGTCACGGCCCTCCTTGAGCATATGCTCTTGTCTAGGCACCTAACTTTGAAGCATGCCCCACACCCTTCCCCGTCCTTGAACAGCACAGGGCTCACCGCTCCCACTCTGGCCCTCAGCGGCCTCACGTCAACTAATGACCCGTACCCACATGCCCCCCCTGCACAAAATCAAGCACATAAATACAAGCATTAAATTACTTCTTCAAGAAAAATAAAAACGGAATTAATTCAACTTTAGAAAAGTAAAATTAAGCCACAGACATTAAACATTTTTAATTTGATTAACTTGAATCGATTTGGAACTCTACCAGTAGACAAGAGAAAAAGCCGTAAAGCAGCTGATATAAAATTCAAGAAACCCTATTACAGATCTAAAATACAATTAAAAAAATGTGATGTTACGGAAACAAAAGCCACTGGTGGGCTGGGCACTTACCGTCGCTACCATCACCTTCAGGACTGCCGTACCAAGTGGCAGTGGCAGGATGCCAATGTAGGTCAGAAAACTTCTGCCGCATTGGTACCTCACCGGACACCATTAAACACTGCAACAACAGTAGGCAGCATAATGTAACAATGCCAAGCAATCCATCGCGGCGCTGCATTGTGTAAATTGGCGGCGCCACCACTTGTTCAGCCTTGGACGGTGCAAGTTAAGTCGAAAGAGAAAAGTGAAAGACAAAGTAGCTAGAAAAATGCAGGTACTCTAGCTAGCTAGTTCTGCCGACAGTTTTTATATGCATTGAATTTTGATAGTCTTGAAGACAGTGTTCAGAGCTTCATACAAATATAGACGCAGAGGAAGGAAAAAAGTTAAAATATTCTATTTTTTATTATTTTTAATTAAAATCTATATCTGTGTGACTCTGGGATCCACTAGTTTTGGAATTATTTACTTAGGTGCCATTAGGGCTGCGGGGTCCACCGACAGTTAAGGCGTTAATTCCGCGTGATCGTACCTGGGGGGAGCCTGAAGGGTGTTTTGGTCATTTGGGTATTCGACCGTTAACATTGTTGTTGTTGTTGTGTCTTTTATTTTTCTTCCCGCCCCCCTCAGGGCCACGTGATGGTTAGTCGTTAGGGCCCTATTGGTGTGGTTGAAACTATGTCGTATCGGCAACATAACATGCCAAAACTGGATTGCTTTGCTTTTTTTTTTTTTTTTTTCACCATAGCCATATGCTACAATGTAATGTCAAACTTCTGAACCTGTTTTCCTTTTTTCTGTATTATTTACTGAAATGTGAAAGGTTTAGCCTGATTTTGTTGACCTATTCGTCTTTGAGAACTGAGGAATTTAAATTATATAATGTGTACATTATCGGTTTATTTATATATTTGTCTTATTTTTTATAGTTTTTTAAAACATATAAATACAAATGCAATATCAAAATATATATAGATTACATTTAAATATATTATATTTTATTATTATATTATTTTTTATATTTATTAAAAGTATAATATCTGTATCGTATTTATATTTTATGTTAAAAATTTTTAAATTTAAATATTATAATTTTTTATTCGAAGTTAATGAAAATTATATTATGATTATTGAAATTAAAATTTTTCTATAAACAGATCACGCATACTTTTGAGACCGGTACTTAGTTCATCTCCCTTAAAAAGTGTTAATTAGCAAGTGCAGAGTTCCAATCGTGTACCGACAGCCTTTGCTCTTATCTCAATCATAGGTTGCGGTAGGAAAAGAAAAATGAAAAGTATTTTTTATTAGTATTGTTTAATCATACAACTTATGAATTTCACATGTAATAACAAATGAACCAAAGAGAGTATAGGAAACAAAAGAGAGTAAGAAATGAAAATACTATTAAGATTGAAATAAATTAGATTTGCATGTACCGAAATAAGTTCCAATTATAACGACAACAAAAGATGAAAACCATTTTGTATTTTTGGGCAAATTGGAAGGTTGGGATTTGATTATTTTCTGTCATATCTATCCATATTTTACGCAGAAACTTTTTGTCAAAGCAAATTCTAGTCTTAAATTCACATTATATTTGCAGAAAATTCTACGTCCTAAAGCTCAAAAAATATTTTGTTTACTAATTCTAATTCTCAAAGCATGCCGTCAAACTGAGAGTACATAGAAAAGGCAAAACCGATGTGCCAATATCTCTTTAAGGAGATTTAAAAAAAAAATACAAAGAAAAATAAGTACATTCTCCATTTCTAACCGGAGAAATAGTTTCAGTATTATAAACAAAGGTGTAGTTGAGACTTGAGGGAGTTAGGGATAGCGAAAGTCCTGAATTATTGGTGGCCATATCAAGCACAAAAAATAAAAAATAAAAAAATAAAAAAAGAGAAGGAAAAAGAAAGCCCAGCATCTGTGTGAAAACCTTGTCTATTCTACAATTGTGGACCACAGTACTGATCATTGATTACCAAATAAATCAATCCTACTAAATTTGTTTGAAACAATATATATATATATATATATATATATTATATAGGCCCAATCTGCTACGCAGTGATCACATGACTGACTGATCCTTACTACTCGATACATTTTTTTATATATTATTCAGATATATATATTTTTAATTGTTTGAAGTATGTTACATATTTCTCGTCAGAAAAAATCAGACATATATAGGATGCATATATAAATATAAGCATATAAATAAAATCCTCTTAATATGTTAAAAAAATTTAAAAAATTGACTGTATCATATTGAACAAATACTCATATTAAATATTAAATTGAAAATAAGATAACATAATGCATCTCCATACACCAGGTAGTTAAAAAACAAACATATAAATTTCCCACGCTGTCAAAGATTTGAAATCAGATAAGGTACTTAACGCCAATTCTATAATTGAATATACTATTGTTTCTCTCTTCTGAAAGTTTGAAAGAGGTTAGACATTATTTGCCACCAATGATATTGCTCCCTCTCTGCATGAAACTTTGTGGATTGAGCAAAAACTTTCATTTGTTGAAAAGAAAAGCAGCTTCCAATTACTACTGAGTTAAAAAAAAAAAAAAGTTTTGCTGTTTTGGTTGGTAGTGTTGTTTGAGTGATGGGTTCTTTGGAGCTTTTGTCTGAGACCCAACAATTCAGGAAGAGAAAAATCTCCACAAATTTCAAGGGCTGGGAAGGAACAAAGCTTGGGTTGCACAACAAATTTCCCTAATTCATAAAATTGATAAAATAAATTATTTATATTTGATATATTAATAATATATAATTTTATACGTTATCAATATATTAAATCATATTATTTTATTAAAAATTTTAAAAATAAATATAAATAAATTTTATTTTATAAATTAATATCATTTAATTCACTTTCACTCAACCTATCAAATATAAATTTAAAAAAAATCCCATAAAATTTCGAAGTGGATGGCATAAAAATTCTTCTGTCTGAAAGCTTAGACATTGCGCGTTGCTACATGCCACTTGCCGGCGTACGTCTTATTCACAGGGCTCGTCTACTGACCCTACTCTGTTCACATATTTTGGACTCTAGTGCTACTTCGCGTTGGTATCTAGTAATATATATATATATATATATATATATATATATACAGACATATTCGAACTCCATATAAATATTATATAAATATATTAATAATTTAAAATTTAAATAATATAAATTATTAATATTTTAAAATTTATATAAATATTTAACATCTTAATATGATTTTATATAAAAAAATAATACGAATATGATATTAATATACAGATTATCAAGTTTAAATATATTTTTAAAAGTAAACGCGATGTACATCTCTTGTAACATTTGATATCATTTTTAGTATTACCAAGATAATCTAATTATCGAGGTGACCTTATTACTCATGATTTGTGTTTACTATGTTTGATTAATAATCATTAATTTTAATCAAAGATCACTTTGTTTTAAAAATTAAATATTATTTTATTTAAAAGTATCAAAATACTCATGCATATTTTAATAATTACAAAAGTAAATAATTTTAATATCATTCAAAAAAAATAATTTGTAAAATATTAGTAATCTACTTTATAATTAGGTAAAATTAAATTGTAAAATTAACAAATACATTTATCAATAAGTTAACAAATATTTATAATATAAATTACCTCAAAACATTTGAATTAAAAAATAACACTTACATGTATTAAAATCATAATTAAAGAAAACAAAAAGATTTTAATTAGCACTAATTTTACCTTCGAACTTGTTAAAATAAATATTAGTTCGAAAATATAAAAATGTGTAACATAAAGTTTTTAATTCGTATATTAAATGAGTAATATTAGTTCAATTTGATGATTAAACTTTTTCCCACTTTTTGATATCATCGCTCTCATTGAATCAAATCAAAATCACATAAAATTTCTAAGTAATTACTAAATATACTAATCTATTCGTCATATAAATCACCGTAACTTTTGAAATCGCGTATATTTCTAAATTTTTATTTGTCCCACATAAAATCGCGTGCTTTACTTCGTTTCCAAAGGCGGTCACGATGTTAAAATAGTTTACATGCCTGTCAGATGATCGAATATTATATCTTAAGAATGTACATAACTGTCAGACGGTCAAAGGGAAGGCAAGTTGTTAACCACCTTTGAAACCCTCCGAAAATATTGAAGATGGATTAATTAAGAAAAAATA
>JBBYHO010000005.1:10485126-10498306 GCA_038382025.1 Adansonia gregorii
TGTGGCAAGAACTAGATCATTATCGAGTTTTCGAGATGAAATGCCCTGACGATGCTGTCATCTTGAAGAACTTCATTCAAAAGGATCGTGTATATGATTTTTGGGCTGGATTGAATCCTGAAATTGATGAAGTTAGGATTCAAATCCTTGGCAAAGAGGACACACCATATCTAGAAGAGACAATTTCATTTATTCGAGCTGAAGAAAGTAGAAGGAGTGTTATGCTTGAGCCACAAGCCATGGACGGGTCGGCCCTAATAGCAAAAACAGATCACCAAGAGAAAGGAAAGAGAGATCTGCATAAACATCCGAGTAAAGAATACCCGTGGAAAGATAACAAGGACAATCTCTGGTGCACATATTGCAAGAAACCAAGACCCACAAAAAAGAAGCGTTGGAAGCTGAATGGTAAACCACCAAGCCGAGAATGGGGAGATCGTGGGGGGCAATACAAGCCTTAAGCACACATGGTAGAGCAGCCCAAAACTGAGGAAAATTCAGCAATAGAGGGATTCAATAATGAAGAAATTGAAAAGCTAAGAAGCTTGCTGGGGTCTCTTGAGAAGCCTTCTGGAGCTTGTACTTTGGCCTTTTCAGGTAAACCTCAATTTTCATTTTGCATGAATGCCTCAGACGAATCTTATGCCAACTCTTGGATAATAGACTCTGGTGCCACAGACCATATGACTCCCACATCTCAACTCTTCCAGACCTATACCCCATCCCCGAGTAATAGAAACATTGTAGTGGCCAATGGCTCTTTAGCTGCTGTTGCAGGGTTCGGAGATATACAAATCACGCCTATCCTTATCCTTCAAATGTCCTTCATGTACCAAAGCTATCAGCCAACCTAGTCTCCATTCAAAAGCTAACTCATGATCGTAAATGTTCTGCTATTTTTTTCCCTTCTTATTGTATATTTCAGGATCGAGGTTCAGGAAGGAGGATTGGACTTGCTAAGGAAAGAAGCGGCCTTTACCATCTTGAATCATCTCAAAAAATTAGGAGCAATTTGTCTCTGTCTTTTCTTAGTTCATCAAATACAGATGCCATTTGGATGTATCACCTACGTCTAGGTCATCCATCTTTTAGGGTTTTAAAGGTCATGTTTCCTCATTTATTTCAAGGATTGGATATTTCTGAGTTTCATTGTGATGTTTGTGAGTTGGCAAAACATACTCGTGTATCCTTTCCCATTAGCAGTAAAAGAAGTTCTCATCCTTTTCATTTGATTCATAGTGACATATGGGGTACTGCTACTATACCGAATGTTTCTGGGGCTTGTTGGTTTGTATCCTTAATTGATGATTACACTCGGGTTACATGGCTTTTTCTCCTCAAACAAAAATCTGATGTTAGCACTGTCATACCTAATTTTCACTCAATGGTTCAAAATCAATTCGGGGTTAAAATTGAAAGCTTTAGGAAAGACAATGCTAGAGAGTACTTCAACCAAGTTCTCTCACCCTATTTTCAATCACAAGGCATTATTCATGATTCATCATGTGTTAATACACCTCAGCAAAATGGGGTAGCTGAAAGGAAAAATGGGCATTTACTTAACATTACCCGAGCGTTACTTTTTCAAGGGAATGTTCCTAAGTCCTACTGGACTGTTACATACATGATAAATAGACTTCCTTCACATGTGTTAGACAACAAAAGTCCCATAGAAATCTCAACAGTGTCTATCCTCACTTTAGAACCTCAAGTGGTCTCACACCTAGGGTATTTGGGTGCACTGCCTTTGTACATGTCAATAGCCAACATAGGGGTAAGCTGGACCCTCGAGCCATCAAATGTGTCTTCCTTGGTTACTCATCCACTCAAAAGGGATACAAGTGTTACAACCCTTCATCTAAAAAATTTTACATCTCTACAGATGTCACTTTCGTAGAAAATACGCTTTTTTTTACCAAGCCCCCTCTCTTCAGGGGGAGATCTCAATCATGGAAGATAGTACTTGTGAGTCCTTTGAACCACTTAGAACCCTTGACCTTCCCTATGTTCCAGGCCATGTTGAACCTAAATCCTCTGAACCAATCACATCTAAGGAATCTAATTCTGTCATTGAGTTCGTGTCATCTCCCATCCCAGCAAGTGTTACTCACAGGTTCTCTCAGGTGTATTCAAGAAGAAAGGTTGCTCCAGAACTGACACAGGTCCAAGAATCCAAATCAGAGTCTGGGAATGAGATCACGGTAAGATTTGACCCACCTTTACACACACTCTATTGAAACATCTGATGACCTGACAGATGGCCTAGACCTTCCCATTACTATTAGAAAAGGTACTAGAGAATGCACCAAATGACCACTTTATCCATTATCTCACTATGTTTCTTTTAAACGCCTGTCACCAGCCCACAAAAAATTCACTGTGAGCCTAAATACCATTGCTATCCCTAACACTGTCTCTGAGGCATTGTCAAAAAGAGAATGGAGGGATGCTATGAAAGAGGAGATGAGCGCATTGGAAAAGAATAAAACATGGGAGATTGTTGATAAACCGGAAGGAAAAGCATTGTTGATTGTAAGTGGATTTTCACACTGAAGCATAAGGCTGATGGATCCTTTAAGAGATACAAAGCTAGACTAGTGGCCAAAGGGTACGCTCAGACTTATGGGGTTGATTATCAGGAGACATTTGCTCCAGTTGCAAAAATGAATACTGTGAGAATTCTATTATCATTGGTTGCCCACTTCGATTGGCAACTCTTAGAATTCGATGTTAAAAATGCATTTCTCCATGGTGACCTAGATGAAGAAATCTACATGAATATTCCACAGGGGTTTGAGGGGAACACAATTAACAAAATGTGCAAGCTGAAAAAGGCCCTTTATGGGTTAAAACAATCGCCTAGAGCATGGTTTGGGAGATTTGCAAGAGTTATGAAGGAGTTTGGATTTAAACAAAGCCAAGGCGACCACACTCTCTTCATTAAGTATTCGGCTGCTGGGGGAGTTACCGCTCTTCTAGTCTATGTGGACGACATCATAGTGATTGGAAATGATGAGAAAGAGAAACATGAATTGAAGCAGAGACTAGAAAAAGAGTTTGAGATAAAGGAATTGGGGAAACTGAAGTACTTCCTTGGTATTGAGGTGGCAAATTCCACATAAGGGATCTTCATATCTCAGCAAAAGTATATGACTGATTTATTGGCAGAAACAGGAAAAATTGGGTTTAAGCCAATCTCTGCCCCAATGGATCCAATTCATAAGTTGGGAGAAGCTGAAGAAGATTCGGCTGTTGATAAAAGAATGTACCAGAGATTAGTTGGTAAGCTCATATACCTTGCTCACACTCGACCAGACATAGCATACTCGGTGAGTGTGATTAGTCAATTCATGCATGATCCAAGAAAACCTCATCTTCAAGCTGCTTATAGAGTGCTGCATTACTTGAAAGGGAATCCGGGGAAAGGAATCTTGTTCAAGAAGAGCAATATTCTTGCTCTAGAAGCTTACACTGACGCTGACTATGCAGGTTCTTTAGTGGATAGAAGATCAACTACATGGTATTGTACTTTTCTTGGAGGTAATTTAGTAACATGGAGGTGCAAAAAGCAGAATGTGGTGGCAAGGTCACCAGCAGAATCAGAATTAAGGGCTATTGCTCAAGGATTATGTGAACTACTCTGGTTGAAAATCATTCTAGATGATTTGGGAGTCAAATTGGAAGGTCCCATGAAGCTCTATAGTGACAACAAGTCAGCTATCAATATTGCTTATAATCCTATACAGCATGATAGGACAAAGCATATTGATATTGATAGACATTTCATCAAAGAAAAACTGGAGTAAGGATTAGTGTGTATGTCCTATGTCCCATCAGAATGTCAATTAGCTGATGTACTAACAAAGGGGCTGAACAGTTCAAGTTTCCATGATCTTATATTCAAGCTGGGAATGGAAGACATTTATTCCTCAGCTTGAGGGGGAGTGTCAGGGTGTTGATGAGCTGTAAATTAAGAAAATTAAAAGCTGTAAATAGATTAGGAGGATTAGTCAACTTGAAATCCCTTAAATTGAGGGATTAGATTAGTCAACTTTCTAAATTTAGGAATTAGTTAGTTTCCTAATTTTTCCCTTGTAATCTAGTATATAACACTATGTATTGTCAATTAAAAAATAATAAGAATAATTTTCCCATCTCAGATTTTGTAAGAGTAATTTGGCTTTTGATGAGGGTTAGAGTTGGTTCTGGAAATTACTGGTTTATGCCTTTAGTTCTCTAGATCCAGTAGCTCATGAAGTCTTGACTTTCTATAGGCTGCTGCTAAGGTGTTTGGTTCATGGGCTCGCACTCTGAGTTTTAACTCTTCTTTCAGTCCACTCGCAAAGCTGGAAACAAAGTAAGTTTTAGGTAATTGAGGATTAAAACTGCAACGTATAGGGCTTGTGCTCCTCGAACCTCTCTTGATACTCATCTAAGGAACCTTTCTGAGCAATTTTGTTAAACTCTTCATTAATACCTGAATAGGATTTGTCACAAAACCTATGACAAATATCCCTGCTGAACTCCATCCGATTCACCAGAGGTTTCTGCATTAAATATCCATCAGAACCAAATTTCTGCTTTGCATGTTAGATACATAAATGCTACCTCCAACTTTTGAGAATCAGCAATATTGAATATGGTTAAATATTTGTGACATTTCTTTACCCAACCCCTGGGATTTGTACCCTTAGACAAAGGAAGTTCTATTGTTGGCTAGGTGTAAAAGCGTGCAGTCCACCAGGGGCACTACTTCCTGCATTTCCCTCTACAATGTTTTGGGTTTGTCTAGGTGATAGTAAGAGGTTCTGGTGATTATCTAAAGGATTCTTAGATAATATTCCAGGTTTGCTGTGCTTAGGAAAATATTTCCCTTGTTCGTTAATAACACTTTTTTCTACAGGAAGTTTACCTTCTATTTTTGCATGGGATCTAAGGGTATTGGCACTTCTTCATCAGATTCTATTAATGACTCTTTTCTTGTGGGCTATCAAGTCCGGAATCTTACTCATATGCCCATGATTTTCTGCTAGCTTCTCCTCAATTCCTTTTTTCTGCTCTTCCAACCACCTGGGAATGACAACATCAGCATTTTTTAAGGCTTCAAGTTGAGTCTGCAGGGTTTGCACTTGCTTCTGGAGGGTGTTGAGTTGAGTGCCTTCAGCCATACTCCATTGTGACTTATGTTTACCCAGCTTGCGTGGTTGAATCGAAGCTGCTTGGATATCTATTTGTAATGAAATACTAGGATTGAATTCAGAATAAACAGAGACCAGAAAAAAGAAAGAATAGAGTAGAGAAAAGAAAAGAAACTGTTGCATATATATTTCTTGTTCATTCTTTTCATACATCTGCTAATAAATATCTGATAGCATAAACAAGTGAACATATCGACTAACTTCAAGGAAATACTTAAATATTCACTAATAAACATTATTTACAAAAGCAGAAAATATCTAATAATTTCAGCAATATGGTTACTCCATTTACGTGTTTCACAACCTGTGCTCTCTGGAACCAGGCCATCTTTGCCTTGCTCTTAACTCCTTCAGCTTAGTTGTTTCCTCGTGCAACTTCTCTGACCCGGTTTTACTTGCATCTTTCTTTCCTTGCTCCTTGGCTGCTTCCAGCTTCATAGGATTGCTATCAATCTTTGTCACATGCATGTTTAGTTTCTCTTTGCAGAATACTTGTTATTGGTTTGTTCATGGCCGGAATGCTTTTCCATTTTAATAAGTGGAGTGTTTGTCATAAATTTTTAGTAGCTTATAGCCTTTATAATGGAACATAAAATTTGGTCTATGATCTCATTTTATTTCAATTTTAAATTCTTATCTCTATGGTCTTCTAACAATTATAGTGTTGTCAGGGGCGAAGGGTGGACTCTAGGTGCTAGAACCCTTATATTGCCTCAGGTCACTTGAGTGAAGTGAGAAATTAGCATTGGTTCTAGCCATGAACAAACCAATAACAAGTATGCTTGTGTTTATGTCATGAATGTGAATGGTAGCAACTAGCAAGAATCAAGAAATAAACATTCCTATGTGAAGAATGTAATAAATGAGAACTGAGAACACTTGATGACTACCGCAGGGTTCTTCCTTTCTACATGATAGCATGGCTTTTATTATTTACCCACACAAGTTTTTCATTGGTTCTTTTTCATCTCTTTTCTCCTCTATTCTATACTCTTTGAAAACCGAGTGATTGGTTTTAGGTAAGCCTTATTATAGTGTTTATTTGTTTTGGAGCGCCTTCTTTCAGAAGGAATAATAGTTCATTTTTCACCTTGCCCTAAAATTAATGCAGGGGACTAGGCAAGACAATCCAGACAATTGCGTTTCTTGCTGCTGTATATGGAAAAGATGAGGAATATGGTGACTCCAGACTATTGAACGAAAATGAGGTTGGCAGGAAAGGCCCTGTATTGATAATTTGTCCCACTTCTGTCATCCACAATTGGGAGTGTGAATTCTCCAGATGGGCAACCTTTAATGTCTCTCTTTACCATGGGTCAAGCCGTGAATTAATTCTTGAGAAGCTACAAGCCAATGGAGTTGAAGTTCTTATTACAAGTTTTGACACATTTAGAATTCATGGCAGTCTTTTGTCAGAGATCAAATGGGAGATTGTGATTGTTGATGAAGCACACCGTTTAAAAAATGAAAAATCAAAACTCTATACAGCTTGTTTAGAAATTAAGACTCGCAGACGTATTGGTCTTACAGGAACCATCATGCAAAACAAAATTATGGAACTCTTTAACCTCTTTGACTGGGCTGCTCCTGGATCCTTGGGAACAAGGGAACATTTTCGGGAGTTCTATGATGAACCCCTCAAACATGGCCAGAGGTCAAGTGCTCCTGAAAGATTTGTTCAGGTTGCTGGTGAGCGTAAACAGCACCTGGTAGTAGTCCTTCGTAAATATATGCTAAGAAGGACAAAAGAGGAGACTATTGGACAACTTATGTTGGGAAAGGAAGATAATGTTGTCTTCTGCGCCATGAGTGAATTGCAAAAACGGGTGTATGGGAGAATGTTGCAGCTGCCAGATGTCCAATGTCTTGTAAACAAGGACCAGCGCTGTAGCTGTGGTAGCCCTCTTACCCAAGTGGAATGTTGTAGGAGGATTGTGCCTGATGGAGTTATATGGCCTTATCTTCACAGGGACAGCCCAGAGGGTTGTGACTCTTGCCCTTTCTGCCTTGTCCTTCCTTGCCTTGTTAAGCTGCAACAGGTCAATGACTTCTCCTTCCTCTTCTACCATTTTTTTCCTTTTTTATAATTTTTATTGTTGATTCTTTATTGAAAACTCTTAGGTTCGTTTAGGAACTCTAGAAAGATCTCCAACTCATTTGTTTGAGAGGAGAAACCTGCTACCTTTAGACTTAGAAAAATGCTTGTAGTTACTGATAGTTTTTAAGTTTTTGAAGTAGGAGCTAGAACCACAGTTTGCTGTCTTGTTATGCCATGGCTCATAACAAGACAATTAACTTTTTGATTATCTGAAAGTTTATTATCTTGTTATGAGGCATGGCATAAGGATTAAGTTGCCAAGTAGGATGAAATGTTTAATTTTGTCAGTTATAAGTTCAACATGGACACTGAACATTGCTGAAAGGTGGAGAAGATATGTTATAATTGACGTTTAAATTTGTAGATTCATACAATTTCTGCAGACCGTTCAAAGTTTTCTGTCTGATACATCAGTGCAATTCATGAACCATTTGACTAAAAAACCACACCATCTTTCTTTAACTGATGCATTTTCCTTCAAATTCCCTTTAATCTTTGCACAGACTCTTAAGGAAAATTTCCTTTTACCAGCATCTCATGGATTCAATCTACTAGCCATCCCTGTTTATTGCATCGATTTCAGATTAAAACCATGAGCCTTGCTGTTTTCAAAACATATATTTAGTCATCATTGAAAAGAAAAAATACTGATGTGTGGCGCCTTGCATTGTAATTTACCAATTTAGTATGCCTAAGTCTGATATGTAGAGATCGCTTATCCCAAAAGAAAAAGAAGTTTGATATGTAGAGATCTCTTATTTATCTTGAGCATTTGGTATTTGTTAGGTGATGTTATCCTACATCTATTAAGTATTTTGTTCCTTGCGGTCTTACATTCTAGTTAGGCCTTCACCTTTACCTATTGGTTTTAGAGTTCCACATATAGGCCTTTGTTGAGCTACACCTGAGATGGGTGTTAAGTGGTGTTGTCCCACGTAAGTATTGGGTTTTCTGTGGTCTTATATTCAAGTTGGGCCTTTCCACTTATTAGCAATTGGTTTTAGGTTGGATGCTTAACAGTATTAAAGAGTACAGTTTTTTGCATAAACTTCGAGCATGGTCTTGTTGCTTGGTTCTGGATCTGTCTAGTGCTTACCTATGGATCTTTACTGCAGATTAGCAATCACTTGGAGCTTATTAAGCCTAATCCTAGGGATGAACCAGACAAACAAAGAAAAGATGCAGAATTTGCCTCTGCTGTCTTTGGTACCGATATTGAGATGGTGGGAGGGAATGCCCCAAGCAAGAGTTTTATGGCTTTAAGTGAAACTAGATATTGTGGCAAGATGAGAGTCTTGGAAAAGTTATTGTCCTCTTGGGCGTTGATGGGTGACAAAAGCCTTCTTTTTAGCTACTCTGTTCGGTAATGTTCTTATTTCATACTTAACTGCTTGGGTATTTTCCAAACTCTTGAATTGCGAGATTACTAGACCATGACTTCTGGACCTGTATGGCCTTGTCTTGTGCTTTTACTAAATATGCTAGCCAAATTCAAAACATTGTGAAATATTTTGAGATTGGCCAAAATCCTTGTATGTATGTACGTGCGTGTGTATGCATGTATGTATGATAAATTGTTTTACTCCATATTTTTCTTGAGCCAAAAGTACTAAAGAAAACATTTTCCCCAATTTTGTCAAAGATTTGTTTATTAATTTTTCTTCATTGACCTGTTTCTTTTTAAATTGAATCAAGATCATTTGTCAAAATTGTTTCATACACAATGCTATGAAAAATTGCAGAGATTGGAACTCTCATCTGATTTTAGCATTTCATCTTCCAAAATTGGTACTGAATCTAAATTTTAGTAAAAGGTAATTTAATCTTCAATGAGGAGAGGCTAAAAGAATAGCTTGTATGATGAGCTAAGCTTCTTGTCATTTTAATCAAGAATATGAGAGGACTTTTTCTTCTTCCTTTTTTTTTCTTCCCCAAATATTTGGTGGTATAACTTGGCTATTTCATAGGAAAATCATATAGTTGAGAGTCTAGGTTCTTGAACATTGAAGTTTGAATGATTTATTATGTACATCGATCCTGTTGCTTGCACCAATCTTTTCCTTTTTTGCTCATTGCATTTAACAACAATTTTCAGGATGCTTGATATCTTGGAAAAGTTTCTTATACGAAAAGGTTTTTGCTTTTCAAGACTTGATGGATCTACTCCAACCAACATGCGCCAGTCTCTTGTTGATGAGTTTAACTCAAGTCCAAGCAGACAAGTATTTTTCGAATTATCTTGAAGTATAGTAGGCTTGTAATTTGAATTTTCATATCATTTTGTTTCTTTCTTTTGGTTTCAGGTTTTCCTTATATCAACCCGAGCTGGTGGACTTGGATTGAATCTTGTAAGTGCTAATCGTGTGGTTATATTTGATCCAAATTGGAACCCAGCCCAAGATTTACAGGCCCAGGACAGATCATTTCGTTTTGGGCAGAGGCGGCATGTTGTGGTTTTCCGCCTTCTTGCAGCTGGTTCCCTCGAAGAACTTGTATATTCACGACAGGTGTATAAGCAGCAGCTATCAAACATTGCTGTCTCTGGGAAAATGGAAAAAAGATACTTTGAAGGCGTGCAGGTATAGCTATGGGAATTTCTTTTTTTTGGTGGCTAAACTACTTTCCCAATAATATGACTCTTTTAGATCTACCCGAACATCGTTGCAATGTTACCTTATCAATAATATCCATTTGATAAACTAATTGAAGCATATATTGAACTTGTGGCTGGATCTAGATGTGAAATGTCTCCGTCATCCTTTTTGAGTTGAGAGTTTTCTAGGTTCTATCTTACCTCTATTCTTTTTTTTTTTTTTTTTTCAGGACTGCAAGGAATTTCAAGGCGAGCTTTTTGGAATCTGCAATCTGTTTCGTGATCTTTCAGATAAACTTTTCACTAGTGAAATTCTTGAATTGCATGAAAAACAAGGGCAACAGCATGCAGAACACCATAGCGATAAGCAGGAATTGACCAATCTAGGGGGCCTTTCAACTCCGTTAGAAAGAAGTGAAACATTTTCCTCAGCTTCCAAGAATTTGCGTTCCAGCACCACAGAGAGTGGTGCTACTGATAAAGCATTTCTTGAAGACTTGGGTAAGTTCTTTTCACTTCCATGTTTTTCTCTCCGTTGTTTCTTTTAACAATTAGTCAATGGCTTAATGTTTCATTCATATTTGATCATTTGAATTTTTTTTAATCATTCTTTCCACATGTCATGGAGTTAAAAGCAGAACTTATAGCAGTTGGAGGTTGATTTTATTTTTAACTTGCAGTTTGGTTTTCAGTTCTGCGTTACTTTTTGCAAGCCAATGGACAAATATGCTATTAGATGTTACTCTAAATAAGATACATATATGACCAGTTAAGATCATATTTGATTGCATGTCACTGGGGCATCAATTAGGATAAAAAATTGCTGATTTAGAGAGATGGAGAGAGAGAGAGAGCTCTTACGGCAACTGACTCTTGAAAATCTCGCTCTCTTCATCTTCAGGTATCTTATATGCCCATCGTAATGAAGACGTTGTCAACACTAGACATGGGAAACAACAGAGAATAGTAGTCATTACTGAGGATGATAACCTGAGAACAGACGCAAATGCTTCATGGAAAGCAGACGGGGAGGAAAATGTTGTCTCAACCAGAGACAGGAAAAAGATTCAATATGGTCTGCTAGCACAGTTCAAGGGCATGGGATTGATTGAGTTCAGTAAGTGGGTAGTCTCTGCTACTCCCTCGGAGAGGGAGAGTGTGCTTCTGGACTACAAAAGAAGAAAAAAAGAGACATCTAATGGTTCAACAGAGTTTTGGTAAGCCTAATAACGTACTTGTGAAAAAACAGATAGTTGAAACTTTACATTTCTTTTAACCCTTTTTTCTAGTGATAGATCTAACTCTTCCTATAGTACATCCAAAGTTTTTAGAATGTGAACCAGTGTTTAATTACGTAGTCACCTTTAAGTGGTGATATTTAACAGATTTAAGATCCGAATACCAATATCTGTCCTATCCTCATGTTGCGGTCTTATTTGTATATTAAAAAAAAGGCTTTAGAATGTCCATATGGAGGGTAGGGTTAGTTTAGTTACACAACTGAAGTGGCTAATAAAAATGTAGATGTGTATATTATTGAATATGTATTACTTTCCCTGTAATTTTTCCCATCACTTTTAGCGTTTTACTTTATTAGTGTTCCCTGTGTCATTGTTTTAAGATGTAATAAGCGTAAAAACTAGCATCCATGAAGTCAAAGTGGTTTAGAGTTTAGACAACAATATACAAGAATTTGATTTAATGGAAATTGTGTACGTCTTATTTGCTCAAAAAGTTGGACTTTGAATCCCCTCCATTCTTATCGACATTCAATTCTCATACAGGTGTCAGTTAAACTAAACTACTTCCTTTGCATTTTGAATATAGACATTAGAAAACTGCAGAGGGCAAAAGTCAATGAATATACTAGTTAATTGCTTGTACACACGCGGAGATGTGTAAGCACAAGTACCTTGGAACTATCAAATCCGATTTCTGGGCTCATAAAGAAATCCGTAACTCAAAATTGGAGATTAAAAAAAAAAGATTAACAGCCCTTTCATCGCTGATTTTGCATGTCTTAATGCACTTTAGAGAAAAAGGAAGTTCAAAACAAACCACCACCTCAATTTCACAGGAATGACAACCCTCCCTTGAAAGCATGCGGTAAACTCCTTGAAAAAGCACTTTGCTGCAGGATATCTTTGATATTCAAGAAAGAAATGTCTAATTAAAAGGTAGATTATGGATATTACAACCAGTTGAAGGACGGTGCATATATATATATATATATATATATATTTTGTTTGTCAAAGACTACGATTGAAAATTTGCCTCAGTTGAACCATACTTTTTAATCATGTCTTTTGGAGGTCCACATATACTTTTATCAATTGTTAAATTTTAATATATATATATATATATTTCATTAGAAAGAATAAAAGCCGTGGGAAGTCTTCAATATTGCTAAATTCATAAGTCTTGGTTATTTTCTTGAAGTGTTATTGCCTTAATCAATTAGCAAACTGTATGAGAGCAAATAATTTTTTAAAGAAAGCGATTCATTGTGTCTTAAACTCTTGATTTCAATTCTATTTTTTGTCTACTCAAATGCATTGTTTTTGCAATAATTTTAGAGGATTAATTGAGATGGCCATTGTCTTCAAAGTGATGAATTAAGAGTTCGTAAAATTGTATCGATTTGATGGCACAAACTTCAATTGATGGAAAGATAAGATGAATATATATATATTTTTTTACCATGTTGAATATTGCCTATGTCCTAGATTCAAATTTGAAGCCAATAGATGATCTTGCTAACAATGCAAGTATTAAAGAAAGTCAGAAAGCGAAGGATGATTCACTTGTGGATGACACGTTCTAACAAAAGAGAAAGTGAAGGATGCTTCACTTGTAGAGGACAGATTCTAAACATTCTATCCAATTGCCTATATGAGCTCTACATGTCAGTTAAGTCCCCCATTGAGATTTAGAAGTTGTTGGCAGAAAAATACAACAACGAATACAACAACAAAAGGCAAGACATGAATAAATTTCGCAAGATGAAATATTTTGAATTCAAATTAATTGAAAGCATACCCATAATGGATCAACTTCATGAATTACTAGTCCTTGTTAGTAGGCTTTATGACTTAAAGGTTATAATTTTTGAATTATTATAAACTGGGGCAATAATTTTTAAATTGTCTTCGGCTTGGAATGAGTATATGACGGAAGATTTCACTGTTGAACATATATTGAGGAACTTGGCATTGAAGAAGAAACTCAAAAGTGAGATGTAGTGTATCTTTCTCTAAATTCTAAAGAATGCCTAGAAGGATAATCGAAAGG
>JBBYHO010000005.1:10516970-10543722 GCA_038382025.1 Adansonia gregorii
TATTGCATACTTATATTGAAGATTGTTTTTCACTTTTGTTCTTTATTCACTATTTTATTTTTGAAGAAATAGAAATAAATAAAAATGAGACTTTTTTAGGGAAATATAGTTTTCATTAATGGAAAATCAAGAAACTAGCCAAAAATAGAAAATTCAAACAAAATATTAAGTCATGCATTAAGGAAAGGGATTAGGCTCTTCTTCATTATTTTTTATCTATTATTATTTAATACAACTTTAATCATTATCTATAAATTTAATTTTTACAATTTATAAGTGGATCCCATAGATATAAATAGTTTTGATAAAACTATTAAAAAATAAATAATAAATAAGAGCCCAACCATATAAAGAGTAAACAATAAGAAAATAAAATAGAGGGAAATTAATTTTTCAAAGTTTTGAATTATTTACTTAGCTGCCTAATAGAATAAATAACTCAATTATTTATGGGATAAACTAAAAAGGTAATTTTTTTCATTTAAATAAGGGATCAAGACTTACCTTCAGGTAAAGTGAAATGTACACTACTTTTATCATTAGACTGAATACTCGAACATGAAGAAGTTACTAATTTGAAAATTTAAAATTTAAAATTGAAAAGTCATAATTTGTTTTGTTAGATAAAATAATAAATGGTACCTAAGAATGAGGTTGCTATTTGAGGTCCAATATGTAATTATATTTTTTATCCTTTATTTTGTTTTTTTCAGAGGATTACACAATTAAATACGATTTAACGCTAATGTTGAGTAACTTTCTTAGTCATTTTGAATAAAAAGGGGAATATTGAAACATATAAAAATGACCAAAGTAGCCACCTGCGGTGAAAAAAAAAAAAAAAAAAGAAGGAAAATAGAGACAGAAGGCCGACCACCGATGACCGAACGAACCAACATGTGCTTCTCTGTTAAACAGTTGATGAATCTGATCTCTTCTTAATTAATTAATTGTAAGCACATTTATTAGAGAGAAAATAAAATAAAAAAGGGAAAAGCTAAATAACCTCTCCCCATTTCTTTCTTTTAAGTTTCTTCTTTTTATCGACCCATACAGAAGAGAACAGCAAAAGGAAAAATAAAGAAAGAAGTGAGCAATCTCTGGGTCGTCCTCCTCTTCTGCGGCTGGGTCTCCCTGTTAAAAATAAAAAAGGAGGCCGAGAATCGAGAAGGCAAAGGCATCAATGCCAGCCCATAAACGGTCATTGCCAGAGAATCTCGGCGATGAAGACTCCACCCTTCATCACCAAAACCACATCAAGCAATCTCGAACCCAAGATGACCAACACAAAGCTCAAGATGAGACAACGCAACAGCTGGAAGAAGAACAAGAGCAAGAGCCGGAGCCGGAGCCGGAGCAAGAACAACACCTGAAACAAGACCCCGATGACCAAAACCACCAAGTTCAACTCCAAGGCGACGACGAAGATGAAGATGAAGATGAAGAAGACGAAGATGGTGACGTCCCTTTCTCTTTTTCACATATATATTTTTCATATATAGGTCGATGCATAGGTGTAAACACATGTTTGAAGTTGATTTCATTTGTTGGACTCTTTTTTTTCCTCCTCAGATTCTGATGGAAGCCAATCTTCTACTTCTCGAGAGAAACCCGAGTACTCTTTTCTCTCTCTTTCTTCAATCATTTCTGTTCTGTCGTCTTCGTTAATAATTTTTTAATCCATTTTAGCTTCATAATTAGCTATGGCTCTTCTTTTATGAGTTGGGTTTACTGCAATTTTTTTTTCTATAAAGAAGCTTTTTTTTTTGGGATGGTTTTAATGTTGGAGAGAAAGGAATTTGCGTTTTATATGTTGGGTTTTATGCATTTCGCTATATGGCATTGCGTTTTATGATTTATTTCTTCATCGTTAAATCGATTGCATTTTGCATGTCAGCGATCCGTAGGTCCTGTCCATGCTTGTAACCACATAAAGCTGGGAAATTCTGAAATTTGTTCATGTTATTTTCTTTATCCGTTCGGGGTGCTTGTTTGTCAAGTAAAACGCTTCGCATACTCTTTACCAACTCGTAAAATACTAGCTTGAAAGCGCGTCCTACTATATTCTAGTCCAACTGTTCAAAATGTGCATGATTTATCTTGTACAAATGCACTTTTATTTTGATTCTGGATTCTGTTTTTTTTTTCCTTTTTCACCTTGCTTTTTTGGAATCCCAATATGCATCTGTTTCGAACTCGAGGGAATCTGATAAAACCAGAACGAGTGACTGGGCTAAATTTGCCAAGCAGTGAGTCAAAGAGTTATGCGTTGATACTAGGGAGGTGCCTCTGTGCCTAGGCTTTTGAAATTTTCTTTCTTCAAATAGTATAATCTCGGTAAAATACTATCAATTTTATCAATTGGGTTCTGAAGGAAACTGTCAGCAAGAAGGAAATTAAGAGTGTTGACAGTCCAGTGGGTTTCAAATACGTAGCTTTTCATTGTCTATTCTAGCCATTGGGAGGAACCTATGGTTGGGAACTATCTTGGAGTCTGTCTTAGTGGAAGATAGTGTTGTCTCATTTATAACCCGTAATATTGGGTCATTCTTTTAATATAGGAACATGCGAGGATTTTCATGCTGAGTAGGTTTAGGGCTTGGTTCTAGTTCTCTTTTCCTAATCTTTCTAGATTTACTAAAAAATAACAGCTTTGTTCTACTTTTTTTTTTTTTTTCCCATAGTCGTTCTTAGAATATAATAGTAAATTGTTAGTTGACACTTTGTGATTTCCTTGCCGGTCATGGCATATTTACTCATATGATTGCTTGGAAAGATATAGATTACCCTTTTAAAGTAGGTACAGACGTCTCTTCAAACCCATCCATGCAATGTCATATATTTGCATTGATGACAGCAATAGATGTATCTCTTTACTGGTATGCTTGCTGAGATGATAATGCACATGGACTGAGTTTTATAATGTACCTTTAATCTGTAAATGAAGTGATAGAAAGTTCTATTAACTCTTTTATGTTTGTATTCCAGATTTGTCTTTGTAGAACTTCCAGAAATTCGTAAAGATGTTCAATGCCCAATTTGTTTAGGTAATATTTACTACAATTTGCTACCAACTGATACTTTTGTCCTACTATTTCTATTCAATGCCTGTGACTAGTAGTTGTGATATATGTCAGTGGTTGTAATATATTTTTATGAACAAATCATATTTAGTTACATACTGTGTAGAGGTCAAACTGATCTCTTCTTACTTTTTTTTTTCCTCAAAGTTTGAATCCTATCTGCGTAGCAGATACTGTTGATTTTGTCTTTGGAGAATCATGTAAACCTGTACAGGAACAAGAGGAGAATCAAGTGATATGTTGTACTATTAATTTATAAATTACCTAACATTTAAATAGAACAGAGGGTTTCTTCCTTAAATGTTTTAAGATTTATACAAAATTTTTTCCAATTGCAATTTTGTTCATACTATCTGATGGTGATATCTTCTTTAGTTGGTTTTGTACAAATCAAATGTTGTCCTCCGCTCTCCAGCTTGTGCTGAAGTTAAGATGAGGTTTGTCTAAAAGAAGATAGATTGTCAGAAGAAAACAACTATCAATATGAGTGTGTTCTATAATGGAATATAAAGTTTAATTGTATATAACTGACTTTCTAAACATAATTCTTTTAATTTGACTTCCAAATGGTGGATTCCAACTGCCCCTTTTCTTAGAATATCTTTGTTGGATACTCTACTGGGAATAATGTTCATTTTATTTTTCTTGTGACTCTTGCTTGAGTTGGAATGTTATTTTCACAATTGTGCTTAATGGTGTTGGAAAATTTAGTGTAAATTTCATGAGCTAATAAAAAAAATTTTTACCCATGAGTGCACGAGGACCCATAAATGATATAGAATAAAAAACCTAAGATAAAGTTGTATATCTGGAGAGAATGTAAGAAAAAAAAGATAAATGAAGATTGTTGATTTTGTGGCGTTTGAATTTTTTGGTCATTTTTCAGTGGGTTAGGAGAAAGGGGTTTTGATGTTAAGTAAATCTAAATTTCATAACATTGTTTTAGTGAATCAGGAAGAAGCTATAAAGCATGGACACTTCTGTCAAAGGACTGTCTGGGTTATACCTGTTCATGGGCTGGGCCAGGCCCATAAGGGATTCTAACATTTTGCCTGCTGAGGCTTGGCCTGGCCCAAAATATGGGCAGCATTTATGTGACTAGGCCTGGCCGTAATTGCCTATGTTGGTCCGACTCTTCATTGTTGGAGTAACCATGTCCAACACATTTCCGGACATGGGTATGGGGGATATGACAAATGGTTGGACACATGATGGAATGTGCTACTTATCCTTTTTCATGGAGACACATGCTGGATAAAAAAACATTTGCTATATCTGATTGCATCTGGGTATGCTTGTTAGTCTATTGTCAGTCTTGCTGCCTCGCTGCTCTCTGGTCGGCAGTTATGCCTTTGGTTTATTGGTTGAAGTTTTTATAGTGCATTGCATTTTGCTAGATAGCTCTAGGATTTGATCAGAAAGGAGCTCTAACACCTGTGCTCATTCGATCTTGTTAACCCGCTCAGTTTTGTCTATCATCCATGATTGGACATAGGTGTGGTAGAAGATATATTTTCTATTCCTTTCTGTGTGTACAGGAATCATAAAGAAAACAAGAACTGTAATGGAATGCCTACACCGTTTTTGCAGAGAATGCATTGACAAATCAATGCGACTGGGGTATGTTAGAAATCGATTGCTACTATCTTGCCCTTGTTTGTGTTAGTCTGTAAATGTCTGGAAAGTTTATGGTTAAAATTCTTACTTTATTCTGATTGTAGGAACAACGAGTGTCCTGCTTGCCGTACGCATTGTGCGAGTCGGCGTTCTCTGAGAGACGATCCCAACTATGATGCCTTAATTGCAGCTTTATATCCAGATATTGATAAGTATGAAGAGGAGGTACATGTTCTTTCCTTTCTCTTTCTTTTTACTACTTGATCTTTTTTATTCATAGCGCTATTATAAAATTTCTTGCATCATGATCTTGCTAATCAATGCTGGTTTTGTGCATTTGGTCTCAGGAATTGGCGTTTCATGAAGAGGAAAGGACTCGCAATAAGCAGGTAAGATGCTTATAGTTTTGTTGCTGTATGCATTTATTTCTTACCGCTCTACTTGCTTATGGTTAAAGGTAAATCATCCTATTTTCTAAATCCAGATAATACTTCTGGCCGATATTTGTGGTGATTTGTGTTCATACGCCTGACTTAAAACATGCAACTTGACTTTCTTGATGTTACTTATATAATGCGTTCATACAATTGTATTAGTTGCATATAACAGTGTCAACATTGCAATTTTTCTTCGGGATAATTCATGAATCGCTCCTGTAATATGATTTTTTTTTTATTTGGTACTTGTATTTTAAAAATGTCCTATGTGGTATATATATTTATATATATATATATATATACATCATTCCATGCGTCGATCCAGTACTTGAACTTAACACCAATGACATGACTGGAGTAGTTATAATTAAGTAATATGATGACATGTGGCATTTTTATGCCACGTCATTATGTAATATCTAATTTTTAAATCTTAATCTAAATCTAAATTTAAAATTTAAAATTTAATTTTTTATTTTTTTTATAAAATTAAAATTTGGAGATTAAAAAAAATGTTCTTTTGAAAATTAAATCTGGAAATTTTTTTAAAATAAAATATAGAAAAATTAATTTTTTTAGAATTTAAAATCTAGAATTTTTTTAAAAATAAAAAATAGAAAAATAAATTTTTGTTTTTTAACTTTGAAACCTAGCATTTTTTAAAAAAATTTTAAAATATTATTCCTTTTTTTATAAAATTAAAACTTGGATATTTAAAATAGAAAAAAAATATTATTTTAAAACTTAAAATCTTGAAATTGTTTAAAAAATAAAAAAATGAAAATATAACATAGGAAAATTTTTTAAAAAAGAAATTAAAAAAAAAGAAAAGAAACAAAATAATTAAAAACGGGAGAGAAGGGGAAGGGGAAGGGGAAGGGGAAGGTTCCTTTTCTTTCCTCCTCTCTCTCTCTCTATATATATATATATATATATATATATATATATTTCCTTATCTATTTCTCTCTTCTATTTTTATTTTTAAAATTTTTCAGATATTAATATTTTAAAAAATAGTGGTACAAAATTTTATATCTTTAAATTAACGCCATATGTGCATGTTCATATGACATGGCATGGTGACTTAGAAAAAAACATGCAACATGTTTTCAGTTGTTTGGTCATTCACATCATCATTTCTGATTAATGCTGTACAGGTTTCACATCGAACATTTTTAAAGTATAGGTACTACACTGAAAGAAATGTATGCTACAGGGGACATTTATGACATTATCCCCTTGTCATTCTGACTTTGTGGTGGGACAGATTATCAAAATGGAAGAACTCTATTTCTTGTTTCATAGATGTGAAACTTCTCCTAAACACTGACCGTGCTAGACTGTGCATGATGATCTCTTCGTATCCTTTTCTTTCCCTCTCTAATTCTCTGTTCTAAGAATATCATTGGACTATAATTTAAGCCCAAGTCTTTGACACATTCTTTATTCTTCCCAATGGTTGGTTCAATATGTTGTACAGATTCAAGCATCTATTGCCCAAATATTTCAGAGACAGTCAGAAGCACTTGTTAAACGACGTAGTCTTGGTAAGGAGAGCACTGGTGTATTTATGACTAGATCACAACGCAATCATCGGAGTGCTCATCCACGTAGAAGACGAAACTCTCGAGGAGCTGAGCATCAAGGATCTGAAGACAATGACGATGAAAATGACGATAATGGAGGCAAAGATTCGTCTTCCACAGATGAGCGCTGTACAGAAGGGAGGCAGAGAAGGTGCAAAAGACGGACTGGAATTCGGCCATCACAAGCTTCATCAGTGGTAAACTCAGATGGCGGCTGTGTTGAAAATGATACAGAAGTGTCTAGAGACAGCAGAGGAATTTCTCCTGGGCTTGTCTGGAACCCGGAAGTGCTTGCTTGGGGGAGAGGTGGTGCTCGGAGTCACACTCGACATGGAAATTCTGGCAGTGGCAGTAGCAAGAGTTCACGTGCTCGCTTAAACAGACTGGTAGAGTATCTCCGTAGCTTGGAGGAAAATGATGATGAGGTATGATAGGGTGATGCTACTAGACTCCCTTTTAATTAATGGTTTCTAGTTAGGTCTATCACTGATTAAACTGCCACTGTTGGCATAACTTTCTAGAGATTCTTATCCAATTTACAGGTTCCACGTAAGTAATGCTGTAGGATTTTCTTTTTTCTCTCCAATGCTCTCTGCCTTCCCACCCCCTTTTGGTTTTTTCCCTTTTATCCTTCCACATTTTGTGTGCAGGTCGACACTTTTGTTTAGTAAAGCATATTCTTTGCATGCAGTTGGATGTCCATCTCAAGCTTATTTCAGTGAATGAACAAAGTACATCAAGTTTGCAGCAACCCTACCTTTGTTGTCGGCCCAGTCTGTCAGTTAAGCAGCTATGCGAAGTGAGATTTCTTTCCCACCAGCTTAATTCATAGAATATCTCTCTCTTTCTAAAGCTGAAGATAAAAACTTGGGAAATGACAATTTTATGAGCGTCGAAATTTTCCAAAATGCTGATTTGCATTTGGTTGAATGGGTATAATGCATTAAGTAATGCATTAAGTCTTATTTCAGTTGATCCAAATCCAAGCCAGTCACCTTAATGCATAGTGTTTGGTTGCTGTGCCCATATGGTTGAGTTTTGGGGTCGACTTAAAATTCTTATGTTTATCTCATTGATTTTCGAACTTATATCCTATGCAGGATGAATTCATCTGGTAATGTTCCTTCCAACATCTCTTTTCCCTCTCATCTCTTCCTCTATCAAATCGGATCCATCATTTTTTTTTTTCATTTTCCCCTTTAAGAAAAACTTTCAGGATGATTGTCTAAAATTTAGTGACTGTGTTACACAGTTTGTTGCTCTTCAGACACCATTGCGAGCTGAAGAAGTAGAAATATTAATGGTAAAAGGACAATACCATACTGATGACAACAGTGCCAACCCAATTAATTTGACCTCAGAGGATGCAGTACAAATTTTGGAAGGTCAAGAAACTTTGGCAGGGCTTAAGATCAAGTGCACCTCCAGAAGAAATCAATTGGTGAGTACATTTCTTGGCATTTGACATCTCTATTTGGCTCGTAATATTCTTCAAGGCTATAAATGAATAACTCCAAATTAAAATGATATGTATTATTCTCGAATTAAGGGCTCACAATCATATTTGTAACTACATGTAAACCATTTGTCTTTAAATTAAATCTGAATATCATTTTGTTCTCTGTTGTTTCAGATTCTAGCATATCGGCAAAAGCAAACTAGCTAGCAAATGTGTTCCAACGTTGACAATTCCGGTTTTACAATAAGATGTTGTTGACTCCATAATTTACATTTGAGTTTGTATGTAAATACATGGAATGGGGAGGTTTCTGGTCGTTTGTTGAAACCACTGTTCGAGTGCCTTCTTGATGATGTATAATTCAGGATATGGAGTTTTTGAGATTTTCGAGAAGTCAACAATTTGGCTTTACTTGGTAGGCTTTGATAGAAAATTGAAAAGATGAAAAATTAGAAGAAAAAAATAAGAGGCAATATATATATATATGTTCTTTTTATTGGCGTTCTTAGTAAGAAAGATTAAAAAGTTAAAAAGAAAATATAATGGTTCGTCTGTCCAATACAGTAGAATTCAAAAAATGCAAAGTAGATTGAAAATTGAAAATAACTAAATAAACATTGGATTTGTTTATTGAGTAATTATTGTCAAAATTAATTATACAAATATACGTATCACAATAAGTAATATTATGATGAAGCAGAGTATTGATCTTTTGAGGAATTAATATTAAATTTGTTAAATATTGAAATTAAAATAATTTAATTTTATTCAAACAAATGATTAAAAATTATAAATAATAATAATAACAACAAAGAAGCAAATAATAAATAATAGATGTTTTAGAATTATAATTTCTCTCAATATTTTATTTGAGTAAAATCTTATTTTTTTGAGTAATACTAATGAATTATTAATTTAGAGTTTTAATTTATTTATCAGTATCTTTCGAGGGTCTTATAAAAATATTTTTTAATCAATTTATTATATTTCTATGCACATTGAATTAAAAGAAACTCGTTAATCGTAGATTCTAATTTGGTTACATATGGCATGCTCGTATGTTCCTATTTAACATGCAGATCAATTCATCCTAATAAATGAATATAAAACATATGTCATTTAATCCAGGTCTAAACACAAAATTCCTTTTTTCAAGTTCATTAAGGTTACCAAATCAATCTAATTGGTGATCAGGCAATTAGAATTATTAAGAACGAGATTGAACAAACAACTCAAATATCATTAAATCAAGAAAAGAAAAATAAAATAATCTAAATTACATATTGAGTTCCATTGTAACCATGAAAGAATAAATCTAGTTCATAATAATATATAAACGATAAAACCAAGGAGTTTCACTGTCATAAATAATACAAGAAAGATAAAAAGAGTAAAAAGAAAGAGAAAACTAAGATTGGCCGGATCTTTGATCTTCAAGCTTCCCAAGAATCTATTTAGCTTTTTGAATATTATGGTAGCTTCTGTCCCTTTCCAAGAACTAGAGAAAAATAGAACTATAAAATATCAAGGATTGTCTTTATTATTCTCCCAAAGTCTAATACTAAGATTTTTATTTATAAGCAAACCCTGAAGGTAGAAACTTGGTCTCCAAGTAGCTTAAAAATATTATTTTTGAAAATTGCCAAACTTAATTACTTTTCTTGATTGAGTCCACTTTACTTGTTGATTAAGTTATTGTACTTTTTGAATCTCTTTTAGAATTTGACCTACAAAAATAAAGAAAATATTTAAATAACTAAGCAATTAAAATATAAGAAAAGTAAATAATGCTAAATTAAAAACTACTAAAAATAAATAAAATTTAAATAAAATAATACTACTATAAATAAAATTTAAATAAAAATATCTAAGATTTAGCTAATTTAATATGAATAATGAGACTAAATAACTCTATTTTATAGAGTTATCACACCCTCCCACTTAAGATTTTGCTAGTCCACAAGCAAAACAAAACAAAAGAAAGCAACAAAACCAAATAAATGAAACAAAATAAAATGAAATATGAACTAAGGTGAATGTACTTAATATAATAATTACCTTAATTTTTCTCAAAAGTCATCTCAATATCTCAATTCAAGGTAGATATAAACATAATTCAAATTCATGCTTTGATTCAATCATAAATCTTAATGCTTCGGATGGATTTTCGGGGTGTGTGTGTACAACTGATCTCTTTACAAATTATTGTATGCAAATAGAATAAATTTATGCTAATGCAAATCAATAATTAATACTACATTCTTATATGTTCACTTTTCCTCTCTCTCTCTCCACTAATGTAGATCAACACTTCATCAAAGATCATGTTGGACTTTATTAAGTTTGTAATATAAGATTAGGGTAAGGTGAGATAAAAGATATATTTCGGTTTAATTCACGCATAGACACTTTTTATTATTCCAGATCTTTTATCAAGCCTTTCACAACAAATTTGAAGCACATATCCATTTTTTTCTTTTTTTTTCTTGACATTTTCTTTCTCATGCCATTTTATTCGTTTACGCACTTTTGCGCATTTTTTTTAATTTTTTTTCTTTTTTTCTTTCATGCTTCACTAATACAATGCAATTCAAACGTGGCTCATTATATATTTTTTTGAAACGATTTCATGCTCATGCTTATATAGTGAAGGTTGATCAGGGTTTTTCTTATTAGGCTCCGCTAAATATATATGTGGTAATCCAAAATAAAAAGATATATTAATTAGGCTCAAATGGGGTAACTAGATAAATATGTAAATGTCAGCTTAGGAAGGCTCAAACGATCTAAAGATGGCCTAAATCATCTTTTTAACTTAGTGCTGTCTAGGATTTTGCCTCAAGAGCGAATCAAACAAATTCTAAGCCTCTAGATATAATTACAATTTACATTAACATAAACAATATTCAATAAGCAATACAAATCAATGCAAGATATCAAGTGCTCAAAATGTTCGAAAATGACATCCTAACAGTGAGAGCAATAAAAGAATCTAGTCATAAAATTAAATCATGCTTATACTTTCCCAAGAATCAAAATAAATCAATAACTAAGTTCTCATCATTGGATAAGGATCTTATCATATTACGCATAAAATATCTCAATCATACTAGATTTAAAACAAAAAAAATTATGAAAAAAACAAAGAACAAAATTTATTCAAAAACAAAGAAAAAAATTATGCAAGAATTAACTAACCTAAACTAATTTGACCCTAATAAAATAATAACCTCACCCCCAAAATGAAAACAAACATTATCCTCAATGTCTATAAACCAAAGAGCAAGAATAAGAAATCCACTTTTCTCGATGAAGAAAACTCGGGCAAAGCTCTAGTTATTCTCTTTGAATTATCATGCTTGTCAAAGTTGGTGAGAAGTTGTAAAAGAAAATCAAACTAACTTATTAAAAGTAATCCTAAAATAATAACAATAATAATAATAATCCTGATAATTTTTTAAATTTTTTATTATTTTTATGATAATAAAAAAAATCAAAATAGGTTTTTTTTTCCTTAAATAAACAAAAGGAAAAAGGGGTAGCTGATGCGGCAACACTAAGATCCTGACGCTGCAGCGTTTTATTCAAAATTTTTTTGTGTGTTTTTTTGTGGTGCTACAGCGCCACTATTCCGGCATACAGCATCATCCTATGATGCAGCTTGGCTCTACGGTGCCAATCTTTTTTTTTTTGGTTCACCTAAAATGAAATAAAAAGATGAGTATATAAAAAATATATAAATTAAAATTAAGGAAAGAAAAGTTTAAGAAGCTTGGGTTGCCTTCCAAGAAGTCCTTGTTTTATAGTTGTTGGCTTGACTTTCTCCATTGTTATTTTGGGTAGGCTAAACTGTTGTAGGACCTTTTCCACCAAATTTGCCTCCTCAAAGATGTTTGAAACGTTGCCTTTTCACCTTAAACTTCCTATGCCATTTTATGTCGGTAATTGACCATCTCAATGCTCTTTTATAGTTTCTTAAATGCATCGGCAAAGGTTTAGCTTCAATGAAGGTGTTTGTTGAATAAGAGGCTTTAAAGAGGACATTGCACTAGCTAAAAGTTCCAATTGTTCGAACATAGGATCGAAACTAGTGGAATGTGGTTGTGTTTCCAACAATTTTGAACACCCAACAAAGTCAATGTTATCTCACTCAAAAGTTGAAATTAAAGATGCTTCGAATGTCTCGATGGAATAGCTCTTTATGAACACTCTATTGGATGCACTTTCCACCACATTTACTACACAATACTCATCACACTCTATTGGGAAAGATGATGGTAGGTCGAGCTGATTCCTTTTTTCTTGAACCTTTTCATCATGTTTATTAATTACAATTCATTTTCAAATTCTAGCTCCTCCTTATCCCCTTCAATCTGTTTACCATTTTTCAGTATTACATGGTAAAGTTTCTTAAGGATAATTGCAGATGGCATCAGCTAGTTGGCCTACATGTGTCTCAAGATTCTTTAAAGATGCTGCTAGAGTTTGAATGATAGCATCTTGGCTTTCAGTTTTTTTTCAATGTATTACGTAAGCATTTTTTCCACTAATGACTTTTCTTCTAGGAAAGAAACTTGAGCTTGTTGTGGAAAACCCTGATGAAAGGTTGGATCGACTGCATATGAAGGTCATTGAGTGTTGCACCAAGCACAATTTGAATGATCACCCCAATTTGAATGATAATTGTTGGAATAATAATAATCCTTTTGCATACCGTAGTTCCCAACATATTGAATGAGTTTACATAAATTGGACAACGATCACTAGTATGTGCTCCCCCGCATAATTCGTAAGTTATGAACAGGCTTTTGATAGAATGTGCATTCAAATTGTCAAGCTTCCCAGAAATTGCATCCAGTTGTGCAGGTATGGCATTTAGTGCTTTCCTTTGTTTAACTTCCTCAGATGACCAAAGATAATTATAGAATGCTATCTCTTCAAATTACCTTAAAAAAATAATTAGATAAAGAAATAAAAGTTTGAATTAAGACTAAGATTGCTTGGTATTAATATTAACAAAAATAGTAAAACAATTCCATGGCAACGCCACCAGTAATTATATAAAACTACTCATTTTGGGAATGTTTTTATACCAAATTAATCACTTTTATGAAATTTAAGGGAATAAACGTAATTATTACCAAATTGTTTTCTATTTTAGTAAGCTTATAGGCATTAGTTAAGCTTTCCATTAAAATTATATGATTTTTATCATTATAACATCTATCAATAAAAATAAACAAAAAATAAAATTGAAATATATGATGTTTAGTTTTGTAAATATTCGACATTAAACTCAAAACTTTTGTCAAAAAATTTTAATTTGAAATTATTTGTTTCTACTTCGCTCAAAATTTTTTTAATTTGAAATTATTTATTTCTGTAAACTAGTTTTCGTTACAATGTGAAACAATTATTTTATTTTAATTTATTATTGTTGCCATTAATATTTGCTAGGTGTCACTTATAGAGGTGTTCATTGAGTTGAGCTATTTATCTGCCTAAGCTCAATTGTCTTTCCAATATTTGGAGGGTTTTGGACACAATATTAAATCTGAAAAATAGACTTAGGCAAAAAAAATAAGGTTTGTTATCGGGTCTTAGCTCCACCATTCTAGGCTTTGGCTTGATTTGACCTGTTTTTTAAGTATGAGATGTGGCAAAAAAATTCCAAAAATGGTCAATAATTATGTCATGAAATATTCTTTAAATATTGTTGAAAATTGACGTATTATATTAATTTTAAAATTTTGGATATTTTCTCTTTAATTAATAATAAAATATACAAAGAATTTTAGTTAACTTTATAATATGTGATGCCAACATAAGCAGTGAGAATGGTACAACTTTCAAATCATCCATTATTTAAGTGAAAATTTTTCATTCATTTTGATCGTGAAACTTGAGAAAAAAATTCAATTAGTAGCTCAAGTTGTTATGACAAACTGATTAAAATAGGTTTTTAGATTTTATTAAATATGAAAATCAATAATGGGTTATGACTTCTAAGGATAAATTTTTATTTTAGTGATATATGAGTCTTTTTACCTATGCATATAGTTAACCTTGAAAGTTAAGGAGCGAATTGATTTTGGAAATTTTTTATATTTTATTTTTTTGATCAAATTCATATAATTTTATGTTATGTATTATTAGAAATAACATATAAAAATTACACTTCCATATAATCAGTCCAAATATTAAATTTTGTGAAGTGAGTCACTAAGTTACATAAAATTTCAAAAAGAAAGGCAATAACTTAGATGCAATTTCTTTAGTTATGGTATATTAGTAATATAATCATTGATAAAAATATACCTCTTTCTTTAGTTATGGGATTAGATGGCGTGTAAATGATGGGAGATCTATTGGCATTTGGAATGACAAATGGTTACCAGTTAACGGCCTACCGAGCATTACATCTAAAACAAGCAACATTCCAATAACTACCAAAGTCGAAACATAAATCGATGGAGAGGAGCATACTTGGTGAGAAGATCTAATCAGAGAAGAGTTCACTCAAGCAGAAGTTGATATTATTTGTAATATTCCCCTGTATAAAAGAAGAACAGAAGATAGACTAGTTTGGCACTATACCAAATATGGTAAATACTCAGTTAAGAGTGGTTACCATGTTCTTTTAATGCAGTAGCTCCCTCGAGGCCCATAAAGATTAATCTGGGGGCCAATGTGGAATACTGTAGTCCCGCAAAAATAATGTCATTCACTTGGCGATTATGTCATGGCATTGTTCCTACAAGGAGTAAGTTGGCATGTAGAATTAAAAATGGTGATCCTAGTTGCTGGAGATGTGGCCATTGTGAAGAAACTGCTCTTCATGCAATAATACAGTGTGGTCCATCTAGGAACTTTCTCTACAAAGCTTTTCCAATGTTGATCGGTACTAATCGTAAATCATTGATTGAATTGAAAATGCAGCCAGATGCTTGTCTATAGAGGAATTTGATAAATATCTCGTAACTCTATGGCATTATGGCATACCAGGAATGCAAAGATTCATCAAAACAATAAGTTGGAGGAAATAAGGGTGTTGAATCTGATAACAGGATTACACCAAGAATTTAAAGCAGCCAACATTTAGCTCATTCCGAATCCATATGTCTGCAACACGACGCATTAGAAAGCACTGGATCAGAACACTCTCAAAGTCAACTTCAATGGTGCCTTGGATGTCCAGTACAAATGTGGAGGTGTAGGGGTGATCATTCGAGATTTTATGGCGTTTGTCATGGGAGCAGCTGCACTCAAAATAGATCATTGTATAGACCCAAGCATGGTTGAAGCAATTGTAGCTCTCAAGGCGATAGAAGTGGCCGCGCAAATGGGCTTTCAAGATGTTATTTTTGAAGGTGATGCTCTGATAGTAGTCAAGAAATTGCAAATAGAAGAGGATGACTTATCAATCATTGGACCGATCATGGAGGAAGGTAGAAAGCTGATGAAGGATTTTGGAAATTGTAGAGTTCAACATATTGCAAGATGAGGAAATGAAGTTGCCCACATTCTAGCAAAATACAGTTTACATTTTAGTAATGATATTTTTTGAATTGAGGAATATCCAGATGTAATTCACCAAGCTGCAATGACTGATGCTGTTAACATTTCTTCAAAAAAAAAAAAAATTTAATAATAAACATCATCTTATGCATGTTTATTATAAATAATATGAATCATTGTAAGTATATTTGTAACTAATTTATAATGATTGTCTCATTGTTTCGTTATTTATATGTGATTTGTCATTTATTACGGAATCATATGTCTTTTTAATTGATTAATAACTTATTAGCTAAACTTATATCTCATATAAATCAATTAAATTATTATATTAGTATGTATCATTATTTTATTTTTTTAAAATATAATGTTATTTTCCTATTATGTTAATTAATATGCGTAATTGTTCTATTGATAAACTCATAAATAAAAAAAGTGATAACAAATATAGATATATAAGTTAGAAGAATCAAGGGATTTTTTAAATTAAAAATATAACTAATTTTAGAAAAAAAATTATCGATTGGTTCAATCGTATAATGAGTATCTTCTCAAAATAACATTTAGATGTAATTAATGTTTTATCTTTAATTTTTGAATGAATTGTTTAGTTTGTTTACCACTTAATTGGGTGTTCTTTGAATAAAATGTACTCAAATTAAGAGGTTTTTACAACATTAAAGGGTCCCATCTAGAAACTTAAAACCTTAAATAACTTTAAAAAATTTTATCAATTCATTCGTTCTTGTAATCACCATCATCTCAAAATAACACGAAACTAAATTATGTTTAATCTTTTAATTTTTGATCGAACCTTAAATTGCTTAGCTTAATTATTGCTTAATTGTTTGTTTGTTGAATAAAAAGTAATCAAATTAATGAGTTTTACAGTGACGAATGTTCCCACCTTCAAACTTGCAACTTTAAATGTGTCTCTTTTTTAATAAATACATTTATGTGTTGATTAAATTTATATTGTGGTGAGATTTTGTTATTATATAAAAAAATGTTTTCAAAATATATATGTAAAATTGTATTTTATTAAATAACATTATATCATCGAATATCTACAAACGCTACTATCAAGCATGTCAAATGTTACTAAAAATTAATGAACGATATTTTCTTATGTCACTGATTTTGCATACCAATATTATAAAAAAATTTGTAAAGTTATCTTAGACTTAAATATCTACATACTTAATATTTCATAACTTTATGTTATATAATATTAAAGATATTGTTTTAACAATTAAATGAAAGTTATATAAAATAATCATGTATATAGAATTTTTATTAATTTTACAATTCAAACATCAAGTTACATATTCCTAAATTAAAATTCTTATTAAAGTTAATACTTTTTATTTCAATAATCACAATTAACTTAAAATATTATGTTCAATAAACCATAATTATCAAAGACATCTCTAACCTTTATGCAAGCACTTTGAGGCATCATTGAGGCCATATGCTTGAGCCTGGGTCCCATATTTATCATCCTGAGCTAGAGTAAGGTGGTCGAGGAGCCAAAGATGAGTACAACATACAATCTTAACCAAAAGTATTGATACCTTACTATGGGGTATCGATATGTTGGTTCCAACATCACCAAATTTAAAATCCTTGTGCATTTATCGATACCTCGTACCTAGGTATCGATATGTTCACTCAATGTATCGATACCTTGGCAGTAGCTAAATTTTATTTTTGACCCAAAATGTATCGATACATGGCTAAATGTATCAATACATAGGTCAATGTGTTAACACATTTTGGCTATGCATCGATACATTTGGCCTCATTGTATCGATACATTGTCAAATGTAATGATACATTCAGCTAGTTTTGTCTAATTCATGGCATTTTGCTCCAATTGACCTATCAATCTAAGTCACAATTTTTTCCATATTTGTGTCTCCAAAGTTATTTTAATTTAAGACTGGGTCTTAGGAAAAATAATTTAAATGAAATTTGATCCATATGCTTGGTAGATTCATTTATTTTGGCCTTATTTATTTAATTGAATTAGGTTAATTTTAAATTAAAAATCTCAAGAGGCCCGCTTAACTTAGATGATAGGTTTTTGAGACAATTTCATGCCAAAATTAAATTTGAGTGAGGGCATAATGCCTACCATTTGGCAGTTTTGTAAATAAATAAAACCTGGATAAGGCTAGACAATAAGAATGCAACAAATTTTGTCATGTAGTCAATGAATATTTATAAGCACATTACAAGGTATGATCACCTTGGTGATGCATCAAGTTATCAATAAAAATGCCCCTCCCCTATATAAGCATTTGGCTGGCTAAAATGAGGTGTAAAAACCTTATTCTCCATTTTGCTTTTAATAGCTGCTCACTTATCACGCACATCACTCTTAGAGAAAAATCAAACAACACTAGAAGTCACATAAGGTAAACAAAAGAGAAAGAAGCATTTAAAGGAGACACAACATTTGAAGATTTGAAAAAAAAAAAAAAGAACAACGGAAGAGCTCTTGACACATTGGAAAGGAAAGTAAAAAAGTTTCAAAGGGTAAAGAAACTTGACTTTAGAGTTATATTTCCCATTTCCATTTCTTTTAAAATTGCTTTAATGCCTATTTCTCTTGGTCTTTAGCATGTGATTCTCTTGAGACAAGTAGTCATGAATTTTCCACATTATATTTTATTTTTTGACTCCATGATCTATGCCATATCATGTTTATCTTGCACATTATATTATATGTTTTCCACATTATATTATGTTTATCATGTTTATCTTGCATAAAATTTTCCACATTATATTATATGTTTTGACATCATGATCTATGCCATATCATGTTTATCTTGCACCTTAAAATGTTATGTATGCCAGTATTTTACAATTTAATTTTGATATGTTTGTTAAAATGCTACTTAATGATGTCTAGTCATGTCTTGATTGTTTGATAACTTATTTATGTGTTTAGTTCATAGCATGTTTGTCAAAATGTGTGCCTTGTAATTATGCTAAATCTAATTTCATAAACAATGTCCCAAGGTGGGCTATTATTAATCCAAATTAATGGTTTAATCATGGTCCATAAGTTTAGCTACCCAATGTTATCAATCTTGAGGTAAATCAAGTCTTAACGTTTGGATTCATGGTTATATTGGGTCATATATTTTATTTTTAAGCCAAAAAAATAGTTTTCAACCTATTTGATTAAATGCCTTAATGTAAGCCTTATGTTGTTATGGATTGGATGGTATGGCTAATGGGGCATTCATTTGCTTCAATTAGCTTAGGGATTTAGAATAGGCATTCGAATCCACTACTATTGACCTTTGGATCAGACATTTGCATGTCTGAAACCTAATTCAAGTATAGGAGAGCTAAAAGTCAAAGACCAAAAGGTTCCCTATTTTAGCTACTAGCAGTAGCTTAGCCTAACAAGAAAAATTATTTTCAAGGCCGAAATGATTTTTTTTTGGATTTTCCAATATTTTTTCTTAAAAAGTACTTAGTTAACTTTTTGACGATCTCTCATTAGCTCAAATTAGAGAGTTATGATTTTTTAATTGCAGATTGTTTAGAACCCTGAGACTAGCAATTCAGAGTTCAATATGAACTATTTTAGATCCCTTAATGACTTTTTTCATGATTTTTAAATATATTTTCCTTAAACAAAATGAAATTTCCTTTGCAATGATATATCATTTGTATTTGTTGTCAACGCTGAATCGAGTTTGACTTTAAAATTGATTTTCTACGTCATTTTATGAGCACTTTTAAATATACCTTATCAAGTCAAATTTCCAACGGTACATCGTTTGCCCCATATAAAGGTTAAATGAGTCCAAAATAAAATCAGGAAACTAAAAGTACAATGCTATCCCTATTTTTTACCACTTGGTCAAATTAGGTAATTATCCTATGTGCACTCTTCCTAAACATTTAAATACCTTGAAATGAGTTCATTTAGTTCCCAAGTAGAAGTGTAAGTCATATGTAAACGCCATTAGGCTTAGATCAAGGCTCAATCATTTTCAAGATAAATCAATTTAAGCTTTTTTAACTAATCCATTAGTTTTAAACCAAAATCTATGTTTTTTTTAACCAAAAATACCAAAATACCTTAATTTTCAAAATTACTGAATTTTTCATCAATCTAAGTTTTCAACCTGGTTTTTAAAATCTTTACTAAAAATTAAGGTTTTCTTATTCTTGGGTTTTCTTGGATTTTTCAACCAAACCTCAATTTGTAATGCCTTAATCACATTTCGAGTCCAAGCTCGTCTTTAAGTTGCCAATCAGTTATATTCTAAACAGCCAGTGACAACCAAGAGATACATAATCAATAAACCCTTCTTTCTACGTTCATTTTCTTTGTCTTATGCAATATTGATTATGATTTTCATGATTTACTAAGATGTTTCCTTTGTTGATGATGATGATGATGCATTCACATTTTTAAATAAAATTTGTTTCAAAAATCGTTAAAGCAATACTTTGTGTTAGGGCTTTTGTGTTGCTTAATGCGAAATACCTTTTTAACATTGAGCTTGAAGATCATTTTAGCAAAAACTCTATGTCTTGCCTTCTTCGTCAATCGGGGACATAGAAAGATTCAAAAGTTTATTTAAAAATTCATTTTTTACTACTAAGATTCATTTAAGCATAAAAAAGGATTATACAAAAATAATGGCAAATAAAGATCGAGACATATTAAAATCGAGATAATTTACAGTTAAATGGTATGATTTGTCATTATTTAAAAAACTTGGGTTTGGTAAATAAGTCTAGTAATCAGTTATGCATGGAAAGGAATTAGCACCCCCATATAGTGAGCCATAGGACCTAAACTATGTCAAACCATATCGAAGTCCTACTAAAATAACTTAGAGAATATGACACTTGGGAAAGCACTTTTTACCTTTTATTCTTATATCTCATTTACATGTAGGTGATGATGAGTAAACATTATTGACTATATTTGTATTTTAAGCCTTGCAAGAAATTGTACGCCTTAATAATTTACTGGGGTAGTTGTTTGACGAATCTTTATTTCTTAGGTGGTGGCAAAAGAATGTTATAACTTATGATCCCATTTAAGGACCCATATGGCTTTTCAGGGAATAAATTTACCAGCGTAAGTTTTTATGCTATCCAACTAAAGGCTTAACACCCATCAATTATTAGATGATGAAGAGTGAACGTCATCCACTATGTCACTAGTTAGTGCCAAGGGACCCTATAATGCCTCATTAGGGATAAAATTTGCCTTGGGTAGGTCGTTATGTTATCTGACCAATCACTTAATGCCAACCATTAAAGTGACAATGAAAAAGCATCATCACTTAAACCATCTCATTTTATCCCAAAGGGCACTGCATCACCTCAATATGGAAAAACTTAACCCAAAAAAACCATTATGCCATTTGGCTGACAGACCAACATACGCTGATCCTAGGTGTTGATGAACAAATATCATTGCCTAGGTTGTTAGTTTTATCTCAAGAGGCACTATATCATCTTATTGGATATGAGATGAACTTGAATAGGTCGTCATGCTATCTAAACGATGGCCTAAATTTAGCCAATTACTAAGTGGTGATGAGTGAACATCACCACCTAAATCGATAATTTGGTTTCAAAAGACACTTTATCGTTTTAATAGGGATGATCTTAACCTATATATGCCATCATGTTATCCACATTAATCTAAGCCCTGGCAGGCTTTGGTTTTCACCCTAAGGCATCATAAAGCCTATTATCGGGGCAATTTATGTAATTTACTTTTGTTGCTTCTTTTTCTTTTATTATTGCTAATATTTTATGGCCCTTTTACTGCCTTATTTTTTTCTCTTTCTTGTGTTTATGTTGCATGCATCATTTCTTGCATCAAACATGTATGGACAATTAGTACAAGGGCAATGGTGAATAAACACCATACTATCTGTAAAAACTTAATTTTGTTTAGGCCTATTTTCCCGACAATCCTAAAAATTCAAGATTGAGGGTCTAACAACTGCCCTGGTCGATGTTGATCTCTTCTAAGCAAAATTGGCATTTTCAAAACCTTTTTAATCATGTTTAAATGACTGTATATGAACATGATGGAAAAAAGTGTAATTTTGAGGTAAATCTCAGATAAATAGGACAAACATTGAAGAGAAAAAAATAGTTTTTAAATACTTTCTTGACAAATTTTGAAATTTATTTTTGCAGGTGATATTATGACTAAATTTCCCCTTTTTGGGAAACTTCCAAAGATTGTTTCGTAAAAATTGAAGAGTTGACCATCATATATTTTTACTGATACCTGTGTGGTATTTATTTCAATACTCATTCTAAAAAATAAAAATATTCAAAAAAGAAAATCAGCATTGGCATTTTATACCATAGAGTGTAAAGTTGCCAAATTTATTTGTTAATTTTCATCTTTATTATTTTTGTATAATTAATATTTTGAGTAATGTGTTGAATTGAATTCATTTTTATAAATTTAAACATATTTTGGAATTTTTTTGTTCCAAAATACAAACTTTCTTTAGTCTACAAAATTATGGATAGAATTTTCTCAAGTTTTAAATTTTAAAATTCTTCAAATGCTTACATTAAATTATCATTAAGTTAGTTTTTAAAAATTATAATCCATTTTATGGATTTCTCAATTTTTTTTTCAAATATAGTTTTCTTTTATAAGGTTTTTTCTCGCAAAATTTTTACAAATTGAAACTCTTTTAATTGCTTTTTCTCACTCTTAAAATTTCTTAAAATGTTCTTTTAGCATTCGACACTTGGATTTTAATTAAAAATTTTGTCAATTTTATTTTGGATAAAATTTGCTTAATGGGCCTAACACTTTCAAATTTTGCTAATAGGACTATCAAACCTATTAATTTCGCAACAAGCCCAACAATTTTGCCAAGCCTATTTTTTTATTTTCCATCAGGGCCATTTCATTCTCTTCAAGCCCAACAGGTCCTATTTTGTTTATTACCATCAAGCCCATTAACTAAACAACAAATCCTAATTACGCATATTTTGATTTTTTTAACAAGGCCTAATATCTTTTTCTTTCTAAACAATTTTCATTAATTTTTTAGATAAAAAATTTTGTATGAAATTTAATTGGGCCTTTTGTGAGATCAAATTCATAATTAAATTTGTATCTTTAAATTTCTTTCAATTTAGTCCTTTCTCTTCAAGTTCTTCAATTTTTTTTAAAAAAATTTATGGTTATAATTTTATTTATTCCTACTTTTTCATGAATTTATGCATATTTATTTTAATTTCAAAATTAGATAATTTGGTTATACGAAAATTAATTTACTCAGGATTGAATTTTATTATTAAATTAAATATTATCCAAATTAGATTTTTTAGGCAAAGCTTCTAGATGGTGATGTCAGTGATGATGAAATATGCACAATGACAAAAATCATTAACTAAAATCTTATAAAAAAGAAAAAAAAATAAAGATAAAAGGTAAAATAAAAAAAACAAAGAAAATTCTAGGAAAATCTTAGAAGACCAATTTGGCCAAGGTGATTTCTCCACCACCTTAGGGGAAGGTTGTTTCAAAATGGGATTTTTAGAATTTCATAGGAAAAATCACTTAAAATTTTTAAGTTTTCTAAGCTTTTCAAGGTAAAAAGACTTAGAAAATTTTTAGCGTTTGTTACTTTCATTCATTTTACTAATCCAAAATCATGCTTGAGATCCATGTTGAAAAGCCAAGCATGTTGCTATGAACAAAGTTTCTTGATTTTGTTATTTTATTTAATTTTTATTTGTAGTATGTTGATTTTCATCAAGATTATTTGTGTTTGTTGATAGATATAATGTTATTTTCATGTATATATTTTTGTGTATTCTTTTTAATATTTTCCTGTGATTTACAATGATATATTCATTATTTATCATGATTTTATGCATATTTAGTGATTCGTAAAAATTATGTCATGCATTTATATTGATATTCATGAAAATATGTGATGGTAAAATTGTTTCTAGTTGGAATACACGCTAGCCAAAAATCATTATGGTTATTAAATACTTTTTCATGCTTGATTTTATGACATCTTTCATTATTTGTTATATTTTAAACTTGTAGGGGCCTAAAAATAATTTTTTTTTCAAAATTTTGAAGGCCTTAGAAGGGTATTTCCATGCTTGGCCAAATTTAACTTAGATGATTTTGAGATGTTTTGATTTTTAGGCTATTTTGTAATTACGGAGAACCTATGGACTACATTGTAAAAATTGCAATTTTTTTTCATGGCCATCCAAGCTTGGCTAAATCCATATTGAGACCTTTAGGGGTGTTTTTATGCATTTTAATATGTTTGAATGTGTTTCATACATTTCTAACCTTTTTAGTTCCTTTTTGTAATTTATGAAAGTTTAAAGATTTGTTAGCAAAACTTGAAAAAAATTGTTCCAAGGCCAAAGGAGCTTGGCCAAATACTTCATTTGACTTTTGGTATGTTTTCCATGTTGATTTTGGTATGTTTGATATTTGATTTTTTTACTTTGTGTCATGCAGGGATTATTTTGCAAATTTAGAAAACTTTAGAGTCCACTAGGAAAACCTTGCATTTGTAGGGTTAAAGAGTCATTTCCCATATCAAATTACCTATTTAAGTCATTTTGGTCTTTTTTGAAAACTTGTAGCATTTTTTGCCATTATGGGGCTAATATTTTTAAAAAATTAGGAACCTATTAACAATTTTTAAATTTTAGGTCAATTTTGATGTCTAAGTTACTCATTTAGGGTAAAATTGTTATTTTATATCATTATTGAGTTTTTTAGGGTACTACAATACTTGTGTCAACAGAACACCTTAAGTATATTTTAGTAATTTACCCTAGAATGAGTTTTTTATGATCACCGAGATAATTCTATGTCGAAGGTGCGTAATAAGGATAGCTTCATCTTTTTATAAAGTTATCAAGTCTTTTAGCTATAGAGATGTTTCTATGTCAAAAGTTCATCTTAAGTGTATTTTAGTAATTTATCTTAGAATGAAGTCCTATGTGATCACTGGGATATTTTTATGTCAAAGGTGCTTAGTAGGAATAGGTTCGTACGTTTAAGATAATTTTGAGTCTTTTAGGGTTAACAAGATAATGCTAAGTCGAAGGTGCACTTGAGGGGGGCCTAGAATAAATTTTATTAATTTTTCACAAAATCAAAAATTTTGAAAATTAAGGTAGTATCTTCGAGTTAAGGCAGTTCGTGGAATGTTTCCCAGTATGAGAGGGGTTCTATGGATTATTTTAATAGCGAGATATGCTTTTCAAAATGCAAAATCAAGAATTTTTGCATTTCAAAAAAAAACTTTTCGTTTCCTTTGGTTCTCCAATGAGGTGTGAAAGATATTTTAATTTTTAAAACCTTTCAGATTTTTTTCAACTTTCTGGTATGGTATGAAAGATAATGGTAAAACCTTTCATGTTCCATTAGTCTTTTTATAAGGTATGAAAGATATTTTGATTTTTCAAAAATATTGAAAACCCAATTTTCTCATATGAAATAATAAATTTGTTTTATAAATATTATATATGGAAATTGTAATTAAATACAAAATATTGAAATTGAATAAAAATCAAAATTTAAGTTAACATGTGGTTAATAAGGCATTGATTACTTGGCATCATGAGAGAGATTGATCCTTGCCCATGATTCTAATCAACTTTCAAGCCTTTTCAAATGATCTCTGGTGTTATTGCAGATCTCAAAGTTTATTTTTAAGGTTTTCATAACTTTTGAAATATAAACTCTAATAGGTGGCTAATCTCACATAACCAAAATAAATTGGTGGTGACTCTGAGATAAATAGTTGTTTCATAATGACTATTTAACGTTAAGTTGAATGAGTGAATAATCTCGATAACTTAGTTCCAGACATAAAAATAAGAAAAAAATAATAATAATATGACCCTTACAAATAAAGAATAATCATATATAGATATACAAAGGAACAGAGGGTACACCCACCTTTTAAGTCGGGCTAGTTAGGATTTGCATCTTGACCACATTACAATAACTTGGCGACTCTATTGAGAACAGATTAGGGAGTTAGGCCTAAAATTCTTTGCATGTTAACTAAATTTTGATTAATTCTATTTCAATCGATATTCGAATATAATTCCTAGTATTTTCAAAACAAATTTTTATTATATTTTTTATCTATACAGAAATTTTGGTGTATCGTTTAACAACTCTTTTGTTTCCCTTGCAGCATTATTTTTATGGGGCATTTAGGATAGGGTTTTTATTATTTTTTAAAGTGTCAAGTCATAAAAGGTTTGTTTGTTCCCCTATGTGTACTGTGCACATGCATGCATTAGATTCTCCTTTGGGCATATGAAAAGGGCATAGGTTACCTATATTTTAGGAGGATATAACTCTGCCTTTTGAGGTGTTAGCCTTTGTTTAGGCAGTGAAAAGCCTACCAACTGTAAATTCCTATGCTTGCCTGAGGTGTTAGGCTTGTTATGAGCATGGAAGATACTCCCACTTGAATTAAACCTCTTTTTGACATAATCAACAATGAATAAAGATTAGGTACCTTATCAGTTATTTTTAAGCTTGTGGAGTAAATCAAGAACCTATTTAGATGTTGAACCCAAACTTTATGTAATGAACTATAAAGGCTTTACCTAGTTAGAGCCATATCGAATTCTAGAGGTTTTTGAATTAGGTACAATGAGAGAACACTTTTTACCCCTTTCTTTTTATTTTACGTTCTAAGCATGTTTATGGTAAGATCTTTGCTTTATCCAGAAGGTGTCGTTATTGTTTCAATTTAGATGTCAAGTGATAACCAACAAACATCATCACTTGTAATAGGATTATTGCTTTTCATTTTCCAAGCCATTATGCAGCCTTAACTACATGGCCTATTACAAGGCTTGTTCATTTGCCCCATAGGCATTGTAATGCCTTAAACGATCCACTTGGGCCAAATTTTTTTGCATTAATTTTTAATTTCCCATGCAAGGTAATGATGAATAAGCAATGTGCCGCTCATAATAAGATTGATCTTTTTTCCTCAAGACACTATAATGCCT
>JBBYHO010000005.1:10543822-10579555 GCA_038382025.1 Adansonia gregorii
ATGCAAGGTAATGATGAATAAGCAATGTGCCGCTCATAATAAGATTGATCTTTTTTCCTCAAGACACTATAATGCCTTAACTTATTTTTTAGGGCAATTTTTTTAATGATAAGCCTTTATGGTATTTGTATCACTTTGTTACAAACTTTTCTTTGACATTACATGAATTTCATTTTTTTAGGGTAGAAAGAAGATTTTCTTAGATTTAAGAGTTCTATAAAAGAATTTTTTTTCAAATTAAGAATTGTTAAGACAATCAAACATCATTAACCATGGGAGATGATTTTTAGCACGCCTACAAAGGATAAAGGAAAATTAATATGAAACTTAGGAGGCTATTATGAAATGACAAGAGGAGATGCAAGCATAAACCTTTAAGTTGATGGAAGAAGTGATGGCTAGAAAAAGAGTTTGAAAACGTAAATCCAAGAAATCAAAGGGAATAACCCTAATACTATTACTGGCCTATCAGCAACAGAAAAGCAACCACCTCAAGGTACTTAACATATGGGAGCTAGTTCTATAAGAGATATTCATGCTGACCCAAAAGCTATAATAGGTCTAAGATCGAATCCTAGTTTGGATGACCTAATGGTTATATACCTTGATGGGCTCCTAAGGTAAGAAAATTTTGGGCTCAAGACTCAAAAAAAAGTTAAAGTTGAAAACAATAAAAGAAACTACTAACTCCTTGGAAAGAGGCTAATGCAATAGAAGACATTAGAGAGTTTGAAAGTGTTGATGTAGATGAGCTGAGCTTGGTATCAGATCTAATCCTTCCTCTTAAGTTAAAGAAGCTAGACTTTAAAAAGTTCAGTTGCACCATGTCTTTGCAGGTCCATATAATGACAAGCTTCTTATTTATTGTTTTCAAGAAAGCTTGTTAGGGTCAGTGTTAAGATGGTATAATGACCTAAATAGAAGTCAAGAATAGTGTTGATGGATTTGGCTAATACTTATCTTCAGCAGTATAAGCATATGATGGATTAAGCAATTGACCAATTGTTTCTCTAGAATATGGAGAAGAAATCAATAGAAACATTCACATAGTATGCCTAAAGATAAAGGGATATAGTGGCCCAAATGTAGCCACCTTTGTTATAAAAATTAGTATCCCTATTTTGAATACATTACCAAATCCATTCTTTGACAAACTCGTGGGAAGTGCCAAAAAGCATTTTGCTGATATAGCAGTGAAATGATTGGACATGTCATAAAAAATAGAATGATACAAGTTAACGATAAGCCAATATCAAAAATGAAAAAAGCAACTAAGAAGCAAAAAGAAATCCAAGTTGCATTCTAGGTAAACCAACCACTTATAGGTCCTGGTCAATGTTAGTGCCATCCTTATGACCCATTTATCCTATCATCAATAGTGTATCCCAAGATCTTTACTAGGCAATCCTTACAGTTACACCAACTTTCATATTTATGCATAAGCAAAATACTCAGGAAAACAATTAGAGTAGATAAAAGAAAATGAATCTGAATCAGGTTAAGCAGATTCTTATATCTTATGCCGAGCTTTTACATGCTCATAAAGAATCACCTCTTACCACCTATCGAATTCAAGCCTTTAAAACCTCTATATTTGGATTAGTATGATGTCATTATCATTTGGTTAATCCAGGTTACTCTATAGAGGATTGCATCGCTCTTAAGTACAAAGTCTAGACCTCATTAAGGAGGGGAAGTTGAGTTTTGAAGAACGGAAAGCTAGATGTCATTAAATGGTGTACTAGTTAGAGGTAAGTATTGAGAATAATTAAGTTTAAAAGAAAAAGGCACATGCCATAATGATTGATGAAACTCGTATTTTAACAAGCCCTTGTCTTTGAATTGACATCATTTTGTGAATCATGTATGTTAAATATTTTGATAAGATAAGAATGTTTCCAAAAAATAAATTTTTTAAAAGCATGATGTTGAAAAATCTCTAGAATACTAATGATTAATGTTAAAAATATGGTTACACTCTTGCATTCATTTGCTTGTAAATAAAACCATGATTATTTGAAAGGCCTAAAACTTCATAAAAGTAACTTTAAAATTCCCAAATCATGATTCCTTAGGTAAAAAGCGAAACAAGAAAAAATCATTGATATTACAAATGGGAATGATCAAATTTTGCAAGGAGAAAATCCACTTTGAAGAAATTTGGAGATATCTAAAAATCCCTAAGTAACTTAGGTTGTTAACCCTCAGTTGCATAGACTAACTTTGAAAATTAAATTCATTCTTTTTTTAACTTAACTTTTGGTCTTGAATCCTTCATGGCTAATTTTGGTACCTATTGAAGAGCTAATGGTTAGAAGAATTAAAGGAACACCAAATTGGTCTGATTTTTAAAAAAAATTTATGTTTCGTATGACTTGATTCATTTATGCCTAAGAAAATAAGGCATGTATCCTATCTCTGTGAAATTTTTGCAACCAAAGGTTTTTTAAGCTCTTTAAACCATCTTGAGGAAAGCCTAAATTATGATTCAGGAAATTTTTGAACAAAAAATCACTAGTTTTTGAGAAACTTGAATATCACATGTTTTAAACTTAATTTAAACAAAATATATTTTCTAAAAAATGTTTTAAAAAACTTAAAAAGGTATGATAAAAAAACAATGGTTTCTCGAATTAAATAGCAACTAATTAGAATAAGACCTAACCCATGGAAAGGAAAATAATGAATGAAAATTTGATATTGAAAGCTTGAAAATCATCAAGGTAAGATGGTAACAAATTGAAAATGAGTGATCTCCCATGGACCATGAGAAGTTAAACAGATTTTTGCATCATCCGTAACATATGCTTCATTTGATTGTTGATATTTGTATCATTTCATAATCATCTACACCATTTACATGATATTGGCATTTGTATCATTTCTCATGCATATACCTTTTCATTGATACTTGCATTTGCATTATTCAGTGAGCATCTGCATCATTCTTAACACTACCAATCTACATATTTTCATCATTTGATTTCTTTAAACCATGACTAAATTTTATGATCAATAAATTATCATACTTGCTTAACTAATTATAATGGAATCAACTATTGATTATTCACATAAAATCTCAAAAGTCTTTGATGATGATATTCAAAGCATTTAAAAGTCTTCGAGGGTGATGTTCAAAGCATTTAAAAGTCTTTAATAGTGATATTCAAAGCATTCTAAAGCCTTCAATGGTGATATTTGAAGCATTCACAAGTCTTTGATAGTGATATTTGAAGCATTCATAAGTCTTTGATAGTGATATTTGAAGTATTAAAAAGTCTTTGACAGTGATATTTAAAGCATTTAAAAGTTTTTATTTAAAAACCAGTCTTTGATGGTAAGATCGAAGCATTTAAAAGAGTCAAAATCTTCAGTAGCGAAATCTAAAGCATTTCAATGTTTTATTTTAAAGATAAGTCCTCAGTAGTGAGATCCAAAGCCTTTACAAGATTCTTTGGAAGGAAAAGCAACATACAGACCCTCAATGGTGCCAATTTGGCAAAATTTGATGAGTTGGTGGATGGCTATAAAAAATTATTAGTCTAAGAGCCATTTACTTTATGGTAGTATGTTAATCAGGGTAGTTTCTATTTTAACCTTAAAATTTTGTATTTTTTTGGGAAGCTATGAATTTTGAAATAAATTTTGGTTTATAAATAATGTGCATGCTACCATGGATGATGAATTTTGTTAATAATGATTTCCTGTATTTAGGATAATGAGAACTTTTTGAAAATTTTTCTTAAGATGATCAATATTAGGTTGAACTCTTTTAGAAAGATCCTTTACTTCCATTTATATGATTGTTCTAGACATTCAACCATAGAAATTTCACACCCAAATATTATTTTTTCAATTCCTTTAGAGTTAGAGAAACAAGTTATGCTCTTAAAAGATTTAAATACCGATAGTTCGACATCTATTGAAACAATGATAGTAGTCAAAGATCTCCTTAAATTTATTTGGATAACCTTTTACCATAATTTTAATGACACTCTTCTAAATCCTTGATTCAAGAAGAATGAGAGTAAACATAGGCCAAAAATCTCCTTTTCCTTTGAACAAAACCTTTTCCATTCAATGCCTAATACATAAGTTACTAGATTCAAAGTTTTCCCATGTTAATTTGATTTCTTTCTTAAAGGCTCAAGAAGAACCAAGATTTATCGGTGGCGATGAAGATGATAATATTAAAAGGCATACACTAAGCCTTAAAAAAAAGAAAAAAATAAGAAAAATATTTTGAGTACAACATCATATTGTTAGGGTAAACAAAATGATTCTGAAAAATGAATTATCCTTTTTCCTAACAAAATGCTTGATAATTCAAATGGCTTTGCTTGAATTGACAAATGACCCTCTTTCTCTATCCTTTCATGAATATAAAAAATAATTCTCTTTGTAATCCCTTTTGAACTTGATAATTTATTCCTTCTCAAAGCCCTAATTAAGGATCACCTTTACACTTGGGGGTAACATGAAGCAAAGCTTCAAGATTAGAAGGATCGAATCCCATTTTAAAGTTATAGGAAGAAAAAAGTCAATTGCCAGAAGGTAAATTTTGAAGAATAATTAAGTTTAAATCTCAAGTTTTCTCAGAGTGAAGAATAAAAGTGATCAAATCTTAAGTTTTTTCAAAGTGATGAATGAAAAAGTTTAAATCTCAAGTTCTTTTAAAGTAAAAGATGGGAACTTTTTTGAAAAGAAATGATCCTTGATTCAATAACTTTTAAGCATTTGATTTAAGCCTACCTATCCTTTTTTAAACCATGAACCATGGCCTATGTTGCATAGCTACAAATGCCCATTTTGATCAAACATAATTCTTTGAGTTATCTAGCTAATCCTAGCAAACCTTTTAAAAATTCATCTTTTTGGATTATTTTTGAGTTTTGAAGAATATGATGAGGCAATCGATTAAAAAATTAAAAAAAATAAAGTTCTAGGGTGAAAACTTGAAATAGGTAGTGTAAAATAAACATAAGGGCTTTGGAATTGCTCCTGAATAGACAATGAGAGCCACAAAGGGAACAAACTCTTCCATGCTAAGCTAAAAATGATCCCAAACTTCATAATATTTATCAGTAAAAGGTTGAGTCAGATGCTCTAATATTGATTTGACTTAAAATAACCTTTCAAAAATTTTTTGTCTAACTGTAGGAATTAATGCTTACCAAAGCCTTGTGAATTAACCCCCTGAGACTTGGTATTTACTAGCATTAGTTTAACACTTGTCGAGCTATTGTATTTGAAGATTAAAAGGATTTTATAACTTGATTATTTGCCTTTCAAGAAACTCCCAAGAAAAGAACATGCACTTAAACTTGGTCATGATAAACCTCGACCTTGTTGTACTAATTTCTTCAAGTAAAATTTAGCAGTGCCACCCCATTTATGCCTCTAAATTCGTTTCCTTATCTCATTCAAAGATGCCCAAGTAGTGATCATCAATCACAAGTAATCCTTAATAGATGAAGATAGCATATCCATTATAAGTGATCTTGAAAAATTCATGGTTGAAATATTTTAAAATTTTCATAATTTTTAATCAAATAGATTTTTTCTTAGGTTAGAATAAGAATGTGATCTCGTTTCATAAATCCTAAAATTTAGATGAATTGTGGTACTTCTCATGATTTCAATGGAAGTTTATAAATATGCTTGGCATAGATATTATCTAATAATATAGGTTTTATCTTTGAATTGATGAATACTAATTCAATATTTAAGGACTTTTCATGAAAAAATTGAATAATTCCTATATTCCTAAAGTGACAATTAGAAGAAGAATTTTGAGGGCAAACATCAAATTACCCTTTTAACCTTCAACAAAGAGCCATTAAGTGGAGAAGAAATTGCCAACATATCAAGAAGAAAAAAAATCAATAACAATGAGGTTCGGATCAATAAGACCTCGCCAACATTGACCTTTATGCTATTTTGAATTAAGACATTATCCTTATTCGATCCTTTGAAAGGTAGGTAAAGTAGGATTTAAGTCAACTTTATTTGATCCCATGAAGGAAAGGCAGAGTTTTTGAGTAAGATATCCTTTTCATTTGATCTTATGGAAGGTAGGTGAAGTAGGATTTAAGTTAACTTTTTTGATCCTATGAAAGGCAGGTAAAGTTTTGAACAAGATGTCCTCTTTATTCAATCCTATGAAATATAGATGAAATAGGATTTAAGTCAAATTCATTTGATCTCGTAAAGGGTAAGCGAAGTTTTTAATTAAAATATGCTCTTCATTTGATACTGTGAAAGGTAGGCGAAGTAGGATTTAAGTCAACTTTGTTCGATCTCGTAAAAGATAAGTAGAGTTTTTAAGTAACATTTCTTCTTCATTAGATCCTTTGAAAGGTAGGTGAAGTAGGATTTAAGTTTGTCAGCTTCACTTGGTTAAAAACCAATGGAGCAAGATGGCCTCTTCATTTGATCATACGAAATGTAGGTGAAGAAGGCTTTGGAAAGCCAAAAAAGTAATTGATGGCTACAGCCCAGTTGAAATTGTATTAAAAGGCAACAACCTAATGTAGTTGGTTAGGTAGAAAACTAATGCAGTTGGCTTAAAAAAACACTTTCTACTTAAAGGGTTATCATGGCTCGAATAAAATCGTGGCTATTTAATCTTTGCCTTATTCTTGATTCTAAGTAATGGCTAAAGAAGTACAGTTATAGTCACCTAATTTTATTTGGGTTCTTTTCCTGACAGTCCTAAATATCCAAGATTGAAAGTCTAACAATTGCCTTGGTCGAGGTTGACCTTTGCCAGGAAAATTGGGCATTTTTAAGACCTTTTTAATCATGTTTAAATGAATGTACATGCATGTGAAGGAATAAAAATGCAATTTTGAGGTAAATCTCAGGTAAACAAAATAAATATTGAAGAGAAAAAAATTAGTTTTTAAATATTTTCTTGAAAATTTTTGAAAGTTATTTTTCAGATGATATTAAGGTCAAAATTTTTCATTTTTAAGAATTTTTCAAGATTGTTTCGTAAATTGAGGTGTTAACTATTCTATGTTTTTATTGACAATCATGTAGTATTTATACTGATACTCATTCTAAAAATTAAAAAAATATTTAAGAAAAAAATCTATATTGGCATTTTATACCATAAGGTGTCAAGTTATCCAATTTATTTGTTAATTTTGAAATTTTCACAATACGATGAGTATCTTGCTAAATTTGTTCTAAATTTCATATTATCATCTTTATTACTTTTACAAATTGATATTTTGAGTAATGTGTTGAATTCAATTCATTTTTATAAAGTTAAACAAATTCCTTTTATTAGTCAAATTGTCTTGAATTCAATTCAATTTCAATTCATCTTGCTAAATGTGCTAAATTTTCTTGAATCCAAAAAATTAACTTTCTTTTATTTGTAAAATTTTCAATAGAATTTTCCCAAGTTTTAGGTTTTAAAATTACTTAAATACTTCCATTAAATTATCATTAAATCAGTTTTTTTAAAATTCTAATCCATTTTATGGATTTCCCAATTCCTTTTTAAATATAATTTTCCTCCGTAATGTTTTTTTCTCGTAAATTTTTATGATTTTTAAATTTTTTAATTGCTTTTTTTCTCATCCCTAAAATTTCTTAAAAATTTCTTTTAGTTTCCAATACCTGGAATTTTATTAAAAGCTTTATTAATTTTATTTTGGGTAAAATTTTCTTAATGGGACTAAAGCTTTTAAATTTTGTTAATAGGACGAACAAGCTCATTAATTTCCCAACAAGCCCAATTACTTTGCCAAGCCTATTTTTTATTTTCCACCAAGCCCATTTCATTCTCTACAAATGCAATAAGCCCAATTTTGTTTATTTCTGTCAAGCCCATTAACTTCTCAATAAGGCCCAATTAAGCTTATTTTGATATTTTAACAAGGCCCAATATTTTTTCTCTCTCCAATATTTTTATTAATTTTTTTGGATCAAACTTTTGTGTGAAATTTAATTGTTCCTGTTGTAAGATCAATTTTGTAATAAAATTTGTAACTTCTAATTTCTTATAAAATGTTGTTATAATTTTATTATTCCTATATTGTCATAAATTTTTGCATATTTATTTTAATTTCAAAAGTTGATAATTCAGTTATCTAAGAATTAATTTAATCAAGATTGAATTTTATCATTAAGTTAAATATTATCCAAATTAGATTTTTTAGGCAAAGCTCCCAGATGATGATGTCATAGATGATGAAATATGCAAAATGACAAAAATCATTAATTAAAATCTAATAAAAAAATTATAAAAAAAGATAAAAAGTAAAATAAAAATAAAAAGAAAAAAAATCTAGGAAAATCCTAGAAGACCAATTTGTCCAAGGTGATTTCTCCACCACCTTGGTCAAAGTCTTTCCCCTATAAATAGGGGAAGGCTGTTTCAAAATGGGACTTTTAGAATTTCATAAGAAAAATCACAACAAATACTTAATTTTCTTAAGTTTTCTAAGGTTTTGAAAGTAAAAACGCTTAGAAAATTTTTAGTTTTTATTACTTTCATTCATTTTATTGAGCCAAAATCATACTTGAGCTCGTGGATTACTCCATGTTGAAAGACCAAGCATGTTGGCTAAGAATGAAGTTCTTGATTTTGTTATTTTATTTAATTCTTATTTGTAATATGTTGATTTCATCAAAACTATTTATTTTTGTTTATAGATATAATGTCATTTTCATGTATATATTTTCATGTTATTCTTCTTAATATTTTCATGTTGAATTACGTTGATATATTCATTATCTAGCATGATTTTATGCATATTTGGGCTTCGTAAAAATTATGTCATGTATTTATATTGATATTTATGAATATATGTGATGAAAAAAATTATTTCTAGTTGGTATACATGCTGGTGAAAATCACTATGATTATTAAATAATTTCCATGCCTAATTTTTTTGATATTTTGCATCATTTTGTTATATTTTAAACTTATAAGGGTTAAAAATAATATTCCTAAATTTGTGAAGGCCTTGGAAGGGTATTTCCATGCTTGATCGAACCCAACTTGGATGATTTTGTGACGTTTTGATTTTTTGGTCTATTTTGTAATTATGTTGAATTTGGGGGCTAAACTATAAAAATTGTAAAACTTTTTTTTTAATGGCCATCCAAGCTTGGCTGAATCCATGTTGAGAACTTTAGGGGTGTTTTTCATGCATTTTAGCATGTTTGAATGTGTTTCAAGCTTGTTTAACCTTTTTAGGGCTTTTTTTTTGTAATTTTAGAAAGTTTAAAGACTTCTTTGCAAAACTTGAAAAATTGTTCCAAGGCCAAAAGTACATAGTTTAGTACTTCATGTGACTTTTGGTATGTTTTCCATGTTGATTTTGATGTGTTTGATATTTGATTTTGTATTTTGTGCCATGTATGGAGTATTTTGCAAACTTAGAAAACTTTAAAGTCCACTAATAAAACCTTGCATTTGTAGGCACTAGTAAAACCTTGCATTTGTAGGGTTTAAAAAGTTATTTCCCACATCAAATTACCCATTTAAGGTATTTTGGTCATTTTAAAACACCTCTAGCATTTTTAGCCATTTTAAAGCTACAATGCAATTTTGAGAAAAAATAGAGAGCTATTAGTAATTTTTGCATTTTAGGTCAATTTTGATGTCTAAGTTACCCATTTAGGGTAAAATTGTTATTTCATATAATTATTTAATCTTTTAGGGTACCAGGAGACTTATGTGTCAAAGGTACACTCTAAAGGCATATTAGTAATTTACCTTATAACCAAGGGCTTTATGATCATTACGATACTTTTATGTTGAAGATGTATCATAGGGATGGGTTCATCTTTTTGAATAGTTATCAAGTTCTTTGGCGTATAGTTTAATGTCAAAGGTACAACTTAAAGGTATTTTAGTAATTTATCTTAGAATCAAGTCCTATGTGATCATCAAGATACTTTTTTCTTAAAGGTGCACACCAAGAATGAGTTTGTACTTTTAAGATAATATTAAGTCCTTTAAGGTTATCGAGATACTTCTAAGTCGAAAGTGCACTTTAAGGGCATTGAGAATAAATTTTATTGACTTTTCATAAAGTCAAAATTTTTGAAAATTTAGGCAATGTGAATGTCTCTCAATATATAAGAGGGGTTCTATGGATTATTTTAATAACGAGATATCTTTTCAAAATAAAAGTCAAGAATTTTTGAATTTTGAAAAAATAATACCTTTCATACTTCTCTGGTTCTCTAGTAAGGTGCGAAAGATATTTTGATTTTTAAAACTTTTGTATTCTTTCTACTTTTCGATAGGGTATGAAAGAAAATGGTAAAACCTTTCATGTTCTGCTGGTCATCTAATGGGGTACTTGCAAAAATATTAAAAACCTGATTTTCTCATATGGAATAATAAATTTATTTTATAAAATTTTATAATAAATACCATATATTGAAACCAAACAAAAATCAAAATTAAAGTTAACGTGTGGTTAATAAAGTGCCAATTACCAGGATCATGAAAGGGATGTCCTTACTCATGACTATAACCGACTCTTAAACCCTTTCAAATGATCTCTGGTATTATCGCATATGTTAGAGTTTGTTTCAAGGGTTTCGTAACCCTTAAAATACAAGCCTTGGTAGATGATTAATCTCACCTAGCCAAAATAGATAGGTTATGACTCTAGGATAAATTCTTATTTCATAATGACTATTTAAGGTTAAGTCGAGTGAGTGATTCATTTTGATAGCTCAGTCCCCAAACACAAAAAATAAGGAAAAATAAAAATGATATGGTCCTTTCGAATAAAGAATAAAGATATATAGATATATATAAGAAAGTGGGGTACACCTACCTTTTAAGTTGGGCTAGTTAGGATTTATACCTCTACCACACTATCCCTAATAAAAGAAAACTTCTACCCCATGGCTTCACATCACCTTGATAAGGCTTGGGCATCATTTGTCCATTTGTATAGGTTTGCTCCCTTCATGAGTCATGTTGCCATAACAAATGTACTAAGGACATAATGTTGAACATGCATGATATTGCCTTTATTAAGGCTTTTTTTTTCTTACCTTTAATAAATGCTTAAAGCTTGTCAAAGAGAAGCTCTCATTGATAATAAGATTTTTACGTATATTTAGTGCATTCCACGCATTCCATGTATTGCTCATAATACTATTTATAATTCTAAAGGTAAATCTTCATGACAACATTTTCTTGTTTATATCATCTTTTTATACTATCGGGACATGCCTCTTACCAAGGCATGGCACTTGCCTTAATCGCTTGGATGATAACATGCATGACTTAAAAGGAATTGGAAAAAGGTGGGATTACATTTGCGTCATCCCTTGATTAGGATTTAGATTAGGCATAGTGAGATAGTAGCAAGAGGAAGGGTCATTAAGATGAATTGCTCGTCTAACTGGTCCTGTATGGCCACCACGAAGTGGTCGAATACTTAGAGTGACCACAAATCATTTTTGGCTAGGCATGATTGAATGCCTATGGAATACTATATTCCAAGTTATGAAACTTGACACATCGATTTTGAGGTCTGCAAGGTCTAAAGATTTAATGGTGGGTTTTAGGAGATGGTTATGTATGGTGAAGGATTAGCACACCCATGATGCCCGAAATCTGTACCTGCTAACCATATCTTACTTTGGTTTTAGTTTAATTAGTTCCACTTTATCATTATTTCGATATAATCCCTTTTAAATGCATGAATTTTTGGGAAGATTGTAGATCTGGGTTTTGAAAAAAAATTTAAATCACGTATGTATCCCAGAGGTGTGGGGAACATAAGGCTTTTTTGATGAAAATGATTTCCAAATTTAATTATGAAAATTTGGATATTTCGTGTCTAGCATTGGCAAAATACCAACATGGAACATTGCCTTGTAATTTTTGAATGAATAATAATAATATAATAATATTATATTAATAAACATCACAAAAGATAAGCACGTTAGTAAGACCAAAAAGAATATAATAATATTACATGAAAGATAAACACACAAAAATATAAAAAACAAAGGACAATCAGAATATATCTCGTAATTGTCTTTGACTATTGAGAGCTAACAAGGATGACAATTTGAGACTGTTTGGACTTGATGATCACTTAAGGTGTAAAAAAAAGGTTTTGATTAAAAAAGCATGAGATGTTTGGGAAAAAAATTTTTAGGTTTTGAATGGAAAACAAGGTTGGAGTATTCCATCTGAAAAGTGGGGTTAGAATATCCTTGCTAGTGAAAATTTTAGATTTGCTTTCTAAGGTTTTGAGTAAAAGATCTGGAGATATCCGAAAGAAGTAAAATTTGATTTTTGATGAAAATGAAGTTGGGGTATCCCCTCGAAAAGGTAGGGTTGGAGTATTCTCGTTGGTGAAAATTTTAGATTTATGTAGAAAAAAAGAATAATTTGGTAAAAAAATATATTTTTGAAAATAGAAATCAAGAGATTGAATAAAATTATCCTTTTGTTTTACCCTTAATCTATGCATAGGGGTAGACTCCATAGGGAGTCAATCAAATATATTTCGAGACGTTCGAATGTCTTGATAAAAGTGATTCAAAAAATTAGGTTAATTTTAATTCCAAAAATAAGGGACAACATCATGCTATCTCTCTTCCTAAATTTATTTTGAGTCCATCCGAAGGCCTTAGAGGGTGAACAAGGTACCTTGAAAAGTTATGATTAATATAAAAACATTCCAAAAATCCTAGAAAATTGCTTTTTAGGTGGAATTAATTTTTGAATTTGAGTTTGTTTCAGCATTGGTCGCATGTGCAAAGAAAATGACATAATGGACTCTGAAAAATCATCCTAAACTTAGTCAGGATCGTGAAATCACAAATGATACCATTCAAGAAAAGAATCTCTCAAACTTTCTAGGAAAAATATTTAAAAAATTTAGAAAAAATATTTGATAGGCCAAAATGGCCCAAATAGAATGCAATTTGCTAGTTCTAGAGGTTTCGAATAGCAAAAGTTCAAAAAATTATAACTCATTCATCTGAAATGATAGGAGAGCAAACAAGATACGTTTGCAAAGTTAATTTGATTCCTTTTTAGGGAAAATATCAGAATATTACAAAAAAAGGTCTTTGGCTTGGAAATAATTTTTCAAATTTAGACTATAGTGCTGCAAAGGTGAAAATAGGGGAATTTTTATTTTTTTTTGGGGTTCCTCGAGACTATGCTCGAGCCTTCGACATCTGAACATCCATCGCAGCATGGAAACATTGACATGGGCTTCATAAGTTGATTTACACAACCCAAAGTAGTTTAGGATGATGAAATAAATGTTGACCATGTCAAACACAAGTGTGTTAAACTTAAGATCAAGGCTCAAACATTTTAAAGCAAGTACAAGGCTTGTTTTCAAAACCAGAATCTTTAACCTCATTTAACCATAAGTCAAAACCTGAAACTTTGGTTTTCCCTAAGATTAGAGGACCAATTTAGTGAAAACTTCACTTCCATGTTATTCTCCATGTATTGGAGGAAACATAGACTTAACTTGGGGTATTTTGAAAATTAATTTTTTAGCAAATTAACACCTAAGAAAAACATAAAGAAATCATTTTTAAACATGTAAAGCACATAAATGTCACATCCAAGGCAAACATTTGCTGGAATAATAACAAGGCAACATCTTTATTAGAATCATACTAAAAATGCAAGAAATACAGAGAAATGCATTAATAATTAAAAAGATGTTTATATATAAAAGGTGGTATGTGTGTGTGATTCCATGGCATGAAACAAGTGATAGCAAGTTTTTTGCAGCATTAAAGATGAGATTTTTTATTTCACCAAGCTTAAACAAACATCATCAAGCTTAAGGGAACATCAAACATCTTGAGATAACAAGGCGTCATCAAGTTTTATGCACGAATGGTTATAAAGAATGTTAAAAACCAATAGAATAATGGCTATTCTAAGATAAGCAAAGAAAAATATGATTTTTAAGCTTCCAAGAAACATACAAGCATTGCAGTCACAAAACATCATTAAAATAAGCTTAAAGCTGCATGCTTTCCTATGAAGGTCATGGTTTTCATGGAAAGGTCAGCTAAAATGGCATGATATCTATATATAGAAAGGAAAATAAATGCAAAAAATATACCAATAAAACTTGAAATGTTTTTCCTTGTTCAGCCCAAAGCTATAATTCTTAGGCTCTTATGATTTTTTTGAGTTTCTGGTTTTTGGCTCACTTGTCCTTCCTTAACTTGCCATATATGAGCAAGAAGGATTAGCAAAGATAAGCTTTTTGATAATATTAAGGATAAAAGGCATTTTGTGATGAAAAGAAGTAGGAAATAAAAGTTTTTAGAGAGGTTTTGGGAGACTATTTGAAGAACTATGAAAATGGAAAGTTTTTCTTGGTTTTTAGTAGCTCTGTGCGTGTTCCAATGTATCAATGTTCTTTTCCTTTGCTGAGCCAAAGGTGGCTCATTATAATCAAGTGTTCAGCCAAAGTTTAGAATCCAAAAATAAAGGTACTTTAGGTTTTTGCTTTATGTACTAGGGGATAAATCTAGGTATTATGTGCAATTGTCTTTTTTTCTACTAGTTCTGGGAAGCACAATAATAGAGCAGGAGGGCTGAGAAAGTCTACAACATGGAGAAAAGCCAAGCATGCCCTAAATAAAACCATGCAGTCTATGAAAATGTCCTATTTTTTAGTGATTTTGGGCTTTAAAAATTTGTTAACCCGATCATGACCACAACGCTGAGGCCTACTATGTATTTTGATGATTTTTGGTAGCAAAAACATGGGTAAATCAGATTTTGACATCAATGGTGCAAACGTTGAAAAATACTACCAAGTAGACAATTTTGCCTTGATGAATCATTACATTGCATATTATATCAATACATCTGCACAAAAAACCTATAATGTATCGATACAATGAAGGATGCGTCGATATATTCCTAGGATATATCGATACATCACTTATGTATTAATAAAATTTGTCCAAAAGACTTTTAGTTGCTGAAGGCTTGTATAGATATATTTTTCCAATTTATCGATACAAGCCCTATATGTATCGATACAGCTGATGAAGTTTTGAATTTTGAGGACCCAAAAGCCTTGTATCAACACACACAATCTATAGATCGATAAATTCTTGCAAAATTATGAAATTTAGATACCTTGGATTCTTTAAACCTCTTGGCTAAGTTATGAACACATCTAAATAACTTTAACGGTGTCTTGAATAATGACCTCTGATGCCTTTTTTTTGCATTTTTTAATATGGTCCCTAGGTATTTCAAACCTTCCCTAAAAAATTTTTTGCCTGGCACCATGTTATCTGGTAATGCATAGCGACATAGCACCCGGCAATCATCTTTATTTTTTATTATCATTACTTTAGTCTATAAGCTTTCAATTAAGTCTTAAGATGCCAAAAATTAGCTCGAGCAAAATAGGGTGTCTACGCATACCTTACATTAACATCCTTATTGCATCCACTAGCATACATGTATATATACAGTATTCCACATTTTTCGAGGAAAAAACTTTGTCAACCTCTTGATGAAAAAAATTTATCTCATGATTGACGTCTTTGTGTAATGAATGTATTTTGGATTATAATGCTTCAACAATGGATTTGTAAACATTAGGAAGTCATTTTTTATGAAAATGATAACCATGTGCTTTTAGAAAGGAAAAATTTCTTCTTTTAAGATATTCTGTAAATTTTCAAGAATATTAATTACCATTTGCTAGAAGTGAAACTATACCCCTATATTTCACTTTTAGGATTTGCCATCTGAAAAAACCTAGTGCTTTAAGGAACCAATCTCAAACTTAGCAAACTGGGCCCACACTAAAACAATCAAATAGGTGAAAGCCTTAACCTAAGCTAAGAGTGATAAGACCAATTTTTCAAAATTCATGGATTCCTTTGGAAATCAAATGAATGAAATATTCTTTTAGGGATCCTAATGGTGGTAATTTGATGCGTGCCAAATTGTGCCAGAATCATACATTTTTTTTCAAATAATAAAGGCTTTAACCCTTTTAGCCATGCCTTGAAAGCCTTTCATAATTCACATCTTAAGATATTACCACAAAACCACCCTATGTCCCTAGGAATTTTTTTTGTAGCATATTACTTCCTATCAATTCAATACACTGACACCAATATAACCTCAAAGGATAAAATGCAAAATATTTTCATAGCAAAAAATCTTGATAATTACATGATTTCTCATTAACGATGAATCAAAAAAATAGCATCCCCATAAATATAGAGAGAAAAAAGAATCAAGGCATGCATTTGGAAAAAGAAAAATGAAAAATAAAAATTGAATATGACACTATTTGACAAGATATTCAAGATATTTCTAAAATAGCCTTTTTCAGGGAATGATTCTTTAGCTTGCATAGTTATGTTTAAGATGAGAAATAGCCATCTTTCATCATCCCTTCATAAATTAGAAAATTATTCCACTTGCTGTCACTTTTGAGCTTATTGAATTCATTTTCTTGAAACCTTGATCAAGGATCACCCTCCATATCGAGAGGCGAAGAAAGTTCTTTTAAGAAATATGGTGGGAGATATCCCATTTTATGATTTTGAAAATACACGACATCAAAGGAGGCAAATGCCAAACGTGCCAAGTTTTCGAAAATCTAATATTCACTCTAAAAACAATACTATGAAATGAAAGAAAAAAGTGCAAACAAAAAATAAAAGCAAAAGCCAAATTAGGAAAAAGAGAACAAAAAGTCAAGAAACAAAGACATTTGGAAAGTAGAAGGGGTAAAACCTTCACGTAGAGAAATAATACTTGATTCAATCACCTTTAAACATTGGATTTGAGCATATATACTTTTTATTTCTAAACCCTAAGCCTTGGCCTACATTATGTACCTTGAAAGTCCATTTCCATCAAGCATAGCTTTTGGAACTGATGAACTTATTCTCTTAGAATTTGTTCTTTTGAATAGCTTATAAGCCTTTTTAAAAGAGCATGATGAAGTATCAAATTGAAAAAAGAAATCAAAATGGAAAAATAAGGCTCTAAGGTGAAAACCTTAAAAATAAGAAGTCTACAGCAAAATAAAAAATTTTTAGTATCATTCATAGGATTATTAAGATCGTGATGAGGAAACCATCATTTCAAAGAAATTTAAGGAACCCAACAATCTTGGCATAGACATCTTATTTTGTTATGCCAATTTTCTAGGATCTCAAGACTTAATTGAAAAGTAATAGAATAAAATAATAAAAATAAAAATAAAGGCGATTGTCTGGTGCCATGTTGCCAAGCACTATTAGGCAACATGATGTCAGGAAAAAGTTTTTGGGGAAAGGTTTGAATTGCCTGGGGCCCATATTAAAAAAGTGTAAAAGATACATCAAAAGTCACCATTTGAAGCATCATCAGGTCCATTCAGATAAGCATGAGTCAATTGCCCATCATTACTAGTTAAGATAAGGTGTCAGGGAAGCCAAAAGTGCATAAAATCCATAATTACATGAGCGGGCATTGATACATCCCTTCAAGGTATTGATACAAGGCTTTCAAATCACAAAATCAAAATCCACATGTTGTATTGGTACAAAAGGATTATGTATTAATATAGGTGCTTGTATATCAATACATAGGTCCTTTATATCGATATCAACCTTCACAGTAGCTTAAAGTCCATTTCTAGCTAGCCAGTATCAATACAAAAAGTGTTAGTGTTGATACCAAACTCCAAGTATCGATGCCAGCTTCATTGTATTGATACCTGAAGCAAATTTCATTCTAAGTATTGATACCTGGAGCTAAAATTTGCTCATGGTGTTAATACTCTAAGGCAAAAAAGCCTAGTTCATGTTGTTTTCACCCTTTTACATCATTGAACCATGTTTTTGGCACCAAAATTCATCAAAATTCATACCAGGCATCAGCATTGGACTTGTGGTTTAATCAATTACATTTTTTAAGGCCCAAATAGCCATGGAAAGGGACATTTTCATGACTTAATACAATTTGTTGGAGGGCAATATTGATTTTTATCATTGCTTAGTTGCATAAAATAGCCTAGATCCATTATTTTTACTAATCAAGCCAATGGATTTAATGGACAGCTGGGCATAGTAACTTGTCCACATTAGAGGTAAATGCACCAAAACTCCAAAATGCCCTTATTTTTTTATGTTTTTTCATCACTATTCATATGATTATATAAGACCAATTTTGGTTCATCTGAAGAGGATTCTTAGTAGACATTCACATTTAGTTTTCATATTCTCAGCAACTTTCACATACTCTCTTAACACTCTAGAGCCATTAAGAAACCAAAAACTCTTTCCATTCTCGTATCTCCTAAACCACCATAAAAATCTTCAAAAAACCTTTTTTTCTTCCACTTTCACTGTTAAAACTCCCCTCTACCCATAGCATGACCACAAGCTCTTTCTTTTGATTCTTTTCTTGCTATTCAACGACAAAGAATGTGAGGAAAATGAGCTTTAAGTTATTGCTTAAAGGAAAAGCTAAAGTTTAAGGCTTTTAGTATATATTTCTCACATTGTTCCATTTACTTTTTTTTTCATGTCTTTCATTATGTTAATGACCCTTTTCATTTTGCCATAACCATATTAAGACTTCATGCATATAGTGGCTTTAGGATTTTGATGCCATGTTGATCGCTTTTACAGCGTCTTATTATGCTCACATGCTTGGTTTGGATCAAAAACATGCTTTTTATATTGGCTAAAAATTTCATCAAGTTTTTCTATTTAAGCATGTTCATACCATCTTTCATTACATGATTTTTTATGTCATTCATTAAGCTAATATTTCTATGCATGATATTTACCATTTCCTAGCTTTTTTGTCATCATTCCCATGTCAAGATGTCATCTTTCTTTGTTTAAATGTGTTATCTATGTTTATTTTTATATATGTCACATTTTACTTAAAACATGTGGGTCAAAATGCTTTCTTGTTTGCTACAAAAATATGATTTCAAAAACCCCTAAGTTAAGTCTATGTTAGCTGCAATAAATGGAGACTAACATAGATTTAAGGTTTTTACTAAATTGGTCGTCCAATCTTGGGGATAAATCAACCTTTCAATCTTTAAATTCATGGTTAAATGAGGTTAAAATTTTGATTTTCAAAATAAAATAGCTTTTTTGTTTGTTTTAAATTGTTTATGCCTTGATTTTGAGTCTAATACCTTTTGCCAATGACTTTGGCAAGTGGGTTGTTCCATCATTCCAAACTACTTTAGGATTGTGAGCTTGTGAAGCCATTGTCATCAACCTCCTATTGTTGTAGACATTTAGATGCCAAAAACTACGCCTAGTCTTAGAAAATTTGAAAACCAAAAAATCCCTATTTTACCCTAATAACCTAATAGTCATAACTTAGAAAATCATTGTTGAGTACTAAAACAATTTCTTGATATTTTTCCCTTAAAGGAAATCAAATTTACTTTCTAATAGTGCCTTGTTTATACTTAAATCATTTCGGATGAGGAGTTATGATTTTTGGAGCATTAGATATCTGAAACCCTTAAAATTAGCGATTCAAATTCTATTTGGGCTATTTTGGCCCACCAGATGATTTTTTTGGATTTTAAAAATATTTTTCCTGAAACTTTTATGAAATTCCCTTTTTAGAAACATATTGTTTGTGATTTAATGATTTCAAACAAGTTTAGGCAATTTTTCAAATTTTGTTACACCTTTTTCATGCATATCCTATTGGTAATGAAACAAACTCAAATTCAAAAATTAATTCCATATAAAAAATGATTTTCTATTATTTTTGAAATATTTTTATATTAATCCTTGGCAAGCTACCTTTCCAATATGACCTTGTTTAGCTTAAGAAACCTTTGGATGAACTTGAAATAAATTCGAGAAGGGAAACAATGCGATGTTGTCGCTTGTTTTTGGACTTTTAAATTAGACTAATTTCCCACACTGCTTTCCTAAGATATTCGAATGCCATGAAATGCCTTCGATTGATTCTCATGGAGTCAAGTGTCACAAAACAAGTCACACAAAGCTTAGGTCAAGGCATGAATGCTTTACAAAAGTTAATTTTCTTTTTTATGTATATAATTAGTTTCAATTTAAAATTTATATTTTCATAAAAAATCTAAAAACCTTTATTTCCAAAATTACCAAAATTTCTATCTTTAAGGATACTCTAACCTCGTCTTCTAAAGGAATATTCCAATGTTGCTTTTCACTCAAGAATTTAAATTTTCTCTCTCTCAAATATCCTTAGTCCTTTTAATTAAAACTTTTTTTTTATAGAATATCTAAAGTTTTCACCATTGGGGATACTCCAATCCCTTTTTTGAGGAAAACTCCAACCTCGCTTTTCATTTAAAAGTATAAATTTTCTCTCTCCTAGATATCCTCGACCTTTTTAATCAAAACCTCTTTTTAAAAATATCTAAAAGTTTCACCATAAAGATACTATAACCTTATCTTTTGAGGCAATACTTCAATCTTACTTTTCACTCAAAAAATCCAATTTCTCTTTCTTCGACTTCCTTAGACCTTTTTAATCAAAACTTTCTTTTTCACACCTTAAGTGATCACCAAGTCTAAACGTATCTTAGAATTATCGGTTTGGTTATTCCTCATATCATGATGTGCCCTAAACTGGCATAACACCAACCAAGTTGCTTAGATTGTGATGCATATGGCTTAAAAAGTAATAAAGGGAATTACCTTTAGGTTATCCCTTGATCGGTATTGAATTAGGTGTGATAAGATGATAGGGAAGGGGAATACTATCAGGCAAATCACTCATCCAACTAATCTTGGATGGCCACCATGAAGTGGCAAAAAACTTAGAGTCACCATCAATCATTTTAGGCTAGGCATGATTGAATGCCTATTGAAAATAATATTTCAAGTTATGAAACTTAAAAGATCAATTTCAAGGTCTATGAGGTCCAGAGATTCATCTATTGGGTCTAGGAGTTGGTGACATGTGAGGAAGGTTTAGCACCCCACGATGCCCAAAATTGGTACCCGCTAGTCATGTCTTACATTAGTTTTAAGTGTCATGCGGGTGCTAATTTTTCCTTATGCCTAGCCAACTCTTAAATCTAACCAATGAATCTCTTAAACTCATGGACCTTGAAATTGATATTTCGAGTTTCCTAACTTAGAATATCATTTTTAGTATGCATCTGATAATGTTTATCCCAAAATGATTAGTAGTGACTCTAAGTCTCCTGCTACTTCATAGTGACATCCAAGATCGGTTGGATAAGTGATTCATTTAATGGTCTTTCCTTTCATTATTTATCTCATCATGCCTAATTCAAATCCTAATCAAGGGATAAACCAAAGGTAAATCTTAATATTCTTTTTTAAGTAGTGCATATCACTATCAGAGTAATTTGGATAGTGTTGTGCCAAGCAAGGGCAAGTTGCTATAGCTTGGCAACTCTGTTGGGGACAATCTATTACTTGGTTCTTGGTTCTCTTAATTTTTGGTCATTATTTAACTATAATCTCTATTTTTCTTTGTCTACTTATCTTTTGTTCATCATGATTTTTGTCTTTTGATCTTTAAGGACTGCCTTGTTCTTGAATAAATATCAATCCAATAAGTATGGTAATAAAGGGTAACTAAAGGTTTGATTATTCCTTAACACACACCTGCACTTGCATTCACATTATATTCTCACCAAAATCCATGGTTGGATTAGTGCCCCAAATATTAAGGGGAAGTGAGCTATCCACCTTTGTGAGTAACCCTCCGAACAGGCATAGCAAGAACTTTCAAGGTATAAATTACCTATGTCTTTTGTGAGTAGCCCTTTATATTTCATAGGAAAATACATCCATCAGATCAAATTTGTTTCACCAAACCTACGATGGGTCTAGGATTAGGGTGCCTTAACTATTTTTACCAAATGGAGTAGTGATTTAGATACTAATTTAGGCATTAACTCGAACCTCATATAGTGAGCCTTGTAAGCTAAACCATATCAAGCCATACCAAATGTTGCCAAAATAACTCAGAGAATATGAACACTCAGGTAAACATTTTTTAACTTTACTCTTATGTACCATAGTTACATAGGTGATGATGAATGAACATTTTTGGCCACTATTGTTGTTTCAAGCCTTAAAGACATCTCTTATCTCATTTTTTGACCAGGACATGCCGTTATATTGTTCAATCGATGATTAACTCTTATTAATAAATGGCTGATGACAAGCAAATGTTGTCACCTACAATGCCCTATACCACTCTGGAAGAAGGTCATATCCAACTTGAATAAGTTATTATGCTGTTTGAGTAATGGCTTAAAATATACCATCATAGATGGTGATAGGTGAACATCACTACCCAGTTTAGACACTTTATTTTATCCAGGCTACTATTAAAGGCATCAAAGGTCATTTTTTCAGTCATCATCAAGGTTATTCAAATGAGCACGGGTAATTTCCCATTATTCCCGATTAAAGTAAGGTGTTTGGAGACTCAAAGGTAAGGAAACCCATATTTATCTTGATACATGAATGATAGGTATCGATACAAGGCACCACCCATCAAACTTTTGCCATTTGTATCGATATAGAAGGGTTATACATTAATACATAAGCTTTGGTATCAATACAGGAGGTTTTGGTAATGATACTAGGTTATTTCGAAGCTAAAATCATGATTTAAGTCCATTTGTATCGATACAGGCTATGGATCGATAGCGAAAAAATTTTTATGCTTGGTATCGATACATTAATCTTTGTATCGATGCTAAAAGCCAACAATGCCTTTGGTGTTGTATAGGGTTCTTACTATCTAAACATGAAGGCCTTGGGTATCAAAATAAAGTCCCTTGTATCGATGCCACAAAACAAATGTGTTTGTTTTATGCCATTTTCACAACTTTTCATTGTATCATTAAAATATGAATTTGGACACAACTTTGGCCCAAAAATCATTCAATTTTAGATATAAACACCTAAAAATCATATAGACTTCATTTTTAAACTTATGATTAGGTTTAACAAATTTTTTGGCCTAAAACCATTTAAAAATAGGACATTTTCATGGATTGCATGCTTTGTGTAACGGCATGCTTGGTTTTTCTCTCTATTGCAAACCTTCTCAGCCCTTTGCTTCATTACTCTACTTGCCAGCACCAATGGGAAGAAAGATAGCTACGCATAATAAATGGTGCTATCCCCTTTGTACATGATGGAAACCTAACAATGCCCTTATGCTTGGCTCTTCAACATTGGCTGAACTTTTATTATAAAAAAGCCAATTTTGGCTCAATAGGGGAAACTTTTTCAAACACTCAATACACCTCACTTTTAAAAAAAATCTTTCCATTTTTTGGGGTTCTCCAAAGTAATGTCCAAAACCTCCATTTTTTACTCTTTTTACCACCAAGCTCTTTCCTATCCGTTGTGGTACCAAACATCTCAACTTAGTCACTCTTACTTGTTCATTTATAGCAAGTAAAGGGAAAAAAGTGAGCTAAAACTAGAAAACATAAAAACAAAGCATAAGAACTCAAAATCTATAGCTTTGATGATACAAGGAAAAAAAGTTTTACAAGTTGGTATGTTTTCTACACTTTTCTTCTATTTTCTTTGTGTTCATAGACATCTAATGTCATTCTAGCCAACCAATACTCATGAAGCCATGACCTTTCTAAGAAAGCATGCATTTCAGAGTTTGTTTTAGTGATATCTTAAGTTGTTAATGCCTTAATGTTGTATATCTGCCAAAAAATCACATTTTTCTTAACTTATCTTAGAATGGTCACTATTTCATTGATTCTTGGCATTCTCTGCCACCTTTTATGCATAGTCTTTAGTGATACGTTGTTATTTCAAGATGCTTAGGTGTTCTATTGAGTTTGGTGATGTTTTATTTTGACTAAATGATACAAAAAATCATGTTTTTGATGCTGTAAAAATTGTCATATATTTGTTTCATGTCATGGAAATATTTTTTTACATGTTCATACCATTTTTATGTTAAAATGAGCATCCTCTTAATGGTTCATGCATTTCTTACATTTTAGCATGTTTCATGTGATAAAAATGTTGTCTTGTTTATTACTCTAGCATATGTTTCCCTTATGTGCCATGTTTACATAATTAAAAATGCTATCTTGATGCCCTTTTTTCATGATTGTTGGTTGTAAAAAATTTGATTTGTAATCAAAACCCCTAAGTTAAGTCTATGCTACCTCCAATAGATAGAGACTAGCATGGATTTAATATTTTCATTAAATTGCTCCTTCAATCCCAGGGATAAATCAAGCTTTCCAAGTATGGATTCATAGGTAATAAGCTTAAAAATACTATTTTTCAAAAGAAAAATAACTTTTTTTTTTGTTAAAAATGTTAGGCCTTGATTTTGAGTTTAATGCCCTTGTTTCTGGCATGGTCAAGGGATTGTCTAATCATCCCAAACAACTCTGGGATTATGGAATGAACTTGTGATGCCAATGTCACCCTTTTCTCTGTGTCACAAATGTTTGAATGTCTATGGATTGAATTTGATCTTAAGAATCTTGAAAAATTTAATAACACCCTATTTTTTTTTCCTGGCAGCACTATAGTTATAACTTGAAAAATCATTTTTGAACCTTAAACAATTTTTGTATAACTTTCTAATATTATTTCCTTAAAGGCCATTAAATTAGCTTTCCAATAGTATTTCTTTACCCTCAAATCATTCTAAATAGGGTAGCTATGATTCTTCAAATTAATGTTGTCTGAAACCCCTGAAATTAGATTTGCATTCTATTTGAGTAATTTGACCTATAAGATGATTTTTTTCTAAGTTTTTAAATATTTTTCTTAAAAACTAAATGAAATTCCTTTTTTTTAAAAGGTGAGTTTTCAAAGTCAATCATTCCATTTCCATTACATGTGCTATTAATGATAAAACAACCTCAACTTTAAAAATTAATGCCACTTAGAAAGTAATTTTCTAGGATTTATGGAATATTTTTATATTAACCTTCATCGAGTCACCTTTCCAATGGTACCTCTTTTACCTCTCAAAGCCTTCAGATGAGCCTTGAATAAATTTAAGGAAAAAGAATAGTACGATGATATCCCCTATTTTTTGGATTCAAGAAAAATCAAATTAAATTTCTCAAACCTCTTTTCTGAGACATTTGAATGTCTAAAACTATGTTTGGTTAATACACTATACATAAGTCTTTTTAGCTCAAATCAAGGCCAAAACAAAAATCAATTTTATTCAAATTATCAATTTTAATTTCCAAAATACCTTTTCCTTCTAAAATCTAAATTTTCCATCCTAAATCTACTTAGGTCTCTTGATCAAAATTTTCTTTTAAAAATTACTAAAATTTTCACCTTGGGAGATACTATAACCCGCTTTCCAAAGGGATACTACAACCTCACTTTCGAAGGGATACTACAACCTTATTTTTTGAGGAGATACTACAACCCCACTTTTTAAAAAATCATCAATAAACTAAATGTTCTCTCTCCTAAACTTTCTCGAACCTTTTAATCAAAACTTTTTTCCACCTCAATTGACAATCGAGTCCAAATACATCTCAATATTGTCATTCTAGTTATTCTCAATAATCAAAGTCAATTATGAGACACATTCTGATTGTCCCTCTTTTTTATTTTTTTATGTGTTTATTTTGTGTAATGCTTATTGTTATCTTTTTCGTCTTACTAACATGTTTTCTTTATGATGCTCGTCTTGCATTCATGTTTATGAAATCATTTTCAAAAATTTCAAGGCAATGTTTCGTGTTGCTATCCCCTAGCTTTTGACATGGAATATCCAGTTTTTAAAATTAACCCAGAGAACTTTTTTGTCAAAAATCCTATGTTTCCAACCTTTTCAAGGCACATACATGGTATAAATCTTTTTTATGTAAAATCTAAATTTATTTGATACAAAATTCATGCCTAAAAAGGGATTATATCAAAATAACGACAAGTCAAAATCGAGATAACTTAAACTTAAGATATGGCTAGATGGTATTGATTCTGAGTGTAGACACCTTATTTTGTCCGGGTTATTTTTTAGCAATCTGGAGCATGGATGTAAGAAGGGGCGATGATCGTCGCCCAGCAAAAAAGTATTTTGAGGATGTCAAGTAGGCCTAGGGATCATATCAAAGGTAAATGCAAAGATGTGGCATCAAATGATGTAGTCCAAGGTATCCAGGGATAAAAGATATGAGAAAATTCATTATTTTACTTAAATGTATTGATACATGGTTCTCATGTATCGATACAATGCTACAATGTGCCAAAAATTTAAAATGTCCCCATTTGTATCGATACAACATGTAGATGTATGATACATAAGCCTCTTTATCGATCCAGGACCTCATGTATTGATACTAGACCATGCCAAGACCATAACATGCATTCTGTAAAGGAATGTATTGATACATATCAACATGTATCGATACAGTGGTTCATAGTATCGATACAATGGTTCGTAGTATCGATACATGGATCATTGTATCGATACACACAAGGTTTTTGGACCAAATGTATCGATACATTCTGCAATGTATCAATACATGTAGGCCATTTTCACGGTCTGAGAATTTTTGACTCGTCCACCATTGATCCAAAACTCGATTTTAACTCATTTCTTTGCATAAGGAAAGATTAAAACGCATATCAAATTACAAATTTAGACTTTTGAATTAATCATAACATCTATTTGAAGTCTAAATTGGATCAAGAAAGGGTCAACATCATATGATCACCCTACTCCTTTGCTTGTTAACCAATATCACCGTTAGCCACCTTATTTGCTGGAAAAGTATTTCAGCATTTAATCCAGCCACCCTATGCACATCACATTGGCAGCAAGTTGCTTCTTACAGCCACCCTATAGCTACCATGCTGACATCACCTTGTCCCTCTTAAAAAATGGCCAAAAACACCTCTAATTTGGCTCTAAAAGGCTGGTATAAATGGACCATTTCTCTCTCAGCAGAAAAAGGTTAGATTTTAGCACATTTACACTTCCAAAAACACTTTCATAGACCAAAAAAACCAAATCCCGTTGCTTTTCACCCACCACCCAAAAATAACCCTAAGACACTTACTTCCAACCATTACACACTTTAGAAATCACCCTCATCCGTACCAGAACCAAAACCTCATTATTTCTCTCTCTTTCTTACTTCTTAACAACAAGGAAAAAAGGGAAATTCAACCAACTGTTTGGCTGAAAATTGAAGTTTTGTTGGTATAGCTCTTCACTTATCATTTTCATTTTTTGTTTTTCAGCACCTTCATCATTGTAGTGAGCTCTTCATGTTTTTATCACCTTTTTAGGATTATCATGCATTATTGCGGCCTTTGGTTGTGGTAATTTAAGATTCGGATACCTTAATGCCCTTTTGATGTGCAAAATGCCTTATTTTATCCTTATTGGTTTGATGTCTCTTACTCATGCATTTTGTACCATGTCCATGCATCTTTTTATCCTTAATCCATGTATGAATCATTAGCCTAACACATTCCAAGCGCATTTACACATTAACTTGCATAAATCATTGTCATTTTTAGCATATATAACATTTTCTTATCAAAGTGCATAACACTTTCTTCGTCTAGGCCATTAGTAAAATTGGCATCCCCATTCATATTATGTGCCATCCCCTTGCATGTTTATTGTCTTCTCCTTGTCAAAATGCATGTTTAATGGCTGTCAAAATGCATGTTTGAAACCCCCTAAGCCCAACATGTTAACCTCAACCGATGAGGATTAGCATGGACTTAGCATTTTCCTTAAAGCTAGCAAAATATCTTGGGGAAAATTAAGTTTTCCAGATCTAGAATCTTAGTTAAACAAGCTCAAATCTTCTGATTTTGAAACGAAAATGATCCCACACTTATCCCCAAAATGTTTGTGCCTTGTTTTTGAGTTAAAACCTTGAGAGGTATGATTAACGGACTGTTTCATTGTCCCAAACTACTATAGGGCTGTGCAAATGATTTGTGATGCTCATGCCATTCTTTCCCGTTAGTCATGGATGTTCGAATGTTAATAACTTAAATGTAGACCCGTAAACATAAGGAAAAAAAGAAATATCCCCTGCTTTGCTTTATCCCTGCTGTTACAAATTAAAAAATCACTTTAAAACCTGAAATGATTCTTCATGAATTTTCTAATATTTTTTTATCAAAGCGTGTTGAATTATCTTTAAAACGGTGTCTTATTCACCCCTAGATCATTCCAGATGAGAAAGTTATGATTTTTCAAGTCTAAATTGTGTAGAACCTCAAGAATCCAAACATATATTATGGTTAAGCCATTCAGGCCCACTAAATGATTTTTCCAAAATTTTCATGAATTTTTTATAAAATTTTCATCAAATTACCTTTCTAGAAAGGTATTATTTGTGATTTTTTGACACCAAATGAGTCTGGGGTGTCTCAAATTTTGACACACCTTACCATTCTTATGCTCTGCCAGCAGCTCAATCAGTTTGAACTTGAAAATTTATTCCTTTGGAAAATGACTTCTTGGGATATTGGAAATATTTTTAGAATGACCCTCATCGAGTTATATTTCTAACAGTGTCTTGTCCACCTTCTAAATCCTTCTAACCAATTTAGAATAAACGATGTCGTCATCTGTTTTTGATTTTGGTCAAAATTGAATTGTTTTCTCGAATTTTGTCTCAAGACATTTAAATGTCTCCATGTCACCTTGATCAGACTCGAGAACATACCTTAACCTCCCACAAGCTCATATCAAGGCATAAACATATTTTACATCTTTATCATCCGCATTCACAACAAATCTTCATGCCAAAAATCATTGAATACTCACCCAATTTCTAAATCATGAAGTTATGTCATCCCCGAGAATACTCCAACCCCATTCTTCCAAGAGGGATACTCCAACCTTGGTTTTCAAAATTGTTAAGATTTACAAATCTTTTTATGTCAAAATGGTTTCTCATCCATTGGAATACTACAACACCGACCTTTTGAGAGGATACTCTAATCCCGATTCTTAAAATTGTCAAGATTCAAAAATCTTCCTTTCTAAAAAAAAACTATTTTCCATTCATGGGGATACTCTAACCCCACCTTTCCAAAGGGATACTCCAACCTTATCTTTCAAACTACAACTAATTTTCTCCTTTTCAGACTCTCATGAATGTGTCAAACAAACCTTGTTTAACCAAGAAACTTAGATGCATCTAAAAAATTATCGATTCGATTATTCCTAGATAATCGATACAAATTGCGAGATAAATTCTGATAGTCCATTCCTTTTCCTTATCATTGCATTGAATTATCCACGTTATGTTATTTCATGTTGTCTTACTAACACAATTTCTTTGTGATGATTATGTGCATTCATGTTTTCAAAACATTTCAAATAAAATTAAAGGTAATATTTCGTGCAGGTATCTCTCCAGTGCCCAAAGTGAAACATTCCATTTCAAAGTAAAATCAAAAGGTTATTTTCATCAAAAATCTCTATATTCCCCATCTCTCTGGGGAGTATATGAGATTATATCTTTTTCATCAAAACTTGGATTATTTCTATAAGATTCATGCATTAGAAGAGGGTTAAATTGAAATAGTGACAAGTTAAGATCAAAAGAATCGAAATCGAGATAAGACATCGCTAGTAAGGTACCGATTTCGAGCATCGCAAAGAGGTTCGTAGCTTATCATGTGTAACTAACTCCCAAACCTAAATGGTGAATCTTTGCATAACGTAGACCACAAGATCGATGTTTTGAGTTTCGTAACTCAAAATATAGGTTTCAATAGGCATCTGATCATGCCTAGCCTGAAATGATCGGTGGTGATTCCAAGCATTGGCCATTTCGTAATGGTCATCCGAGACTGATAAGATGAGTGATTCATCTTATGGTCCCCCTCACAGTATCATAAGTTAAGAATCTACACATTCACGTTCTCATTCACATCGCGAGAGAAAAGTGCCGGCCAAGAAGACATTTTCCAAGTCAGAAAAATATTTTTAAGTTGTAGCACCCATAGATCTGCGAGGATCCACCTCGAGGTATGTTGCGATAGCTGGACGACTTCACTAGGGACAGTATAGAGAGTTAGGCCAATAACTAGCCATGTCTTTCTAGGTTCCCAGTTCTTTCGATCTTCAGTCATTATTTTTCCATGACCCTTTTGTCATTTTGTCATCTGATATTTTGTTTGACATGATTTTTAGGATTGTCTTATTTTTTAAAATAATCATTAGCTTAATAAAAATGGTAATATGGAAGTAAACAAAAAGGTTTGCTCATTTCCTCATCGCACACTATGCACTTGCATGTGCATTAGTGTCTCGCCAAACTCCATGGCATGGTTATAACCCAATCATTAGAAGGAAGTGAGCTATCTGCCTTCGTGAGTAATTCTTTGCATAGGTATGGCAATAACTTCCTGGATGTAAATTACCTATGTCTCTTGTGAGTAACCCTCCATATTTGCATAGGGAAATACATCCAACGGATTAAACTCGTTCTGCCAAACCCATGATGGGTTTAGGATCGAGGTCCCTCGACTATCCTTATCAGATAGAGGAGCAATTCGGATACCTGTTTAGGCGTTAACTTAAACCTCATATAGTGAGCCCTACGAGCTAAACCATGTCAAACCATATCGAAACACTACTAGAATACTTGGAGAATAGGGTCACTTAGGGAAACATTCCTAACCTTTACTCCTAATTACCATAATTATGTAGGTGAAAATAAGTATCTAATTGTCACCCATATTTATATTTTTATCATTTATTGAGACATGCCATTGTGCTACTCGAATGATGGCTAACCTTTGTATAAATAAGTGATAGTGAACAAAAATGATCATTCAAAATGTCTTATACTGTGAGCCATTATGCTATCCGAGTCATGGCTTAACGCGCATCTGCACTAGTGGTGATAAACGAATATTACCACTAGTCGATTATTTTTCCATTAAAATGAGCTATTGCATCACCTCATGAAGGGCAAATTACATCTTGCATGTTGGCACATTGCCCTTTTCTTATCTCACCACCTTGGTTGAGACATCTTATGACTATTTTTCTCTAATGTTCTTAAATTCTTTAATTTCTTACATTTGCCTCTTATACATTTGACTAACTTATTTCCCTTTGTTTATGTTCTGATCCATGATCATATGATCATGATTATCATGACCATAATTATTTTGGGATAATTGTTCTAGTTCGATTTTCAACAAGGGACCTTTTTTGGGCCTCTATGAAAAATGTTATCAATGAAGCTGTTCCAGGATTTAATTGTCTCCAATGCATATGCATATTTACTTTTACCTTTTTACACTTGCATCGATCATTCATTATCTTAACGCATTATTACATCATAAATGTTCTTCAATAAATACATCTCTAAGTAGAAGTCTAATACGAAAATTGGGCCATAAAAGTGCAAGGGACTCCGAGGTCAATCAAGAAAACAAAACCTAACATCCTACATCGCTACAACATAAGACACCTTAAACAAATCATGAAGAGTGATCATGAGGCTCGTATTGAGTGACTTGAGCAAATGGTTAAGGAACCATAAGACTAGATGCTCCGTCAGCAAAATGAAATGCAAACTCAGATGGTGAGACTTATGGAACTAATGATAGCCTCTATAAGAGAAAAAGGGCAAGCCAGCACTGCTGAAACAAAGAATGATTCTCCCAACATTAAAGGTCCCCCTACTAATAATCCAAAACACACCCAAGGGGAACCTAGATAAGAACAATGACCCGCTCTTCCTTTTGCAGCTCAAGCTCTACCAATCATCTACATAAATCCCATTACAGTAGGTCAATTTATTCCTAGTACTCAAGGGGTGAATGTAAGAGTCTTATCAGTAGATCCGATCGCCCTTGACCATGAGGAACCAAAAAAAAAATAAAAGGTCAAAAGTCCATCATGACTGCAAAAGAAGTGAACAAATTCCAACCACTGAAAAAACGCCTCCAAGCTATCAAGGAGAGTGGCAAGTTTGGAGCTCTTGACAAACAATCATTGCCTTTGGTGTCCAACCTTGTCATTCTTTCGAAGTTCAAAGTCCTAGAGTTTGAAAAGTTTAATGGAATCACTGACCCTTCTGTCCATGTTTGAATATACCTACGAAAGATGGCCGAGTACGAGAAAGATGAAAAGCTCCTTATCCATTGCTTCCAGCATAGCCTCACTAGGGCAGTAGCTCAATAGTATATCAAGCTAGACAATGTCAAAATCCAATCATGGGTCGACTTGGCTAAGGCCTTTGTAAGTCAATACAGCACATATTAGATTGGGTGCTGGATCAACTTTCTTTAATAAATTTCAAAAAGAGATCCACTGAAAATTTCATACAATATGCCTAAAGGTGAAGAGAAAAAGCAGCCTTAGTCTAGCCTCCCCTTATAGAAAAAGAGATGATTGTCACATTCATTCACACCTTACGTACTCTTTTTTACAAGAAGCTCGTGAGGAATGCCACCAAGAAATTCGCAAACTTGGTTCTCTCTGGAGAAATGATCGATGCTACCATTAAAAGTGGTAGAATGTCTATCGAGGAAACAACTGGATTAAGTAAGAAGCCTATTGCTAGTAAGAAGAAGGAAGAAGAGGCCAATGCTATAAATTATATTAGTTCATCTCAGCCGAGGTAGCATCAAGCACCCAACCCTCGCTACTCAAGAACGCCACATTCTTAACCCATCACAATATCCCCACAGCCACTCTATGCCACCACTTATAACCCATCTCTTGCAATCCCATCAAACCCATCATAAGGCTACCCTTCATAGGTCCACCAAACTACTAATCAAACAACCAATAATGCACCCAGCAATCGAGGTGCACATCAACCAAGACAACATTTTGATCCCATCCCCATGACCTATAAGGAGCTCTACTAGACCTTGCACCAAAATCACTTAATGGCTCCTATCTATGTCTCAAAAAGAAACCACCATACCCGCCATGGTACAACCCTAATGCCTACTGTGAATACCATGCTGGGGCAGTGGGGCATGACATTCAGAACTGCATGTATTTCAAATGAAATGTGCAAAATCTAATAAATGCAAAAGTCTTACAGTTTGGGATAAACCAGGGACTAAATGTTGCTGCCAATCCTTTACCAAACCATACCGAGCCATAGAATTTTTGTCCTTCCACCAAGACTTGATTTTGATGACGGGGTCATGATGGAAGCCCCTGCACTTTTCTTGCCCCTTTTTATGTTATATCAAGAAATGAAAACCTACCTGCCCCCGCCCTAAGGCAGGTAGGTCTCCTATGTAAAGGGCACTTTTATCAAGTATTATCAATGAAATGACTTTTGCATATATCATTCCATATTGGGTGTGTAAATCACTTTTCAACCTTTTTGTCTCTATTACTTTTTTGCCCCCATTTCTATCCAAATCTTTTGGTTGTGTGTGTGCCTTTTGCAATATCTATTTCCTTACCCTTTTAGGTGTCCTAATAATAGTGACATGGAGGTGTCTGATGGGTTTTTGAAGATCAATTTTGAACAATCAATTTGCACTAGCGAAGTTGATTCTGAATAAGGTTTTGAAGAAAGCTACGCACCACCAAACCTTTCACAGTTCATGATCCAGTATGATAATTCCATTCGTATTGCACAAACATGGATGGGGTAGTTAAGGCGGCCAACAAAAACATCAAAAGAATGGTTATGGCTAAAACTCACAAAGATTGGCATAGGAAGCTATCCTTTGCACGTCATACCTATCCGACCTTAGTTCAAAATTCCACGAATGCTGCCTCATTCTCCTTTGTCTATGGGATGAAAGCTATATTGCCCATCAAAGTCAAAATCCTTTCTCTTAGAGTTTTGATGGAAACCAAACTTCGAAAGGCCAAACGGGTCAAGAACAGATATGACCCATTCAACCTCATCAAGGAAAAATGCATTGGCCATGGTTAAATGCATAAAGACGCATGATTCGAGCCTACAACAAAAAGATGCACCTACGATGATCTTACCTAGGCAAATTAGTATTAAAGAAGATCCTTCCAATTCATAAAAACGTGTAGGGCAAGTGACCCCTAATTGGGAAGGACCCTATGTAGTGAAGCAAGCATTCTTTAGAGAGGCCCTAATCCTATCAGAAATGGACGGCAATGTCTTACCTTACATAGGTAACTCAGATTTCATCAAGAAATATCATATGTAGAAGGCAAAAACCTAAAATGGCATCTTTCAAAGAAAAAAGCAAAACAAAAAAAAATAAAAAACAAAAAAAAAAGCAAACAAAAAAACCAAAAAAAATAAACAAATAAGTAAAGAAAAGAAAGAAAACAAAAAAGCCAGATGAAAATTTGAAAAATGGCATCCGAGCAGCCAACCCGACTACAGTTTAAAACCCACAAGAGGCAATTAGAGAGGATTAATTTTGATAGGGCATGAATTGAGAACACCTACAAGACAATGCAAAGCAATCCTAAAGATTTTTTGAGGATCAGCTCTTGCTAGGCATATTCTTTGTTCAAGAAGGATTCTGAAAAGCACCTAAAGAACATCTATGTCATGATTGTCAAAGGCATCTTTCACCCAAAAGATCATCTTTCTCGCTACCCTATCAATTGGTTGTCAAATAGCATATTGAGTTATGTCTCTTTGTTGTCATAAATAAATATTGTCTTATTTCTTGTGACCCCTGTACAATTCACATTGCACTGATAAGTTTGATAATTAATTGAAATATGCATTAGGGCATCTTGATATTACATCGAAAGGAAAAAAAAAGCACAAGAATTCTATTTACACCCCGATAGTCAAGATCATGCACCTTTTGCATCCAAGCACTCGTTCAGCATGACCATACATTAAACCATTTCTTGCTTTCACATGCCACATCTTAAAAAAAATTGCTTCAAGCTAACTAAAATTGACCCATGCATTCTATCAGCATCCTATCGAAACCAGAGACATCAACCTGATCAATCAAATAGTCTCTAAATTATTGACAATGCCTTCCATTTATTAAGAAAATGATTGAGCCTCTCGAATCAAGAAACGTAGCAATCTAAATTCTTAAGACTAAATTTTCGGTCACATCCCTAGTGGAGCAAAGACAACCTACAATCCTTAGCAAGGTAAGGAAAATTTTCGTCCATGGTTGGAACAAGGATGAATCACCATCCCTTTGAAAGTCTGAATGATGTACAAGGAGAACTACAGCTATCTCTCATATTAGACTTCACATCATGCAATCATGATAGCATTTCATATCATGCATTCACATTACCATCTTACATCATCATTTTTCCAATATCACTTCGAGCCAAGTTTGTTAAACCTCCAAGGACTTTCTGGTAAGAACTCTAAGCTTCGCAAACCAAGTGTCATTCAAGTAAGGTCCTTCTCTTCTCACCACCTCATGTCAAAAGTGCTAGTGGCAAAAAATTATTGTATAGAAACTATCATTAAAAACTGCTACCAAGAACATTCGTCAGAAGTTTTGTTAAGAACTAGTGCTAAAACCTTTTTTAATAGGAAATTTTTCATGAACTTCTATTAAGAAGAGCTTGTATTAGAACTTTAATCGAAAACTTTGTCACCATACCTTTTAAAGCTCATAAGTCGTGGCACCCTTTAAAGCCAATAAGTCAGTGGCACCTTTTTAAAGCCTATAAGTCGTGGCACCGTTTTAAGCCTACAAGTTAGTGGCACCCTTTTTAAAGCCCACAAGTCATGGCACTCTCTCAAAAGCCCACAAGTCGTGGCACCCCTTAAAGCCCAC
>JBBYHO010000005.1:10579655-10618807 GCA_038382025.1 Adansonia gregorii
GTATCGATACTGATCTTTGAAATTTGTTTGTAAAATCATTTTTGATGACTCAAACATATCTCAATGATTTGCCTTAGTACTTTTAAGAATCTTTTTCAATTTAAACAGAAGTGCAAGGTCGTGTATTAATTTAGCTTAAGTTTGTTTGTTATATCAAAACTAAATTCAAGGTTAACATGCTGAAATGATTTTCTAGCAAATAGGGTGGCTGATGGTGATCTTGGTCAACAAACTAGGGAGGAGTAGGATGATCATGTGACATTGACCTTTTTGGTCTAATTTAGACTTCAAAGATGTTTTGATTAATTCAAAAGTCCAAATTCATAATTTGATATTGGTTTTGATCTTTTTTTATGCAAAGAAACGAGTTACAATCAAGTTTTAAATCAATGGTAGACGAGTCAAAAATGTCCGAACCATGGAAAATGGCTTGTATGTATAGATACATTGTAGAATGTATCGATACATTTGGTCTAAAAACCTTGAGTGTTTTGATACAATGAACATTGTATCGATACCATGAACCATTGTATTGTTGTATCGATACATGTTGATAAGTATCAATACATTTCTTTATAGAATGCATGTTCTGATCTTGGCATGGCCTAGTATCGATACATGAGCTCATATATCGATACATAAGCTTATGTATCGATACATTTACATGTTGTATTAATACAAATAGGGACATTTCAAATTTTTGGATCATTGCAACATTGTATCGATACATGAGAACCATGTATCAATGTATTCAAGCAAAATTATGAATTTTCTCATATCTTTTATCCCCAGACACCTTGAACTACATCCTTTGATGCCACATCTTTGCATTTATCTTTGATATGATCCATAGGCCTCCTTGACTTTTAAAAAAATACTTTTTCACTGGGTGACACCCCTCTCACATCCGTGCCCCAGATTGCTAAAAATTAGCCCAAATAAAATAAGGTGTCTACACATGTGAAAATAAGTAGTGGGTGGTAGTCCCATTGTATTTTTTAAAATCAAGCACTTTAAACTTGAGCAGGATAACTAGACTTGAAATTAGCCCTAATGATTTTGTGTCAATGATCACAAATTTGTCACTTCCTTTAGCAGCTCAAAGGTGTTTCTCTAGTGATAAATAATTGTTTAAGTTTTCATCATTTTCTGACAACCTCTCTACCTTTTCTTGTTCTATTTGCTTATTGAGATCCAGGACTATAGGCCTCACCAGCGAAGAGCACAATCTTTGAAATCTTTGGACCAAGTGGGATGCTGCTGCAGGGTTAATGTAAATGAATGGATGGCTGAGTTGATGGGATATTTACTGCTAGAGGATGTTGTCCATGCAATGCCTTTTTTTTAGCATTGGTGGCTTTAGTGCCACCATTCAAGTTGCTTTATGGATTGGAAGTTCTTTTCACACATCAACTGTGCCTGTTTGCCTTTTTTCCTTCAAAGCCTCAGATAATAGCTTAGTTAAGTCAATAATCTAAGCTTAATATTCTTCATTTCTACAGAGTGGTTGCTCCTGAGACTCTCTATACATGAGTTTAAGTCTCTCAATGTGGATTTAGTAATCGTTTTTAATCACTTTTTGATGATTATGAGTGTTATGCCGATGATGAACTATAGGTTTTATGTTTTAGAGCACTTTCACTTTAAATTATTATTGGATTAGACTTTACGGTATGAACATGTTTAATTTAATAAAAGTGAATACGCGATCATGAAGATAAATGACTATTAACATGAATGAATAAAATAACAAATGATTTGGGTTAGTCATGCTAATGCAAAAGGGACAATTAGATAAAGAGTCAGCTCCACTAATAGTATCTTTCATTAAAGCAACAAAATATCCTGATTAACACATGATTACATTTGGAAATGCTCAACACAATTACATTGCTTGATCACATGTTCTAAAAATACAACAATTCTTATTCATGGGCCTCGTTGGGTAAAATATTATGTGCCAAGGATAATGCCACATCCATCATGTTTTTTACTTGTAACTAGGCCTCTTGAATTTGTTCAGTGAGATGGCGATAATGATCTTGATGGTTTTGGCGTGCTTGATCAATCATCTATAGCCACTCCTGCTCTCATTGCTAGAAGGCTCTTGCTAGTTCATTGATATGGTCTTCGTAAGCTTCTAGAAAATTCCCTAGATCTTGGATTCTAAGTGTCAAAGTTGCATTCTCGACATGGTTTGTGCTCAAATCCTAAACTTAAGCTTCTAGTTATCCATTTTTCCTCTGATAGGTTGATGCGAGGGCATAAGTTCTAATAAGCTTTTCCCTATTAGCCCTAGCCTCTTTTTTACACTGGTGAAACTCTTTCTTAAGGGTATTAATTTACCCTTTCTACGCAACTGATGACTTTCCAAGGCATCAAGACTTGCTTGCTTTGTTAAGTGCCACATAATCTTTCCCCAAACTATTAAGATCTTCTTTGAGACAGTTCTTTTCTTTGATAGATCGGTTTACCTCAACATCCCGAAGGTAGAGGCTAATTGACTTTTCTCTTCCTTTAAGTGAGTGATTTTCTTGACAAATGTTATCTTTTCTTATTTGAACTCTCACTTGAGCAATTCATTCTCAGAGGGAAATTTATCAATGATAGCTTGTGATGTTCCAATTGTAGACAAAGGTAAGGATTCATTGATGCGATAGGTCCTCTAGCCATCATATCTAGGGGTTATGCTACTTCCTCTCCAATAGCTCTCCATACAATGAGTTTGTTCCTATGTATAAAAGGCTAGCTAAACTTTTGACTTGTAATCAGGCTTACCATAGTCAAAATCATACAACTCTAGGTTTAGATAAAATGGATGAATTATCGGTACTAGAATAGGTGTGTAGCTAGTGCTTCCTTATAATCCCATGAACGACACATAATTGAAATCTTTGCACTGATATATGATTGTTTATGGTGAGAACTAAAAGGCTTTCCATGTCACCTCTTCTTCACTAAGGTTTTAGAGTTTCTAGGCCTGTTACTCTTCGGATGTATCCTGAGGCCATTCCTTCTTAAAGACCTTGGAGATAGGGCTAAAGTTAGACAAGTTCTATGACACCTTCTTTTCTTTAGGATTTAAATCACTAACAAGCCAAATGGAAAGAAGCAGTGTGCATCCAATGAAGCAAGTTGTACCGAATTTCTTGCAAAAATTGAGAGCTTGGATGGTTTCAACAATAATAGCGGGTGCAGGATTGATGTTGCAGCATAAACGAGAGAAGAGATCTGTTACTGTAGCTCCAACATAGCCTAATATTTTCAAAAATATGTCTAGACCATATATTGCTAGAATAGAGATATATTGAATCTTTTGATGGTCAATAGTATTCACCATTGCTTGCTTCAGGCTAATCCATGAGATGCACCCGCTGCTTCCCTTCATCTTGATGTGACCCTCAATTTAAGACTCTGGTGCACCAAGAATCTAGGCTAATCTTTTAGTTAAGGTTGGGGGTTGTAAAGCCTTGCAGTATATTCTATCAGTCTTGGCTCTCTCAATATTGAGTAACATGGTGTACTCATCCATTATAGGGACCAAATCTTTATAATTGAATGCGAAACATTGATATGTTGGATTCCAAAACTAAAATGCTACTTGTAATAGTTTGACATTCAAATGGACCTAGAGCAAAAGGGCAATGTCTCCATATCTTTTCATGAATGATTCCTTCACGGTATTATTCCAACTGGTCAATACATGCTTTAAGTCTTGCCAGTCATTCTGAGGTACCCTATCTTAACCCTTTCATGCACAATGGAGACATACCTGGGTTTATGAACATCCCTATCTTCACGTTGTCGATGGTCAGACTTTGCTCAGACTTCCTCAAAATGTTTCAAATATGAAATGGACTATTGCTTTATGACAAACGCCCTTGGACGAACACTGAAGCATTGGCTAATTATCCCATGATGACGATGATTAAGATAAAATGGTGCATACATGAAAAAAAACCAAGAAGGAAAATAAGTTAATAACCATACAAAATAATAGGTATAAGCACAAAGGAATGAAAGAATAGCAACAAAAATGCATGACAAAATTTGCCCTGAAAATAGGCAGTAAGATGCCTAAGGGCAGACATGATGATCGTGAATGTTGAGACATTGAACGGATAACATAATGGCATGTTCGCATTAAAAATTGCCTTTATATGAAGTAGAATGATACCTCGCAAATTGGTTACATCTATTCATCACCATTTATGGTGAGTACATGTTAAGTTATTGTTCAGACAGCACGATAGCTAATTTAGGTTAGATATAACTATTTTAAATTGGCATTGCACATCTCTCATTTATTAAAGAGGATTTTTCGTAAATGTAACAACATACGTAGAGAGATAATCATGAAAATAAAAATGACAAATACGAGCGACAATGTTTTCCTATCATCGCCCACACAACCATAGTATGTAGAAGTGAAGGTAAAAAGTGTTTCCCTAACTGATCTTACTCTCTAGGTTATTCTAGCAGCAATTTGATATGGTTTGACATGGTTTAGCTCATAGGGTTCACTAAATGGGTTTAAGTTGACACCTAATTCCATATCCGAATCACTCTTCCATTTAGTAAGGACAATCGAGGCATCCTAATCCTAGGCCCATCATGGGTTTGGCGAAATAGGTTTTGATCCAGTGGATGTATTTCTCTATGCAAATGCGAAAGGGTACTCATGAAAGACATTGGTAATTCACACCCTAAAAGGTTTTGCCATGCTTATGTGAGGCTTACTAAGGATGGCTCACTTCCCCCTAAGGATGGCTCACTTCCTCCTAATAATTAAAACGCTAACCACATCATGGTGTTTGGTGGGAATCTAATGCAAATGCAAGTGCACGATGTGTGTCGGAGAAACAATCAAACCTTGTTGTTTTACCCTATACTATCATGCTTATTTAAATCAACATTCATTCGAGAACAGAGTAGTCTCTAACAATTATAAGACAAAGCCATAAAAGGTAAAGGGTTAGAAAATAAAAATAAAAGTGAATTATATCTAAATAATAAATGGAAGTCAAAAAACCAAAGGACACACAAGACATAGCTAGTCATAAGCCTAACTATCTTAAGATGTCCCAGTGGAGTCACCAAACTGCCACGTACCCTTTTTTCTCTCCAAACGATCAAAAGCGAGTGCGCACGACTAAAAAGATATATGGTGATAGTCAAGCCTTGGAGTTATCCTATGATCGAGATTTGGATTAGATGTAATAATCTGAATGGGAGAGAGACCATCGATGAATCACTCATCTAACTAGTTTCGGATGGCCACCATAAAGTGGCCATATAACTTGAGTCAACACTGATCATTTTAGGCTAGGCAGGATCAGATGCCTAACATAAATAATATTCCAAGTTATGAAACTCAAAACATTGATTTTGAGGTCTACAAAGTCTAGAGATTCATTGATTGGGTTCGGGAGATGGTTACACATGGGGAAGGATTAGCACCCTCCACGATGCCCGAAATCGGTGCCTACTAATTATGTCTCGCTTTGCTTTCGACTTAATCAGTTCCATTTGTCATTATTTAGATATAATCTCTTTCCTATGCATGAAGTTTTGGTGGAAAATGTAAATCCAGGTTTTGAAAGAAGATTTGTACCACCTATGCACCGCAGAGGTATAAGAAGCATAGGAATTCTTATAAAAATAGTTTTCAGATTAAATTTTAAAAATTTGGATATTCCATGTTAGGCATTGGCGATACACTGACACAAAACATTGCCTTGTAAATTTCTTTAAAAACAAAATTAAATATGAGTGCATGACAATTATTACAAAAAGGAAACATGTTAGTATGTCAAAAAAGAATATAATAATATCGCAAACAAAAAATCAAAAAAAATGTAAAAAAGAGGGACAATCAGAATGTATCTCATAATTGTCTTCAATTATTTCAGAGTAACCTGGATGAAATTTAGAGACGAGTTTAGATTCGGTGGTAATTTAAGGGACAAAAAAATTTTAATCAAAATAATTCGAGGCATCTGAAAAGGAGAAAATTTTTAGATTTTTTAGAGGTAAAAACATGGTTAAAGTATCCCTTCAAAGAGGTAAGGCAGGAGTATCCCCAAAGATCAAGTTATGAAAATATTAGGAATCTCAAATATATCTGAGAGAGAAAAATAAAGATTTCGATGGAAAATGAGGCTAGAGTATCCCTTTAGAATGGTGGGGTTGGAGTATCCCCCATAATGAAAGTCTTTGATGATTTGAGGAAATAATTAGGAACTTTGAAAAATCCAAGGGAGAAAATTCAAGTCTTTTAGTGAAAAATGGGGTTGGAGTATCCCCTTAGAGTGGTGAGGCTGACGTACCCCCAAAGATGAAAATTTTGATGATTTTAGAAAATAGTTAGCTTAAAAAAGAGGTATTTTGGAAATAGGAAATCAAAGATTTGAATAAAATATGTTTTATCTTAAGCCTTGATCTAAGCCTAAAGGGTTCGAGTAGTAGGGGAACCAATCGGATGCATTTCGAGACATTCGAACATCTTTGTAAAGGTGTTTCAAAGATTAGGCTAAAAACAGGGGACAACATTGTGCCATCTCCCTTTCTAAATTTATTCCAGATTCATTCGAAGGCTTCAAGGGTAAATAAGGTATCATTGGAAAGGTAACCCGACGAGAACTAGTATAAAATATTTTAAAAATCCTAAGTGGAATTAATTTTTAAAGTTAGGCCTGTTTCGACACTTGCAGCATGTACGAAGAAAAAGGTATAATGGACTTCAAAGAATTGTTCCAAGCTCATCCGAAATCGTTAAATCATAAGCAATACCTTTTCGGAAAAAGAATTTTTCAATTCTTTAAGAAAAATATTTAAAAATTTCATTAAAATCATCTAACATGCCACAATGGCCCAAACAAAACATAACACACTGGTTTCGAGGACCTCGAATAGCAAAGGTTCGAAAAATCAAACTCCTTTATTTGGGCTGATCTTAAGGCAAACAAGAGACCTTTGGAAAGATATTTTGATGCCCTTTAAGAGAAAAATATTAAAATATTCTAAAAATATTAAAATATTCTAAAAAAATATTTATGACTTGAAATAATCTTTCATACTTGAACTATGGTGTTGCTAGAGAAAAAAGGGAGTTATTCGGTATTTTTGAGTTTTTTTTCCAAGGGCAGACTCAAATCTAGGACATCCAAACATCTGTGATAGAAAGAAACAAGTAACATGGGAGACATGAGTTCATTCCACAATCCAAGGTAGTTTGGGATGATGAAATAACCGTTGACCATGTCACTAAGGAAGGTATTAGACTGGAGATCAAGGCTTAATACTTTTACAAAAGAAAACAGTATTTTATTTCCATGAAACCAGATCTGGAAGTTTAGTTTGTCCTGAGGTTAGAGGACCAATTTAATCAAAACATTAAATCTATGTTGGTCCCCATTATTTAAAGGTAGCATAGATTTAACTTAGGGTTCTTTTTTAAAAAATCAGATTTTTTTTATAACAAATAAGCATGCATTTTGGCAACCAAATCATGAATAAAATACAACATGCATAAAGATAGATAAGTATTACACATGCAAACACACAAAAATGACATTTTGACATAGAAAAGGTAACAAAATGCAAGAAGAGATGCATAGAAGTGACCTAAACATATTAAAGTGAAGAAAAACATGCTGAAATTTTCAAGACAGTATTTTTGTGCCATGAGAGTTCTTAAAATACCAAAAAATGCATGAACATACTCACTGCATGTTACAAAGAACATTTAAGCATGTGTAAGGCGTGTGAAGATAGATGACATATGATAGAAAATGCATGAATGAAGGGATTGTTTTGATGACAGAATGAAAGAATAGAAGTTTGGCCTACCAAGCAATATCAAGGCATCAAAAGAATATCAAGATCCTAACACTACCACAACCAAGGCAACAATAATGTATGGGAGTCCTAGGATGGTCATGGTAGCATAAATGGTTCACTAAAATGATACAGGTGATAAAAACAAAAAAAATGGAACAAGATAGAAACAATGTACCAAAAGAAGCTTGAACTTTCCCTTCTAGTTGAAGTGGTAACTTTAAGCTCAGTTCCTTCCTCTTTTTGCTATTATTTAGCAAGAAAATGATGAAAGAAAGAAGCTTTTTGGTAATATTATTGATGGCGAGGTGTTTTAAGGATGAAAGTGTGTGAAAGCTTGATTTTTTAAAGGTTTGCTGGTGGTGGTTTTGGGGAACTAAAAGAATGAAGTATAGAGGTCAATGGAATAGTATTTTGTAAGAGTTTGGGGCTGGAAATTGCTAAAGGATGTTTTTTGGAGGTGGTTAGAAGAGCTTGTATGTCCTCTCTACTGAGCCAACTTTTTCTTCTTGAATCTAAGGGCCAGCCAATGCATTCGGGAAACACAGCAAGGGCATTTTTATCATTCATTTAAGTAATAGGGGATATCTCTAGCTATTATGCTCAGTTGGCCTTCTTCCCATTGGTTTTGCCATGCAAAGTAGCAAGGTAGAAAGGCTGCAACAGCTTACAACTAGAGATATGCCTGGCATGCCCTCTTACAATCATATTATTCATTAAAATGACCCTTTTTCACTGGCTATTTGGGCTTTAAAAATTCATTTAAGTTCAATCACAAGCCCATAATTGAGGCTTGATATGAATCATGATGATTTTCAGTGCAACAAACATGTTTGAATTAGATTTGTGAAGGCTAAAAAATAGCCCGAACTAGGCAAAAATACCTTGGTGTATCAATACAAAACATTCTGTATCGATACACAAGGCAACTTTAATGCATGAGTAACAATACAATGAGGTGTGTACCGATACTAAGACCAAAAAATTATTTCTAGTCTTCAGACTTAGAGGCCTGCATCGATACTCCATGTATTTGTATTGATACTCATGCTTGTGTATTGATACATTTTGCCAAAAATCATAACTTTAGCTACTGCCAAGGTCTGCAATGATATAAACACGCAAGGTATCGATATCAAGCCCTCTTGCATTGATATTACATGTGAAACTTCATATTGTTGGTGACGTAAAAGCCTTATTAATACTAATGCACCAATATAACTTGCTCGTACCTTAGGCACTTTAAATACCTCATTTTGGTCACAAACAGTGGGAAATTGACCTGTGTACTCATCTGAATTACTCAGGTAATAGCTCAAATAGTGACCTTCAATGCCTTTTTTTTATATTTTTCTTTAATAAGACCCATAGGCATTTATGACCTTCCCTAAAAAAAATTTTTGCCTATAACCCTATCGCCTAATAGTGCTTGGCAACACGGCACCCCATAGTTGTCCCTAGTTTATTTTTTCATTTTATGATTCTATCACCTTTCAATTAAATCCTAGGATGCCAAAAGTTGGCCTAGACAAAATAAGGTATCTACAATTGGGGTATTAATTCTTCCTCATGCCTAATTGACTCCCAAACACTTTTTAAACAAACTCTATACACAGTCTATAAAATTAGTCTTTCAAGTTTGGTAGCTCAGAATCATTAGTTTTCATAAATATCTGATCATACCTAGCCCGAAATGATCAGTAGTGACTCCAAGTCTTGGCCACTTTATAGTGGCTGTCCAAGACCATTAGGCGAGCGATTCATCTGACAATCTCCCCACTTCAATCATCCACCTCCTTTCCCTTTTCCCTTTTTAAGTTGAGCATTATGTTCCTTACATCTCCAAGGTGCATATGTGATTTAAATTTTTCTTTAAAACCGAGTTTACAATTTTCATATAAAATTCATGCACTTAAAAAGAGATGATATCAAAACAATGATAGCGCAAAACTAAGGGAACCAAAATCGATGTAAGACATAGCTAGTAGGTACCAATTTCAAGCGTCATGGGGGTGCTAATGCTTCCCTGCACATAGCCAACTCCTGAACCCAATCGATAGATCTTTGGACCTTGTAGACCTTGAAATCTATGTTTTGAGTTTCTTAATTTAAAATATCATTTTCAATAGGCTTCGATCATGCCTAGCCCAAAACAATCAATGGCAACTCCAAGTCTTCAGCCACTTTATGGCAGCCATCCAACACTAGCTGAACTAGTGATTCATCCAACGGTGCTTCTCCTCGCTATCATTTTATCGTGCCAAATTTAAATCCAGATTAAGGGATAACCTAAACACAATTCCTTTTAAATCATCATCTAAGCGATTCGGGCAATGTTGTGTTTGGGTAAAGATATGTTGCCAACACTTGGCATATCACAAAGTATTATCTTTAGAAGGATAAATCATAGAATTAAACCCCACATCTTTCAAAATCAACCTCAAAATTTTACACCCGTCATGGCCAATCTTGGTTCTAGTCAAAGTATCAGTGGTAGGAAGCTTAAAAGAATAACATATTTGTTTGTTTTCAAGGAATTCATGCTATAGAAGGACTGATCCATTCATGAGCCTAGAAAAATAGGGAATCCATTTCATCTATTCTGAAACTTACTTGGACTAATCAAAGCCTTTTTCAGGTGCTCTAACTTAACTGAAAAAAGCCAAATTACCATTCACTAATATGAAATCATCAATCTTCAAGAGATTTGAATATTATACTAACCTAAGGAATTTTTCAACAAATGAACATGGATTCGTTAAAACTCACGAGTATTCATGCTCACAAACATCTGTATTCACAGGCATTGATCCACATCCACATATATTCACGAATATCCATACTCATGTGCATTTGCACTCACTTGCATGGCACTCACATACATTCCTATTCTCAAACATTTGCACTATTATGTGATCCCACTCAAACATTTGCACTTATGTGCATTCCCATTGACAAATATTTGCACTCTTGTGCACGCCACTTAGAGGCATCCATGTTCTCATGCATTTGCACTCATGTGCATTCTCACCCATGTCCATTTCTACTCGTTAGCATCTATGTTCATGTGCATTTATGTAAAACATTTCATGCATAGGGTATCTTGACTAGAAGCGTAGGCATCACTATCAACCTGCTCATGGTACCATATAACATGACATTTGTGTCTTCGCATGACATGCATGGTATACATCACATTTCCACTCTTGAAAACGTTTATCAAAAATTTTTAAAGCTTGTTTCGAGGACATTTCAACACTAATTCTTAACAAGAACTTCTTTCGAGGACTTTTAGAAGGATTTTCCTAAAAGAGACTCTCTAAAGGATATTTCATCAAAAACTTCCAAACCCTCTCTCGAGAATATTTCATCAAAAACTTCTAAAGCCTCTCTTTAGAATTTTTCAGCTCTCCTAAGAATGTTTCATCAAAAGCTTCCAAAACCTCTCTTCCAAAAGCTTTCTTAAGAATATTTCATCAAAAGCTTTTAAGGCCGCTCATGGGAATATTTCATCAAAAACTTTTAAAGGTTCTACTGAGGATATTTCGTTTAAACTCTTAAAGTCTTCCTCAAGGACATTTATCAAAGACTTGTGTAGAGCCTTTTTAAAGGAAATTTCATCCAAAACTTTCAAAGCCTCCCTCAAGGATATTTTAACTAAGATTTATTTAAAAGATCTCTTTAGAAAGTTTATCAAAAATTTTAAAGCATCTTTGGAGGGTATTTCAACAATGACCTCTGCCAATCCTTTCCTATGGATATTTCATCAAAAGTTTTCAAAAGCCTTTCTTGAAAATGTTTTAATCAAGATAGTGTTCAAGCCTATCTTGAGGATATTCACAATGCTTCTCATGAGGATTCTTATTTTTAAATCTTTAAGTTAAATTTAAGAATATATCAAACGTAGGAATGCGCTCTAAGTCTTTTATCCAAAAAAAAACTGGTTTTCCCTAGGTCTTTTGTTATTTTTAAACTTAGGGTTTCACTCAAACCTTCTTGTATTGGTTTCACCTAGGTCCTTTGTTATTTTTAAACTTAGGGTCTTGCCCAAGTTGCCGCGAACTAGTTTTACCTAGGTCCTTTTTATTTTCAAACTTAAGGTTTTGCCCAAGTAACTTGTGCTAGTTTTGCTTAGGCCTTTTTATTCTTTAGATTTAAGGTTTCACCCAAGTTGCCAATATCTTTAGAATACTACTTTTGCCCAAGCCTTTTTTATTTTTTGACTTGGGGTTTTGCCCAAGTCATCAAATTATGCTGGTTTTGCACATGCCACAGATATCCCCCCATTTCCAAGAAATAGGTCAAGCTTAGGAACAAATTTTAATTTTTTCCTTTTAAGTCGAACTTGTTTTTCGAGAAATAGTTTAAGCCTAAGAATGAACTCTATTTTTTTTTCTTTTAGGTTGAACTAGTTTTCCAAGAAATCAGTCGGGCCTAGAAATGAGCTTTGAATCATTTTCTTTAAAATCAAACATAAGGATAGGTCTAGTATAAGAATGAAGTCTAGGTTCTTTATCTGAAACCTTTCACTGCTTTATCGTATTGGAATCGTCGAAAACAATTTTGTTCTTATCCTTATCCTAGCATTATATTAATTTAGGTACGTTTTTCTTTGTAGGCACTCCAGAAGCTATACTCCACCAAAGATAAAATGTACCTATTGGTCTTTACTTTGTTTTTGATACTTAGCAATAGCAATTAACTTTGTCAGTTAGTGATTATATCAAATAATTACAAAGAAAACAAAATATTGGACTGAAAGGACTTCGACTTGAAATTTTAGTCGACTAATTATTAGAATATATAAGAATTTTTTATCACTGGGAGGAAACAATTTTACTGTTTCAAATAAAGATAGAATAATTTCAATGTGGAATAGTTTATACGATTATAAATTGAATTAATTATTTCACTTTTATAAATACCGATAGCATTAATTATATGTTTTTTAATATTTTTATTTGTTACATTCTTCAAAATGTGTACCTTATTATATTTTTCACGCTAGTCCAAGTAGATAAACAATTCTAAATAAAATTGTTAAAATTCTTTTCTTAAATGAACTGATCTCAAAATATCTATAATTCATTTATGTTTACAAATAAATTTATTTATAATTTACTAATAAAATCATTTAAAATTCACTTAAAGATCATTTATTATTCAAACATAATTTAATAATTAAAATTTTTTATTTTTATATTAATATATTTATTAATTTATTTTTATTTATTGGTTTATATTTGTTGGTTTTTTTTTAATTTGTTTATTGCTTATGAGTAGATTATTTATTCTTCAACATATTTTATCATATGTTGCTTTTAATGTTTGCTAACAATTTATTTTAATTTAAACAAACCGGGCTCAACCACATTCCAGTTTAAACGAACTGAAACACTATTTTAAAATCCTACACTAACATGAAAAGAATACAAACCAACCCAAAAATTTACGGACATACAAAACAAAACTGTATTCGTTAATTCACAGTGATGATACTTGCGCTCGTCGTGATGGCAGGGTCCATCTCAACCCTTCGTTTTCATCCACTGACTTTTAGCGTCTAAGGCAAATCCACCATTTTGAAACTCATGTGAAACTTTCATTTCCATTATTTACGTTCTCTTTTTTTCACTAAATTTTGAAACAAAAAGAATTTCCAACATTCGGATGCAAGTGCTCTTCTTCCTGATCTAGGTATCAAGCGTCATAAACAATATTAATCTACGAAGTTCACATGAAATAATCAATAGAGAACATCAATGGTTGCACTTTGTTCATGTGAATGCAATAAGAGTTCAATATCAAAATGTAAATTACCTATGTAGATCGCGAATGTTAGCCATACACGTTTTATACCTCAATTGTCCTTGCAGTTTCTTGAATAGCTTGAAGACAATCTAGATTGCGACTGAAAGAAATCAAACGGAGTTCCTGACCCCAAAGACCTTCTTGTAGAGTTCGGTGAATCCGATAGAAGAGGTTCATAAACTGGGTTTCGATTCTTTGGTTGGGTAATTGACAAGGGAGAAACTTCTTTCTCAACCGATCTTGGTTGTGGCTCAATATTGCCTAAAGTTAGAATCGGCCCACCCATTCGTTCAACCTGCTGAAGTGTATTGATTTTACTTGGTCTGTACGTATAACGGAAGTATTTCAAAGCTAGAACAGGACCCATCCCTGCTGCAACTATGAGCTGTTTGAGAGACCCAAAAATGAAAAAAAAAAAAAAACACATCAGTATACAAATTAAAAAGCCAGGCTATTGTTATGCGTATGCACTGGCCTATTGAAGAGCTTTACTTTTATCATACCAAGTGGCAAATCAAGTGATTTCTGGTCATATCTTGATCCAAAGTAAGACATTAACCAACTTAGACTACAAGAAAAAGACTACCCCTCCATGGCTTAAATTGGCACTTATAAGCCGACAAGCTAGAAGATGAATGATCAACTGATTAAACCGGAGAAAACTGGAAATGGATCCCTCCGTGTAACATCAAAAGGAAAGCAACAAAAGGCAAAGTGAAACTTACAAGCATAGTTATCCAATAAGATGGTTGCAGACATAACCGGAACATAATAGTGTACATCCCCGATGAAGGAATCGCACTGAAAATCCAATTGATGACATAGAACGCAACTAAATTCCCCCATATGGCAAGATGTTGCAATATTGTGAAGGAACTGCAAGCACCAATTAAAACTCAGCAAATCAGAAATTCAAATTTATTAAAAGTTGTAGGGCAAGGTTTGAAGAAATCATCTTAAATTTTCAGGTAGGAGTTATTTACCACAGGCCAAGACGCACGTTCAAGGCCTGTAGCAGATGAGGGCCATGGCATTATGATGAACACCAAAATAAAACTCCCCTCAACTGCACTTGTGGAACAACACAATTTTGCAAGGATAAACAATCACATTCCATCTTTCTAATCCTCTATAAGCTAGCCTAAAGTACCTTGTGGGATGAAAAGGGGGAAAAGAAAACAGAAATGTAAACTTATTTAATGCATTCTGCAGTTTTATGGGAAGCATACTTTGTCTCCAATGCCACAACAAAAGCCTGCAACCATATACATCCTGAGAGTGCCACCATAGAAAGTTCTTCCATTTCACTTTTCTCATAGGCATAAGCATGTATGGTGATCACAAACACAACAATTGCCTGCAAATCACCACAAAAGTAGGTCAAAGGAAGCAAGATATAACAAATACATAAATGTTCAAATGCACTCCAACATAAACAGAAAAAATAACAAGCAGCAAATTTTTAACCACGTTTATGAACAATTACTTGAAACCTAGCTCCCAACAGATAGATAAAGAGAATCTCCAGATATGGTAGGGAAGTCATCAAGCAATCTCACGAACATATCCACATAGAACTCCTTGAAGTAAATAATATCCCCGTCTCTTTCAATCCATTGGAAGGCACTTACAATTTGAAAAGCCTTTAAGCATTACAAAGAAATGATTCCAACCCTCTATTGGATTTTCAACTGGACAACAAAAGACCGCTATATGTTCTTAACCACTCCATGCTGTTATTTCAAATTATAGATTCGCTAATCAAGCTTCTAAGAGTTTGCTCAAAGAATCAGATAAAAGAAGTATTTTCTGACAATGAAGTTTCAATCACCAATGTAAGATTTATCTAATGTCATAGATATCTTTTCAGGTTTGTTTCAACTACTTCACAAGTGTAATCAGTAAAGATGCTTTGACAAAGAAAAGCACTCACATGGAAAAGAGATCGACCAAACCATCCAGCAAATGTACTTGGATTCAGAAGCCTGTGACAGAAACAGTCCTAATCAATTAGATGACCATCAACCAGCAGTCTATATAGTTGTATGCTAAAATGAAACAAGCAATTGTCCAGTACCATATCCTAACCCTGTTATATATAAAACAAAAAAAAAAAAAGGTGGAAAAACCGTAAACCTTCCTGCTTGGCAGTAAAATAAAATTTGAGGATGCTGCATAACTGTTCCTTCACTAAGATCTTTATCAAGGACACTGACTAGAACAGGAACACTAGTGTAGAAAACATTATAGGCCATCAAGCTGACAGAATTGAAAAGACTAGTTCCAGAGACTCCTGAAATAAAAGAGAAACTGGTATGTTTTGGTGTCAGCAGAAAAGAATTGATAAGCAAGTTTAAGTGGGAATCAAGTACAATAAAAAGCAACAAGAAGATGAACACTAAATTTAGGAACTCACAAAATTTGGATGAAACATATAACTAGTGACTTGTAGAAGGAATACTGGGACAGAAATGCTGTTCGATTGTACGAATAACGGCCATGAACAAGTATCAATCTTTTAAGAAACTTGAATTCTGCAACCAAAGAGAGGTGTTTAGGAAAAGAAAACCAATGAAAAGGTAATCCCTTCACACTGAAGATAAAGAGAAGAAAAAGAACATATAAAATGGGAGCTTCTGTAATTGCCTTGACCAAATAGTGCTTATGATATGAATATATGCGTACTCAAACATTTAAGGCAGCCATGATTAATAGCATTCTTGGCATAGTTCTAAACTCTCCTATCAATGACCCTCCTAGCAAATCTTATCCAAACTACGGTATTTCAAAAACATTAAATAATAAATAATCAACAAGAAAGATTTATATAATATCCATCTCATCCTCATTAATGTTATATTTTCCCAGAAACAAATTTTCCTATGGACTCCTCACAATGACACCATATTGCCTTAAAAGCGTATAGGTTGAAAATTTTCAAGTTTCGTCCAGATTCACCACAACTTCCATCATAAATTCACAACCCACAAATAGAAAATAAATAATAGGCAACCTGTCCTGAACTTTTTCAGAATATTTGAATTTTACTTACTTCCAATACTATAATCAGCGGCCCTTGCTGCCTGCAACCCTTCTCTTCCACTAATGCCAACACCAATATCTGCTTGTTGTATCATTCTCACATCATTTCCACCATCCCCAATAGCCAATGTTCTATAATCACATGATTTTAAGAGTTCGACAAGCTGCCAAAAGAGTTATTTCATTTACATTTCAACACTCATCATTTCTAAAGAAACAAAGAAATGCAACAAGTAATTGATATAATCTTTACGAATACTATTTAAAATATCCACCAATTTAAACTAGTAAGGATAAGCTTATCTCCTTAAGAACAAAGCAAAATAAAGCCACGTATTGTAAACAATCTCAAAAAAATAAGCTTATCTCCTTAAGAACAAAGCAAAATAAAGCCACATATTGTAAAAAATCTTAAAAAAAAAAAAAAAAAAGTATCACACACAATATATGTACTTCTAACAAAAGAAAGATCACAACATAAACATTAGAAGCTGGTCTAACTAAAATATAATTATAATTCACACTTCATGGCGAGAGATGATAGCCTACCAAAATGATGTATTAAAACTTTCAAATCTTTTTGTCTTTTCTTTTTTTTTTCTTTTTTTCAAAATTTACATTTATCTTAGTACTTGAAACTCCCAGTACGTATCAGGCCAAGCCATGCCAGTCTCACTCATTTTTTCTTCTTAGAAGCAAGATAATCAAAAGGTATTATATCCCCTTGCTGCTTCATAGTAGTACCATCTAATCCTCTAATAATCACACAGAGAGATCTAATAGTTCTTTCCTATTCTCCAATCCATTTTTAGCAGAAAGGCGCTGTCCATACATAAAATACTGGCAAAAGGCACGTCAAGCTATAATAACAATATTATTGTAAAGGATAACAAGCATGACTCTTATGCTGCCCAGACTAATGTTCTTGGTTGTTCTTATCAGTAGATACGTGCAGTAAAATTCAAGCAGTCTGTCATATATCCCTTTTCTTCTTCACCAAGGAGTTTGTATATTAGTTATAAGCCAGAAGTATTACTTGATGAGAGAAATCTGCACATAACGATCATATTGCAGACTATTAAGGGTGGAAGCTACACATCCTCTTCTAATCTTAACTACATAATGTATTTTAGTTAGAAAATTATAGCAATTTGATTTTATATCTCTACAAGGAGAATTCCCTTTACAGAGTGGCATGAATTAAGTATGATGGATAATCATTTTAAAAAGTTTTCGAGACATTTGAACTTTTTACTTCAAAATATCCCAGAACAGCAGTGGAGGTTAACATGATCCTTAAGGCAAAATTTATAGAAAATAAAAATTAAAAAAGTTGGTCTCCTTCTTGAGCATGATGAATATGAATGTGAGAGAAAACATAATTATAAAATCTTCTAAGAAAGTTCTGTAGTTGAAACTTTAAGTTCAGTATAAAAATCCAAAATATATATAAAATTTTAAAATTAATAAATTAATAACAAAATCGAAACCTGTGCTTTTTGGGATGGTGTAACACGACAACATATAGCAGTCCTTGACAGAATAGCTAATTCCGTAAAAGCTTTCCGGTAATGCTTAAGCGCAATTTCAAGAGCCCATCCATCAACAACAAATGCCACGTCCTGAAAGGAATTGGAAAAGTAAAGAGCTAGGGCAACAAAAAGGGCAATCGTAAATAAAACCTTTTGAGTTAAACATTAGACAGATAAAATCTTACCAAAATAGTTCTTCCTGTGAGGATAGTACCTAAACTAAACCCTAAGGAGAAGCAATAGAAAGGAATAAAGGTTCTTTACAGGATTGTTTAGGGTACCATTTCTTACCATTATTGTAAGGTAGCATGAATTTCAATTAAATACTCAACCAAGAATGCAAGAAAATAAAATAGAAATCATCCTCAGACTAGAGTCACCAGACATAAGTAAACCATCCACTGGTCTTTTTCTTGTTTTCATAGAGACATAAGTGACACTTAGGTTTTCTAAATACAGTGGTATTTTCTGTTCTTAGCAACACATTATCAGAAACCAGCCACTTGTCTGTGCCTGTCAGATGGCTCTCTCAAAACTTTTTCTGAAATCGCAATTCAGTTTAAAACCAGATAATTTCCCCTCAATCAAGAGTTCAAAATTCCTATATCGAGTCAATAATTTATTTCTAAAAAATTTGAATATTACAATTAACTGCAATTAAGAGATTTCAAACATGCAAGAGTAACAGCCAGAAGGAAAAAGAGCACGAGAACCCATCACATAACTTAAAACTTGCAAAGCTGGAGCCTTGAGATTTACCTTCGGTTCTGAAGATGTAATCCTCATCGTGAGCAAAACTCTCTCTAAACTTCTACAAACTTCGTCTTCAGTTTTGCCATCAATTAGAAGAAGCTGACCTTTTGGCTCTGAAAGTAAGTTCGGAAGGAAGCATAATGAGGAAACATAACAAATACTGATGAGAATTCAAACTTTGACAAATTCTATTCCTTGATTAAAGCATAGAATTTCTTGTGGTGCCAATAGGATCAAAACTGACAGCAAAAGACCATTTCCACCAGAAAATAACCTAATGCAAAATGACCCTTTCTAACAAACCAAAACCTCAATTATTGCCCGCACCAATCCCATTTGATTAACCATTAAGCTGGCATAAAACAATAAAACAACAGTCAAGTATGACATGCTTTTTAAGCATCCCAATAACATAAAAGAAAAAGCCATGCAGTATTTCATAAACTGGAACAAGTTCACATATTAAAATTTCGAAGATAAGGCTAAATTCCGATTTTTTATTCTTATATATATTCATTGCATGCACAAATTTCTATTTTTTATCTTTACCAGAACATATAGGTAGGTGGAGAGATGCAAAGATGAACACATAAGTGAACATGGTTGTTTAACCCAAGCAACAAATCATACAAGTAGCAGAGTTTCAAACATTTAGGAACTAAGAAAAGTTTTTCTAATTGACCTAGATGTTTGAAACAATGATGTAAACGTCAGAAGGGAATCTGAAACATGTGATTAAAACAAGGAATTGAGATATATGAAATGATTTTAATCCACCTGGGGAAATAAAATTGCAAGAGAGAGCAATCTGTATGGCTGTATTCTGCTTGTCTCCAGTTAGCATCCAAAAATTTATTCCAGCTTTCCTGAGTGTCTCAATTGTTTCAGGTACACCATCCTAAAATAATTAAAAAAATAAAATAAAAGGACAAATGTTAACATCCAAAATATTCCATGGAAATAACATATATTTGACTTAAATGGATTAAAAAACTTCACACACATAAGTTGGATTTAAATGGCTCTACTTCACCTGTAGACGATCCTCTATTGCAGTAACACCTAGAACCTCAAAATCATGTTCTAATCTTTGGCAGACCTCAGCAATCCTCCACTGCAGAATGTAGTAACTAGAGGAACTCGGTCACTTATCACCAAACTTGACCAAAAGTGTCCAAAAAAATAAAATAAAGATATAAATAGAAAAATAAAAAAGATCATGGGCTCGTGCTTTACCTCCCTGTCAACCAATGTGCTACTAGCCTCTTTGAACATCAAATACCACTCTTGATACTCATCTTCTTTCAATTCACGGCATGCTAAGCATAATGTACGAAGCCCCAATTGAGCATATTGTTCTACAGCTTCAATAAATGTTCTAGTTTGTTGCCCTGAAAAAGTAATGATTTTACCATATAGAAAGTCAAATGATGCAGTAACTGATATCTGATATCTTTTCAAAAATGATTTTATTTTCTAACATGCCATAACAAGATGTTTTATTAGTAATAATTCACAAATGTACTTTACAAGCCCCACGAAAAAATCATCCCACCATTAAAACATATAAAATAGATTTTAATTGACCGGCAGGATGAGAGGTAAAGCAAGTTTAAGCTTATTGATGCATAATCAGAAATTAAATACACAAAGGGGAAAAAAATCAAGGAGGATATCCATCGAGCCCCCAGAAATGTACAAAGTAATGGCTCAACAGCATCAAGACCTATACTTATAGCCAGTGATAAAGACAGCAACAACAGAAGCCACCATAGGAAAGCTTTTTGAATTCTTGCTGCTACAAATTTAGTAAATTCTTTTCTCTGATTACAATGAGGTCCCAACAAGGAAATTAAAGAACTACATAACATAGTAAAAAGAGGGTGGCAAATTCTGACCATTGATTAAAGTTGATAATTTCACAAAATTATTCTATAAGTTCATGACAATGAAATGAAAAGGATGAGACTTTGAAACAAATATATCAGGCTAAATGGACTTATTCCAAGATACAAGCCTCAAACAACCCATCCTCAAACAGATGAACATGGCAGCCGTGCCAAGCAGGATTCCAGCAATTATGTATACTAGTGAACCAAAGAAATTCATCACAGAAAAGCATGTCCATGTACACTAAGGCAACAATCATCAAATAAACAAATCATGCAGAAATGCCACCAAAATAATCTTATCAAAAGAAAATCATGAAGCAACACTGCCAACGACCATCAAATAAATAAATTGAATTTGAAAGAACAACCTAATTGATGCACTATAAAATTTCTCTGAAAGTCCTAAAGATAAGTAAAAGTTTTTAAATAAAAAGCATTACCAGCATGAGCATAAGGCAGAATTGCTTCATCTGCACCTTTTGACAAAAGGACAATTTTCCCATTCTGGCAATCTTTAACAACAACTGACATTCTTTTCCTATCGGAAGTGAACTCCAAAGTCTCCAATACTTCATACTTAATTACTGAACCATTGAACCTGACCTCTGTACAGTGTTTAATACAGGAAACCATACTTAATCATCCCAGCAATCAAAGTTCTTTACAGGGAAAAAAAAGGATCTTACCTAGAATATTTGCATTTTTGTTGACGTAAACCATATGCAATTGAGCAGCAGCATTAACAAGAGCATCTTCATCCTGAGATTGTGCCTTGTACAATATGGCTCCGGTTTTACTATGGATAATAAGAACAGGTTGGGACGATTAGAAATTTTGAAATTAAGCTTAAGCTACAGTACTGCTAAGTGGGTCTATCTAAAAAATGCAGCTAAAATTCTACCAATATAGAAGGCAGAATCACCTCTTTATTGGTACAACAGTATTACATATAGCCATAACAGTGAGAAACTGAACAACATCAGTAGAGCTACCAGCAACAGCATTAACCAGCTTCACATCTGTGTGCCAGTGACAAAATTAGTCACAATCAAAGTTTAAAACATTACTTGAAAATTATCCTCAATATTGAACACCAAAAGTAACACAATAACTAATTTAAAGATCCTCCAATGAATTTCAAGCATAATAAGCAGCATAAAATGTTAAGAATAACGAGCTCAACAATCTAATAGCGTGAATTTTGCCTCAAGTCAATTATGTTACTTCCAAGTATAAATACCAAAACCATAAAGAATAACAAATTAGGGCCCACAATTTGAAAGACAAATCAGATTTTACATTACAAAGATGGGTAAAATGTTATTGAGTGGTACATTTGTAACTGTTATAATTAATAAATAGTCAAATACTGCTAGGTCAAAATTTTTTCCTTCTACAACTTATGGGCCTGGCGCACAATAGATCTGCAGCATTGTGGAAGCCAGAAACCCTAAATTACACCAGCAGCTAGAAGAACTGTGCTAAAGCACAATGAAGTACAGAAAATGTAGAAAATAACTGGGGCTCATGAAAGAGTAACACTTACTAGAACCAACATGGATGCTTCGATATTACTCAGTTACATTTAGCAGCAGTACAGGGAAGACTATTTACCAACTTAAGATTAAAATTAATTCCCATTTTTGGACCACCCCCCCCCCCCAATTATAAAACACCGGCTTTTATTTGAACCAGAAATAAAAAGACAAACTGCACCTGATTATTTCAATCAAGAAACAGGAAAACATATTTGCAAAAAAGGATAATCTTTTTCATCATTTTTTCCGCAGGGCTTTCAGCCGGGGGGGGGAATACATTGATTAACTTAGTTTGATAAGCAACGCTGGCTAGAAAGTTATAAAGCTACCTTAGGTAGAGAGATATGCAGGAAACAAAGATGAAAAATTGTTTCATCAGAAATGAAAAACTAGAAAATGGAATAAGCAATGAGAAAAGATAAGGCATCAAGCAAGAAGGCAAAAAGTAGATAGCAAACCTTTCAGTGCATCACCACTCTCATTTCCATAGAAAATGCCACTAATGCAACATCTTCTAAAGATCATTCTATTTTCAGTTAGTGTTCCGGTTTTGTCAGTCATTATGTACTCAACTTGTCCAAGGTCCTCACTTATTGCTGTGCTGCCGCATAAAAACAAACCGATCTTAATAAATAAATAGATATATATATATATATAAGCTAAAAAAATTTCCAAAAGCTAGAATCTGAGGAAGAAACTAACTAATAGCTAAATAATTGTATAAGATTTTTTTTTTTTTTCAAAAAAGTGTTTTAACTAATAAAGTTTAGTTGTAAAGAAAACTTAAGAATCTGGTAAGAAGAAACTTAAGAAATAAGTGTCGTATAAAGTAAAATAAGAAGAGAATAAAGAGAAACAAAAAGAAAGAAACTTAAACATTTGAAGGGATAATGCTCAGTTTGAGTGACACCAACTCTGCTAGCAGCTTCATATACTGGGAAGGACACTCCAACTCCCTTGGAAAAAAAAAAAAAAATACTTACTTTGTTGCATGTGAAGGAATACCAGTCTCATGGTCTATCATCTCAGCATCCCAATCAATAAACTTCGCATATAAACTTTTCACAAGATCCAGAGACACCTGCAAAAGGAAAAGCTCTATGGTAAACAAGATAGATATATCAGAACGAACTCCTCATCTACAGAAAAATCAAAATTTAAACAGATAAATCAAGATTAGGAGTAACAATCCTTAATATGAAACTTGATATTCCCAACTATCCAAACCTTAAGCTTCAAATAAGGAAACTGACCATCTCCCAACCACCCAGCCTAATAGTAATAGAAAATAAACCATTAATCCAAGAGCTATTAACTTGGACCATCAGTACAACAGCATATGTCAATAATAAGTTTCAACTAGAACTGGTCTCAAACACCTATTTGGATGATCACATGATTAAACAAAAAAAAATTCCACCCTAATCCTCCAAGGTTTTTTATGTACCTGCAATATGCATGAAACTAGAACATTTCTGCCTTGTTGCAGTTTGAATTCAACCAGCAAATATACAATACAAATTTAAGTTTGCAAGTTAGTAAAGTTACGCACTCTAATCATATTATAATTAAGTCACAGGCTATTAATATTTTAATCCCAATGCTCACATCACTGTTGCACCATTATTTTGATCTAGCTTAACAATCTCTTCCTTCCATAATAGAGGACAAAATTCTGGTTAAGAGACTTCTGTGGCAATTAGCAGCAAGCAAAGTTGCACTTTTCAGTACAACCCAGGTTCACCACCAAAACAATAAGCGCGACAATCCAAAATCATTAGCATTTTTTTAATTAGATTACCTTAATGGATATGGGTATCATAATGGAACACAGAAGCTCAAAACGAAGAGGAATGACCAGTAGCTCATACCATGGACCTTCAATTGGATATAGCACATACCATTGCTGCAACAAGAAATACAAGAAAGTGGGCATTGCTACAAAGTTAACACACTGAATATATATATTTGGCGTTGATGCGAAGTTTCATGATAAAATTGAGACCAAGAACAACAAAAATCCAGAAAATAATACGGAAAACTACAGGCATGCATGGAGTAAAGGCAACTAAACAGCAAGAGAATTTGTAAATAAATAAAACTAGAAGAGTTACACAGGTGTCCAAGGGCTGGACCAGCTGCCCAGGCCCAAACATCCAGCCAGATTAAGATCAGGATTGGTCTTAGGTATTTAGGGCCCGGCCCAGCCCAGACAAAGATTATTTTATTAATAAGTTTTTTAAATTTAGAGTTAATTATATTTAAAAATACAGAAAAATTAATATAAAACAATCTTTCAATATTTTAATAATAAAATACTATGTAAATGGGCAAATGCCAGATGACAGAATCTTGGTCCTGGCTTTAAAAATGTGGACACCCCTCTAAGTTACCACTCCAAAATAAAAAATAAAAAAATAAAAAGCTTAGATAAAATCACAATGCAGATGAAAAAGAGCACCACACTGCCTAGTACAGAGCATATAAAAAAATCTGTTATTGCAAAACCCAAAATTTCCATCCCTGAACCAGGTGACCTTATGCCATATCCAGCTTTTAGTTTATTCCCCTAAAAAGAGCGAAAGGCTTCAAGGATGGCAGTAAAAAGAGGCCTTTCAAGAGTCAAAATATAAGACGGTATTGAAATAGATAAATACTGATGCAAAACTAAGCCAACTAATTAGTTTTGTACAGAGAAAAGTTCCCTACAACTAAAACAAGAAGGCTAATATAGATTCCTTGACAGTTGAAAAGTATAAGGTTCATGCAAATTCAAATAGAGTTTAGGGAAAAAAAGGAAACAAAATGAAAATGTGATTGTCTACCCAACCTAAAGACTATATACATGATTAATGATGATGATGATAACTAGATGACAAACTCAAGCTAGCAAAGGCAATTCCTGAAAACCTTTCTTGCTTCTGTATCCTTCCACACATTCCCAGCTACACCAAGAACCATAACAACCACTATCTGGAAAACAAATATAGCCCCAGTTAATTTGTCAATCATGGCATCCATGGCTGTTAGCTTCGGCTCTGGTATGCCCCTACTCATACCCAACTTAGTTTCATTTCCTGAAAGATGGAATAAATAATTCAAAAACTGCAGAACAGATGTCCACACCATCAGAAAGACAAATGAAACCATTGAATGTGCTAAGGATCAGAAAAATATTTTTTCAAAAAGAGAGTAGAAAACTCAGAAAGCTAGTTGAGGGAAGAGATATGCAGAAACATTCACAAAATAATATAGCAAACATGTTGTAGATAGTATTTGGACTGAAATATAATAAAAGACAAGCTACCACATTATCAGGGCATTAATCAAAATCTACTCAACTGGCCCATCCATGTGGTATTAAAGTAAAAAAAGAAGTTCATAACAGGCTGCAGATAATTATTTGTGAGGCAAAATGTGCAATGAAACAAATATACTAACCAATAAATGGAGAAAACACAAAATAAGATAATATTACATCCCAGGATGTTGTACTATAACAATGTGACTCAATGTTATGATTTCTTGAAGCCAAAATCTCTTTATAAAATATTGATGACATAAAGATTATTTTCCAGCGCCCTTCACAGGCCACCAGAAAAATGACTAAAACATCATAGTGTGCTTCAGAACTCAATCTGCTTGTGGGAATAGCCAAAACACATTAAAAAATGGCCACAACCTGCTAATACAAAGCAGTTCCAGGCAACTAAAAATGACAACAGCCTCAAAACAATGTAAAGCTTTTCCTCCAAGATACTGTCAAAATCAATCACCCATCAAACAAGCAGGTTATGCTTATTATTTTTTTCTGTGTAACCATGTTATTTTTATGACCTAGTCTTCTGTATCTCAACTTGTTCTCTTCATATTTTAGCTTGTGCCCACTACATCACTTGGACATGAAGGGGAAAAAGGATGAATAATACAGAACAATGACAAATTTATAACATGATTTATCTGCGGCCACTAAATTTTACATATACGAACTTGCCTGTGTAGACAGCTACTCCACAAGCCCATTCTGTGTTCCTCAAGTAGCATGACTGAAGAATTGTGTTTTTTATGGTTAAAGGACACACATCGTTATCAATAAAAGGAGGGAACAAACGTAGATTAGCATCAAATCTTCTAATATCCTTATCTGGATTTGGACACTCAATGACACCCTGGAAAAGAAAATGGAACATGTAAAGATGAAAATACAAAAATGTCTGTCTAATACAAAAAAAAATTGAATTTATCATACTTAAATCTTGCCTTGATTTTATGCAGCAATTCAAAATCTATTCCCATGCAAGCAGAGGGTATTACCCTTGTCTTCAAATCAGTTTCACCATCAAGGGCAGCAGTCTGCATGATAATTTGCACTGTCAGTCACTGTAAATGAATTAAAAGTATTATCCAAAAACACTGTGAATATTCTTAACATTGTTATCCTAAGGCTCTTTTTTCAGTGTTAAGGGCTAGGCTTCATCAAACTTCCAAGTAGCAAATGTATAAACCTGTACATTTTAATCCAACAATCTTCCTGAATGAATTCAACCCACTTGGGCTTTAAAAGGCAACGAAACGAAATCATATCCTGATTAAATTTTCTTATATCTGAATTGCTAAAAAATTTAGAGTACAAAAGGTAGCCAAATCTATTCCTTCGATCAAATAGAACTTTTCATGCAGAAGCTCTCATTCTCAAGTTCACATAATTCAGTTGTTATCCAAATTGTTGGTGTGCTTCCCTGTCCACACTGATAGCTCAATCATGAACTAATATTTACAGAATTTTACAACTCTTAACAAGTTGCATATTCACCTCAACGTAACAAAGGCCTTGTGGATCAGAGGTACCAATCAAAACAAGATCACATGGCACTTCATCATTCTCACGAAGCCACACTATATTACCAACATGAATATCCTGTGCTTCGATCTGCAAGTGATGTCACAACCAAAAAAAAAAAGACATAGAAAGAGAAAGTAAACAGTTAGTTTTACAACTTTTAAAAGGAAAATGATAGCAAGTAATCCTAAAGCAAGAGGTCATTCAACATTAAAGGAAAACAAAAACACTAGATAACATGCTATGCTGACTTCTCAGAAAGAAATTCAATTTAGTACTTAAGTTTTCCGTAAATTTCAAATAACCAAATGAAAAGAATAGTAGAAATCTCCCTTACATGTTTCCTGATACCCTGCCGTACAACCCAGACTAGTTTCTCATTTGCTTTCTTATCTGACAAATATCTATTGTAATCATCCCATGCTTCTTTTGATGCAGAGACTGCAAAAATAAAAATTAGCGGACCCCATGTACTGGCAGGATTTACTGGAGTAATTAGCGACCACAACTGAAGGCAAGCAATCAATAAGAAATACTGGTTCATGAACCGGCTGAAATGAGAAGCAATAAACATATTAGAAAGAGTGGCCACCTGAGAAGTGCATAATAGACAAATCTTTAAAGCAGGAGAAAGGAATGATCTCCGGCACAAATACATAATCATGCACAATTGATGAACGAATCAGCAAATGGATCAAAAACCATGCAAGTCTCTAAGCAGGACAGGAGCTTTCAGTCGTCTTATGCAGCAATTCTTAAAAGAATCAATGATTAGTCAGGCAGAAGGTTGAATTGATCATTGTGAAAGCAAAACCATATATATATATATATATATATATATATATATGCACAAAAAAGATGAGCATAGCAAACAGTTGATCCTGATATGTAAACAAAGAGAAACTTTTTTTACTTAGCTTATTAAACCAAGGAAAGCACAATGTTAAACAAATGTGGAAACTACTCTCCAGTAGAAAAAAAAATAAGATATACCTGAACTGCTCCCATAAATTTTTAGGGAGAAAGTTCAATATAGTATATTTTCTGTTAGAAATTCGATTGTCACAGTAAAGTTCATGTGATGATTCATCGTCATTAATGTATACATATCGCTTCATTTTTTTGTGTCAAAAGGAATCAACGGCAACTCTCCGGTTTTCCCCCAAGCTCATTACAGAGCTCAACAACGGTAAGGAATAACCTGAAATAGAAAAGTATAACATTATAACATTAGAAGCAATTCAGAATAATTTTTCCTCTTTTTCTGCAGGAAATGTAACAGCGGCAACAAGCAAAATACGAGAACCAGCTCAACAAATGACACATCGCATCGTAGAATCTTCATTCGATTAGTTTAAACTAAGATTTTTCAATTTATAATTTTATGAAAGAAAAAATAAGAGATAAGATCAAGAAATATAAAATTCCGGAATAAGGCGTCAATTACTTCGATCGATGAACCATCAATTTGATTAAAATCTCGATTAAACTATAAAATTTCAAAGAAATTCAACCAGCCTTTTGCAAAAAGTCGTTTGACATCCAAGATTTTGAATCTTAATTTGAAATTTTAACAGAAATCATGAGAGATCGTACCTTTTTTTATTTCTTGTTGATGTTTTTCTTTCTTCTTTCTTCTTTCTTCCTTGCCCGTCCTTTTGTTTCTTCCCTAGGCTCGGCCTTTGCTCTCAATTTTGCTAATTTGATCGAAAGAAAAAAGAGCAGTTGTTACGTGTATGGGGTTCCACTCATTGATTTTTGTGGATCCACTATTCTCCGTTAGATAATTGCAAATTTCCCAATGTGTCACCGTTTCGCCTTTCTTCTTTTCGTACCCCGCACTCAAATCTTTTCTTCTCAAATTTGCTAAGGGTCCATTCCATATGGTTTAATTTCAGTAAAATTAAAATAACGATACGATAAGATTAATTAATGTAATAATAAAGTTAAAAATTATAATAATTAAATTAAAATTATAATATTAATGATAAAATTATATGTTTAGATTTAATCGTAATAATAGTGATGAGATAAGAATGAAAATAATTATTAAAAATATTATATTAAAATAAATATGCATATAATAAACAATAAAAATTTATATTTCTACTTATATTAAATATTAAAATATAAATAAAATTTTATTTATGATGAATAATAATTAAAAATTATTAAAATAATATTTACACCAAAAATTATTAAAATTATAATTATACAAAATAATAAAATTTAAACAAAATTATATTTATAGAATAAAAATTAAAAATTATATTTATATAAAAAGAATTATTAAAATTATATTTCTAATAAAATATAAATTAAAAATATATTATACATTAAAAATAATTAAAAATTAAAGTTATTAAAAATAATAATACATATTTATATTAAATAATTAAAATTATATTTATATTAAATAATAATTAAAACTATTAAAATTATATTTATATTTATATTTATATTTATATTTAAAAATAAATTAACAACTATAAAAAATTTAAAAACTAAAATTAAAAAAAAAACACCATAAAGAGGGTAAAAGAAGAATTTAAATATTTGCTTTATATTTTTTTTTTTCAAAATTTTCAGTTTGATTTAGCGTTTGAAAAGCAGAGAAAAAGTGAATGAAGATATTGGACGGTTGGTGCAGTCGATGAATGTGTGAGAGGAAAGGGAAAATTTTGAACAAAAATAATTTTAATGGTGACATATTTTTCTGGAATTAATATTTTGTGATAGGGTTTATCCATTTAAGGCATGGGCATTGAATTTTTATTTTTATTTTTATTTTTATTTTAATTAAGAGTTTAATTTGATGATTATTATTTTGTTTTTTTTTCTTTTAACCTTTTGCTATTTTGGGTTAATTGAGTGGGTATATTTGTGACTGATGATTTTGATTTTAATTAGAAATATATGATTGGGTTTTACTTGGTTTTAAATTTAAGATTTTTTTTTAAATATTTTTGTTAGAAAAAATATAAAATATTTTGACAATTTTAAGTTTAACAAAAAAAATTAATTGCAAACGACATCATTTCATTATTACTATTTTTAAAATTCCATGTCACAATTTCTCACCTTTAAAATTGTTTGAAAATACCAGGTCAACAAATTTGATAGTAAAAAATAAACTTTAATGATTGGATAAAAATTTTAAATTTTGAGAAGTATAGAGACTAGAAATCTTTAAATTATTGAAAAGAGATTAAATTCATATTTTAATATAAGTATAAGAATCGATAGCATAATTGAACCTAATCTTCCATTGAAAAATTTGAGGACTTAGAATAAACATAAAAGTAAACTTTGACTTAAAATAATCTTTTAAATACATAATAATATCTTAAATAAATTAATAAAATTTTATTTCAATTATGATAATCTTGCAATATGATTTAAAATAAATTTTGTTAATTGTTTTGGATGTATATGTTATGCATATTATTTAAAATAAAAGTATTAATTTTCAAAAAAAAAATATTCTCATATAATTTAAAATAAAATAATAAAATATATTATTAATAATGACCCGTGTATTTTATTATAATGATTTGTACATTACAAGATAATAACACATAATGTAATTTATATCAAATTATATATTAATTTATTATTATACTTACACATGTTATTTTAGGGTAAATATCTTGTTTTTAATTTAAATATATAATCTTTTAAATCTTATCATATGATTTTTCATAAGTACGTAAAATAGGTCATTGATATATGTAAAATATTATAATGATTTGTACATGTTGTAGATAACTAATTTTATCTACGATCATTGAAAATATCTAGTAATTTGTATTGAGTTGTATTGGATTGTTAAATTAACTTTTTTCTGAAAATTTTTCATTTGAATCTATTTCTATTTTTATTGGAAGTAAAATTTTTTTATTAAATCAATTTGAAATCTATCTTTTAAGCATTTAAATTAATTGGACCTTAAAATTACATTTAGGCTTTGCCTTAGATGTTGAGTCCTTATTAGTTTTAGAGTTTCAAATTGTTAAACGAGTTAAGATTTTTGGATTGAATCTTAAACACAAAATTGGCCAACCCATATGCATTTCATTTTGTTATTCTTTTTCTTTTCTTTTTTTTGAATACTCCCCAAATAAACCAAAATATCAATAAAAATAAAAAAGAAAAAAAGAAAAATCTATTAAAATATTTGATCATTATCATAATGATTTTTCAATGACTAGACGATTTTGAAAAAAAAAAAAAAAAGGAACACGAACTTGCAACCAATATTTTTTGTTTGGTGGGATTGGCCACCTAAGAAAATTTATCGTTGAAAATTATAAAATTAATTAAGATCTTATAAATAGACAATTCTAATTTATGAAAACAAAATATGGGTCAAGAAGTATGATTATGCATGAAGAAAGTGTTAGCTCCCGTAATGTTCGTTTGAGAAAATGGTACTAATCATTCATGTGTTATCGTTGTCTTAGAAAAATTATCGTAACTTTTATATTTAAAAATAATTCGTGTAATTTCTCTTAAAAACTTTTTATCTTTTTTAAATTATTTTCCCCTTTTTTATGATTTTTGTAAATAAATTAAAATTTTTATATTAAAAAGTCTCACTAGATACTCTGATCGTATTTTAATATTTAATGAAATTCTCTTACCCTAAGATTGCACCGAAATCACAACTTGTTAATTCTATAGAGCTTCATGATCAAAGATTCTTATTCATATTTTTTATTCCAATGAAATAAACATTAATTTTTTTTCTTTCTCTTTATTTTCTTTTCTTTTCTTAGAATAGAAAATTTTAGTAGTTATTTGTGGATGGTTATTTTTAGAAAAAATCATCTATGCACAAATGCTTTTTAAGACACCCAATAATTTGAACAATATCCTACTAACTATCTTTACTTGGGATGTTTTAAAAATAATTGATACTTCCAATTTCCTTAAAATCTATTTTAGAATTTCTTTTGAAAAGAATCATTTTTATTTACTAATAAACACATTTTTGTACTTCATATTTCAGTAGATAAAATTATTGTTATTGATGACATTTTAGATAGATAATATACATTGTCATTGATATTCAATAAAATTTTAAAAAATTAAAATATCTGTTTAAGTAGAATGAATACTTACAGGCTGAAAATTAAAGAGATTGAGTAAGAAAGTTACCTAATTAAGCTTCCTATCCACGACGAAAATGAAAGAAATTGAGAGAAAATTCTAGACACTTATTTAGGTATTTTATAAAATGAATGTAAAGTTGTAAAGTTGTGAAATAAAGAGCCAAACACTCATATTTATGGAAACATATTACCTACAGTAATTTAAATAAAATTAACCAATCAAAATTTAGTGTTATATAATATTCATAAAAAATTATATGAAACTCACACTTATAAGTAGTAAATCCCTATATAATTCTTAATTATGATTATATAATTATAGTATTATAGTAAAAAAATTACAGGTGAAATATTCCTCCTATTTATACGATAAGTATTAGTGAGTTGTCCTTAAATCACCTTGAGATGAGATTAGACTAACTACTAACCACCCTAAAAATTAAAGTGAAATGACCCTTGTGCCCTTACTTAATAGATAAACACAACTTCCATATTACAGGCATGCTGAATTTGACCAAGCCGCTTTTTATTAGTTAATTTTGTACAATTTTTTTCATCCTATTAAGCATGAAATATTCTCACAAAAGTGCAATTAGAAGTTCCTTCTTATAATAAAAATATCGCCTAATGACCTTTCTTTGAAAAATATAGAATTTTCTATCGTAGAACTCTAGGATTAAGCTTTTGGGAATTCTTAATACCTTAATTCCTATGGCTTTTACATGACTCGATCTCTATTATACTTTCTTGAATTAAAATACATATTCAATTTCATTTTGGTGTAAACAATTTTAAAATTTGAGCCGCAAAACTCAACCAATTTTAAAATCTACCTTTAAGCAATAAAATTGACTTTTTACAATTGATTTTGCTTATAATTGACCTTTCACTTATTGTTGATTTTTTATTTTGACTTCTAAAACAAATCTCTTTTCATCAAATGACCTCAATAACCACTCTAATTACCTTAAGAGAATATAACAGTCAACTTTTATCATATTCAAATATTCGAGACCTAAGTCCTGGTTTCCAAATTCGGCACTCATCCCATAAATCAAAAAGTTAAGCCCAAAGGTCTCATTTCATTAAACTAAGCCCATGGAATGTTTTGATACCTAAATTAGATCTTTTTGTTGTCAATAACTTATCCAAGAAGACCTGCACGTAAAAATTTTGAGGAACCCCTAAAACTAAAAAAAAGTCAATTAAGAGCCTAAACATGGTAAGGTGTCTACAATGTTTAGTGGTGTGATGTTTGCCAAAGAAATAAGGATGAACATATGTCTTCTATTAGGTTGATACAACCTATTTCAATTCCAAGGCAAGCATGGGAAGTGGTCACAATGGACTTCATTGAAGGGCTGCCCTAGTCTTAGTAGTGCAATTGCAACTTAGTGATCATTAATAAGTTGACTAAGTATGCCTATTTTCTTGCACTAACTCATCCTTTTCAAGTTGCTAACACTGCTAAACTTGAATTACATTTTATAAGCTACATGAACTTCTAAGGTAGCCATTTCTAATAGAGATAAGGTGTTTATTACCTTGTTCTGGAAGGAGTTAATGTAGTTGGAAACTGACGTACATTTAAGTATAGCCTACAACCTAAAAATTGATCAACAATAGAGAGATTAAACCATTATTTGGAGCAGTACTTAAGGTGTATGTGTTCACTAAAGCCTAAATCCTGGTCACAATGGCTACCATTGGCTGAATGGTTGAACAATACAAGTTACCACACTGACATTGGTCCAACCTCATTTTAGGCTTTTTATGATTACTAGCCTCCTACACTAACTTGGGATGCTAAGTTTCCCCCCAAGGTAGCTACTATTGAGGAATTATTTAATGAAAGGGAATAAGTGAGCAAACTTACGATGGACTAGTTGACAATAACACAAAACAAGAAGTTCTATGCAGATAAAAAGAGAAGTGAACATGAACATGAACTACATGTTAAAGATGAGTTTTATCTCAAGTTACAGTCTTATAAACAAACTTCTTTGGTGCTCCCAAAGAATTTAAAGCTCCTTTGAAGATATTATGGCCCCTATCCCATCATAACCAAGATTGGTAAAGTAGCTTACAAACTCTAGCTACCTAGCACATCTAAGCTTCACCTTGTCTTTCATGTTGAAAAAGAAGATTGGTTCGAAAATAGTGCCTGTAACTCATCTGCTAGAAGTTGGCGGTGATTTTCAACCATTAGTGTACCCTGCCGCAGTCATTGATAGACAAATTTTCAAGATACAGAATTGGGCTGTGATACAATTACTAGTAGTTTGGTCAAATTTTGGTCCAAAAAATGCAGTATAGAAGGACTATAGCATAGAGACCCAAATTGCGAAATTAGGCAAAACAAGCTAGATTGCGAAGCTAACAAGTTGAAGAATTAGGTAAATGAAAGAAAGCAGGAGCTTATGAGCTAGAATTATAGGATGCTGGAGCTGCCAAGTTGAATGAGATAAAGTCAGAAGCCTACACGAAGTTGAAAGTGGGAGCTAGGTAAGATGACAGCTATATAACTACTGCTAATGTAGTAATAATCATTTGAGAAGGTTTGTCATGGATAGTTGTCCCAAGTTCTGTTTTTTTTTGGACGATGGTGTAACACAAATACGTTGTACTACCATTTTACAAGCATGAATTGAAAAACATGAAAAATTCTCTCCTCTAATTCTCTCAATTTCCCCTTTTTCTTTCCTCATCCTATTCAACCAAATATTCAAAGTAAATCAGTTACAACGTTTGCCTAGAGATGACCTGACTAACAGAAAGCGCCAAATGAGAATACAAACTAATACACTGAGAGCTCACTGTGATTTGAAAGAGTTATGGATTTGAGTAACAAGAAAACCAACCAAGGATTTGAAGGAGCAACTATTTGGGGGTGGAGACAATCAAGTTCAAGGAAGAAGTAACCTTTCGTGAAAAGAGGGAAAATGAGATCGGGAAAAACATAAACTCAAACATAATTTTAACCTTCCCTAATGGGGCCAAATAATAAATCCCGTAGGCATCGTCCCATTTTAATAAAAAGAAGAAAATATTTAATCAAAAATATTTTTTTCAGTACCCTATTTTAACTGAGAAAATTAAGCCATCGGTTAATATTATATTCACACTGACAAGCAATAGTAGTATGCCAGAAAAGATAGTTACCGACGAGTAATTCAGTTGTTAAGTGTTATGCATATACCGACTGTAATTAATGTCTATTAGTATAGAGTCTGGTTATATTGACAACTTTTGGTAGCCTGTAAGTAAAAACAGGATCTAAAATGGCGGATAAATGAGTCATAGTTATATGTTACGTTTATTCTAATCGTATCTAAAATCAATTGGAAAAAAAAAAAAAACCTTTTTATTGATGAATTTTGATTGTCAAAATAAGTGCAAGTCAAATATATGAAACTTTTTATTGTCGTATATTACATAAATTTATATAAAAATTCAATTTAATTAATAAGCTATCTTGTAACATATTTAAATATATTAAACAAGAATTGTTATATCTATATATACAAAAAAATTATATATAATATTATAAGGTACATAGTTACTAAGTTTTCTTGACATGAACGTCTACATGAACATCTTTTCCGAATGACCTTAGGATGAACATAAATAACATTATATCTTATGGACTCATTAAATCTCAAAACTTCAAATTAAGATTAAAGTAAATAATTACAACTATTCATTTAAATTATTAAATTTAAATTTTTAGAAGCAAGTTAAGCATTTATAATTCAATAAATAAATGATTAAACTATTCATTTAAAATAAAATTTAAAAACTACTGAAATTTCATGCTTAATAAATCATATTAATACAGTATACATAGTTACTTGATAGGTTTGCTTATGTGTAATCCTATGTGGACAACTTACAATTATTTGATATTTAGGATAGTTCTTAAAATCTTGTCTCTTATCAAATAAGCCTAATGTTTAACAAATTCTTAATTATTTTAATTTAAAAAAATTAAATTTTTTTTATTTTTTTATTATTAAATTTACTGGGGTTTAATCTTGGTCATTGAAAATAAGACTATAATGCTCTACCAATAGACGATATTTTCTTTTTTATAATTAAGTTTATTGAGATTTTTTTTAAAAATTAGAACTATATAAGAAGTTACAATTATAATCAAACTTTTACATCCATAACTAAACAAATTCAATATAAGTTAGACAAATCCCACATGTAGTGGCAATTGAGCTTGAGACCTCAAGATTCCAGGGCCTCTTCTTTTACACTAAACCAATGCCTCATTAGTAGGTTACCAAGATTGTTTATCTGGAATTAACTTTCATAACTTTCAAATCAAAAATTTATTTAAGAATTTTACCTAAGAACATTCTCTTTTCATCTATTGTTCAAATACTTTCACATCAATCCAACAATCTACTTCAAAATAAATTGTAAATCATGTAATAATTTAAATTAAAAAACGTACCTCTAGCCAATGTTGATCAAGAATATGATCTCGCTCTAAGTATACGAAGATGAGCACTCGTATAAGCCTTATAATTTATTTCCTTCTCTTGATAATTACCTTATGACGGTGCACAAGCAATTTATATAGACTAGACTAAGAAACTATACTAGAAGACTAATTCAAGTTGTATTCTCCAATCAAGGAGTCTATATTCTAATTAGTTACTGAAGTAGAGTTTAACTCTTACCACTAGAGTAGTTAATCTGAATAGGATTTACTAGATAATATCACCTCAATATTAATTTAAATATTTATCTCAATTCACTTAATTATCATGTGGGCCATATAAAGTCCAACACTTTCCCACTTGACCCATATGTTAAACCAAGAATTTAAATGACCGATATTTAGATCCAAAACTTTAATATGGCCGTACGTTACTGTAGCCCAACTCCCATTCAATTAAAGATTCACATAGCACGAATCATGGTGGTAGCATTCTAATTCGAATATTTCCTTCCATGTATTACAATACATGATCTTCTCTAAAAGAGCACTTTATGAGATAATATTGTATGAATGAATTCTTTGTAATCATTCAAGGTCCACTCGACGTGTAAACTTTATATGCATAAACTAAAACATCTCTATAAACTCTAAAAATGTGAAATTAACAGAATCAAAGAAGCCAAAATACATTTTAATAGAATTTAACTAGCCCAATATGATCCATAAGAATTTTAATTATTTCCTCAAAAATGCTTTAGTTATGGGATCGTCTATCATTGAATCTGTACTGATATGTTGGATATCCACTTTGTTGCAACGTACCCCGGGGTGGATCCTCGCGGATCTACGGTGCGTACGACTTAAAATATTTTCCTAACTTGGAAAACGTCTTCTTGACTAAGACTATTCTTTGGCAATATGAGGAGAACGAGAATGTACAGATTCTCAACTTATTATACAATGAAGGGGACCATAAGATGAATCACTTATCTTATTGGTCTCGTATGACCATCACAAAATGGCCAACGCTTGGAGTCACCACCGATCATTTCGGCCTAGGCATGATCGGATGCCCATTGAAACCTATGTTTTGAGTTACGAAACTCAAAACATCGATCCCGTGGTCTACGTAATGCAAAGATTCGCCATTTGGGTTCAAGAGTTGGTTATGCGCGATGAGGTATAAACCTCTTCGCGACGCCCGAAATCGATACCTTACTAGCTATGTCTTATCTCAGTTTCAATTTTTTCGGTCTTAACTTGTCGTTATTTCAATATAACCCTCTTCGAATGCATGAATTTTATAGAAATAATCTAGGTTCTGATGAAAAAGATTGAATCTCATATACGCCCCGGAGAGATGGGGAATATAGACATTTTTGATGAATATGACCTTTGGATTTTACTTTGAAAATGGAATGTTCCACTTTGGGCACTAGAGAGATACCCACACAGAACATTACCTTTAATTTTATTTGGGAGACGTTTTGAAAATATGAATGCATATAATCATCACAAAGCAATCATGTTAGTAAGATAATAAATGAAATAAAATAACATGGATCATTCAATGCAATGATAAAGAAAATGGGTTGACTATGGGAATTTATCTCGCTATTGGCATCGATTATCTAGAAATAATCGAATCGACCATTTTCGAGATGCATCTAGATTTCTTGATTAAACGAGATTTGTTTGACATATTCATGAAAATCCCAGAAGGAGAATTTAATTGCAATTGAAAGACAAGGTTGGAGTATCCCTTTGAAAAGATAGGGCTAGAGTATCTCCATGGATGACAAATAATTTTGACAAAGGAAGATTTTAAATCTTGATAATTTTAAGAAGCGGGGTTGGAGTATCCCCTCAAAAGGTCGGGGTTAGAGTATCCCCATGGACGAGAAATTATTTTGACATAGAAAGATTTTCAAATCTTGACAATTTTAAAGAACGGGGTTGGAGTATCCCCGGGGATGACATAACTTCATGATTTAGAAAGTGGGCGAGCATTCGACAATTTTTAGCAAAAAGATTTATTGTGAATGAGGATGATAAAGATGTAAAATATGCTTGTGCCTTGATATGAGCTTGTAGGAGTGTTAAGGTATGCTCTTGAGTCTGATCGGGGTCACATGGAGACATTCGAATGTCTCGAGACAAAATTCGGGAAAACAACTCAATTTTGACCAACATAAAAAACAGGGGACAGCATCACACTATCTTGCTTCTTGAATTTATTCTAAATTGGTTTGAAGGATTTCAAGGTGGACAAGACACCGTTAGAAAGGTAACTCGATGAGGGTCATTCTAAAAATATTTTCAATATCCCAAGAAGTCA
>JBBYHO010000005.1:10628382-10680222 GCA_038382025.1 Adansonia gregorii
AAACGGATGGGTGCCAAACTTCGAGGCAGCACTGAGGTGGGTGATGAAGGGTATGGCAGCTAGTGACCGAGAGGTGCTATCGAAGGGGAGTCCAGCATAAAATCTAAATGCTGCCATGATAGGGTTGGTGGAGGCACTTCACTACCAGACAGCGTAGACTTGCCAGATGATGAATTGGCAGGAGAAGTTCAACCTCCAAGCATCTAAGATTGTGGAGCTGGATGCTCAGGTTGGGAAGCAGAAGGAGGTAAATGCCAAGCTGGAGGCATCTTTAAAAGAGATCGATGAGAGGAGGATGATGGAAATAGCCGAGTTACTGCTGAAGGGTGAAAAGGCGAAAGCGACTGCTATTGAGTCAACAACAAAGTTGGAAGAGCACGATACGAAATTGGCCTCCACAAAGTCTAAAATGGCTGAGTTAGAGGATCAACTTGGCAATCTCCAGGCTTGCCACCAAGATGATTTGAAGAAACAGTAGGGGAGATATTCAACAAGCTGTTCGCTACTATGGATTCATGTCGTCGTAGCATGCTATATGGGGTCCAGCTGTTATGTGGGCCCTTGGACTTACAGGTGGTTAACTTAAGGCACCTGTATACGCCTCTTAAAGACTTCAACGTCTTATTGCCGATGGCTGAGGAGTCTGAGCAGAGGGAATCTGAGTTTGAGGGTGGTGCTCAGATTGTATCCTTCACTAGGGAGGAATAACGATTAGGCCTTGTAGTTTTTGATAATGTAAATGATTTTTGTTTTAATAAAATTTATTTTTATGTGAATAACTGGTATGAATGATGTTTGTGTCTGTAATTGCTTGTTGTAGTTTTTTGTTCTTGAGATTATGGGTATCTATACTTATGTGTGACAATTGGGTTGCAATGATGTCATGTTGAAGGTAGCTAAGTATTATTATTGCATGGGTTGGTGTGTGTGATCAGGGCGGTCAGTTTAGGTAATAGCCTTGTAGTAATACTAAGTTGTGGGATGGTGGCAATTGCGTGAGACCAATTTTAAGACTTGCACCGTGGTGGCGATTGTATGAGAGTAATTAGTAGTGGTACCTAGGCGGCGGTTGCTTTGTAGCAATTATAAGTGGTGCCTGGACGGCGATTGCTTTGTAGCAATAATAAATAGTGCCTAGGCGGTGTTTGCTTTATAGCAATGATAAGTGGTGCCTGGGCGGTGATTACTTTGTAGTAATTATAAGTGGTGCCTGGGTGGTGATCGCTTTGTAGCAAGTAAAGGTGGCTAAATTCGTGAAGTGACTTATAAGACAAAGGTGTATAACGGCAATCATATGTATTCGTAGCAGAAATACTTACAAGTAATATTTCTTTAGATGGGTAGCGTTCCATGTGCTAGAGACAGGGCGGCCGTCTAATTCGGCTAGCTTATAAGCATTAAAGCCCTAAACTTGGCTGACTTGATAGGGGTCTTCCCAGTTTGGGGACAACTTTTTTCATTCGCTTGCAGGACGGTTGGCTTTGCAATTGCGAAGAACTAGGTCACCTGCCTGGAATTGGTGATTGTGTACTCGATGGTTATAATACCTGTTGGCCTATTGAGCTTGGACAACCATGTGAATTGCGGCGACGTCTCTAGCTTCCTTGAGTAGGTCAAGGTTAGCTTTGAAGTGTTCAGAATTGAGCTCAGAGTCTTGGTATTCTGTGCGTGAACTATGTACCCCTATTTTGGTGGGTATAACGGCCTCTGTTCCGTAAATAAGGTTGAAAAGAGTAGCTCCAGTCACCTGAGTTGCTATTATTTTGATTGCCCAAAGTATACCAGGTGTTTCATCAGCCCAAGCGCCTTTGGCATTGTCTAATTTCTTCTTTAAAGGTTGTAGAATGTTCTTGTTCATCGATTCAACTTGGCCGTTTGATTGGGGATGGGCAACAGAGGTGTGAACAAGCTTGATATTGAAGCGTGAACAAAAATCATAAAGTTTGTCAACAGTCAGTTGCTTGTCGTTGTCTGCCACGATGACATGAGGTACTCTAAATCGGTAAAAGATGTAACTTCAAATGAAATTTTCCATCTTTCGTATAGTGATGGTGGTGACTAGTTCAGCCTCAAACCATTTTGTAAAGTAATCGCAGGCAACCAACAAAAATTTCCTCTAAGCGGTCGCCATAGAGAATAGGCCCAATATGTCTATGCCCCAAACATAGAACAGCCAAGGACTGAAGATTTGTTTAAGTGCCTCAGTTGGTTGTCTGGGGATAGCGGTGAAGCGTTGGCATTTGTCGCACTTTTTGACGAGTGCTATAGCATCTTTTCTCATCGTGGGTTAAAAGAAACCTTGTCATAAGGCCTTAAGGGCCAATGATCGCGCGCCAAGGTGATTTTCACAAGCACCTTCATGTATCTTTTTCAGGACATAAGTTTCCTCGCTAGGATTAAGGCATCGAAATTATGGAAGAATAAAGGACTTTTTATATAGAAAGTCATTGAGAATTGTGTACCTAGATGCTCTTTTTTCTAATCTCTTTTTCTACACTGGATCGATTGGATCTTGTTTATCTTTGAGAAAGGAAATAAGTGGCTTCATCTAGTTCTCTTTGACGTCATTTGTAATATGACGTATGTATCTGTCGTAGCTAGGAGCTGGGAGGCCTTCAAGAGAATTTTTCCCTTAGTAGGGATGTTGATGGTGCTAGCGATAGAATGTCAGCCTTTGAGTTGTCGCCTTTGGATATCTACTTGATGGTGACGTAGGTAAACTGTTGGGATAGGGTGGCGACAACCCCATGGTATATGGCGAGTAGGTCGTCCCTAACATTGTATAGACCGTTTACTTGGCTCACTACAAGTTGAGAGTCCATGTGGGCTAGCGAGCAATGGGGGAGTGCTCAGGTATTATTTGAGTTGGTTGAACAGCTGTTGGCATTCTTCAGTCCATTGGTATCTGGTCGTCCTTCTGAGCAGCTTGAAGAATGGTAGACATTTCTCTGCAGATTTGGAGATGAAACGATTGAGTGTTGCTACTCACCCAGTCAGATGCTGCACTTTTTTTGTTGATTGTGTCAAACCCATCTAAATGATTGCAATGATTTTTTAGGATTGGCTTCAATATCTTTGGATGAGATCATGAATCCTAAAAATTTTCCTGCGGACACACCAAACACACATTTCAAAGGGTTAAGTTTCATTTTATAGTTACGGAGTATGTTGAATGTCTTCAAAAGGTCACTGAGGTATCGGTGAAGAGAGGGGCTTTTGACTAGCATGTCATCCACTTAAATTACTATTGAACACCCGATTTGTCTTTTAAAAAGCTTATTGACCAAGTGTTGATATGTGGTGCCTGCATTTTTTAAGCCAAATGGCATGACTTCGTAGCAAAAGGTATCATCTTTTGTGATGAACACCATCTTTTCTCGGTCGTAGGGGTCTCTCTTGATTTGATTGTACCCTGAGAAGGCATCCATGAAACTTAAAAATTTGTGGCCTGCTAATGCATTAACTAGTTGAACAATACTGGGCAGAGGGTAACTGTCTTTTGGGTAGACTTTATTTAAATTAGTGAAGTCTACACACATTCGCCATTTCCCTGAGGCCATTTTGACCATGACTACATTAGCCAGCCAGTTAAGGTATTTTACTTCTCTAACGTAATTGGCTAATAGTAACTTGTCGACCTTTTCGTGAATCAGTTGAAGCCGTTCTGGAGCAAATTTGAGCTTCTTTTGTTTGACCAGTATGGCTTATGGTCCATATGTAGTGAGTGTATGATGACGGTTGGGTCAATGCTAGGCATATTAGCTATGGACCAAGCAAATACGTCAGTGTTTTTTCTAAGGAACTTTGTAAGCAAGTTTTTATCTTGAGTGTCAAGAAAAGAGCCAATGCTAGTAGCCAGCTCGGGGTCCAAATCAGAGAGGGTTATCTTTTCAATTTCTTCGCCTGGTTGGGGCTTCTGATCATGGAAATCATCTCTGGCATCTAGTTGCTCTAGGTTAATCGACTCTGGTTGTGCTGGATTAATACTATGGACAGACGCATCGGAGGCATTGTCTTAGATTGTGGTCAGCCGGTGTGTGGCTAATTTGATTGACAACAGGTGGCATTGGCATGTGCTTCATTGGTCAGAACGCATATATCTAATCCTTGTAGGTGTGGGGAATTTCACCGTTAGGCAGTAAACTACGATGACCATTTTTATCTTTTTCATCAATGGTCGACCAATGATTGCATTGTAAGCAGACGGCTGGTCGACAACAAGGAAATTGACCAAGGCATTCATAGTGTTTTCCCCACCGCCCATGGGTACAGGGAGAGTGATTATCCCCTTAAGGGGTATTGGTTGATTGGCAAATCCATAAATTGGAGGTGATAGGGTCAGGTCACCCGCAGTGAAGCCTATGCGAAGGAAGGCATCCCACTTTAGGATTTCCACACCACTCCTATTATCGATGAGGATCTTGTGGACTTGGTAGTTACCTATGGTGGTGGAGATGATAATGGGATCGTTTTCACGATCAGATAGGAGCTATGAGTCGACATCGTCAAAATGGATCACCCAATCCATTTGCTTAACACACTTAGGTGCCACGTCGATCGCCATTACAGATCGAAAATGGGACTTGCGTTTCGACTTGCTGACCGCCCAAGTCTCTGCCGGACTGACGATCATGCTTATGATGCTAACGATAGGTCTTTTGGGTGTAGTGTCTCGGCGCTCGTTCGGGGATCGTGTGTAATCCTTGATGCGTGGTTCTTTCTTAACAAACTATTTAATCACCCCCTTCCTTACCAATGATTTGATGGCATTTTTTAAGCTAAAGCAGTCCTCGGTGGCATGTCTAATGTCGTTATGAAAGTTACACCACTTCTCAAGGTCATGCTTGCTGCGATCGTTTCTCATTAGAGGCAGACGCTCCAGAAGCCCTTCTTTCATTAGGGCACTGAGAATCTGAGATCTTAGAGCTGTCAGGGGCGTGTAAGACTCATATTTCGTGTGCAGAGCCGGCCATGTTCATTTTTTCGAGGGGCTTTGTTGTGATATGGTGGCTGGCCCTTCCTTTTATGGTCGGTTGCTAGGCTGTCAGCTAACCGGTTAGGCCTTGGTCCTCAACTTCCTCTTTGCTCATGGTCTCAAGTTTTCGCTCATCGACTTCGATTTTTATTTCCTTGAATTTCACATATTTTTATGCCTTCTCGTAAAGCTAGTATAGCTTCGTGGGTTGGGCATCTGTCAAGGCATACTTTAGGTACTTATTGCAGATGCCAGTTGTGAAGGCTTGGATGGCTCATTCGTCATTCAAGTCCTGGACCTCTAGGGTGGCTGCATTGAAATGCTTGAGGTAATCGTGAATCGTCTCGTCATGGTTTTGCTTGATCTTCATTAAGCTAGCAGACATAGAAATGGGCAAGGATATGTCTTCCCAGTTGGTCAAAGTTGGTGATTGATCCTGGGTTTAGGGAGTACCACCAGGTCTATGCTGGTCCTCGAAGCGTCATCAAAAAAATACGACACTAGATGGCATTCGACACGTCGTACAGGTTATGGAAAGTGCAGAAATGGTTCAAGTGGTTGGCTGGATCCATTTTACAATCATAGGTATCGAGAGAGAGTTTGGTTTTGCCAGGGACCTACATCTAGCGAATTTCAAACTAGAGGGGTTTATGTTCCTTGAATAACCATTCCCAATTGTCTCTCTGCGATTCTCTAAAAATCCTTGATTTCCTATTTCAAGGCCGCTACCTGTTGAGTAAGGTCTAAGGTTGATCCTGACACATGATGCCCACGGTATAATGGGAAGTTCCTTGCATCATTTACCATGGGATTGGCATAAAGTAGGAACTTTCTTCGACCATTGGGCGGGTGGCCCGATCGACTGTGACAGTCGCTCTTGCATGTCTGAGTTTGGGTTGTTCGTAGTGTGTTAGTTTAGGCGATCAATGGGTTGTGTGTTTTGGTGATTGGTTTGGGAGTTGACAAGTTGCGCCAACTAGATCTGTGTTGGATGACAGCCAGCTAACTAGCGATGGCTTGAAATTACACTTGATAATGCGTATGGTAGTTTGGCTGGCTAGGTGGTGTAGGTGTATTAAATTGAGTAAAGAGGGGTAATGGGGTGTCAAAAGGTGCGTGTAAAGTGTTAGTGGTGATAACAGTTGCTAGGACCATAGTGCTAGGGCCAGCGACTTGGTCAGGGTATGGGATGGAGGTAGCCAGTAGTGGGATCAGCCCTAATAGATTTTGATAATACGCTAGTGGCAAGTGAGATAGCCATGAAGGTAGTGAGATGGGTACGTAGGATGTTTGGGTATTTAATGAGCTGGGTATTACTGGGGTTATCGAAACTTTGGTACGGTTTGTCGCTTCAGGCAGCGATGAGGTGTTTTGTAGGATGTCAACACTCCGATCAGCCATGCTCTTTTTTTTATCGCTTCCTCACAGACGGCGCCAATTGTTGAAGTTTGCTTTGCTGGTACCCAGAAGCCAGGTGAAACCCTGCAACACAGATAGAGTCAGGAAGACATCGGACTTTGACTCTGGAGGCCTTCTCCAATGGTTAAGTCAGAGAGGTGTTTTATGTAATAATGTATATAAGTTTTTCTAGAGTTGGATCCATACCTGTGAGCATGTTTACCCCTTTTATAGGGTTTGTTTTGGGGACATTATGTTAGATGATTTGGTAGTGATGTAACCAACGTCGAGCTAAGTGTCAGGCTATGATGCCTGATGGTCGACTCAGTCAATCGGTCGCCATTTAGTGATGTCAATTTCGCATTTATGTCATTATCGGAGATGTCACATCGTTATTAGGTGTGGTTCGATGATCGACTTCGTGTTGTTGTATGACGATCGCCAGTTCGTAAGAATAATGGATCACGTAAGGTTAGGTGGTCGCTATTCATGGAGGTATAACACTAGGTCATATTCAAGAATTCACCCATGATATTTTCTATCATTGTGTATTGAAAAATCATTTTTAAAGGGATTTAGGGTTTGCCCGAATCATCTAAGGCCATTTTCATAATTTTCCTAAGTCAAGCATGCATACCTAAAGGTATTTTAGTCTTGACCGAAACCTAGAGCGATACATTGGCAATTTTCCAAGTCTAACAAGCATACCTAAGGTTACTTTTGTTAGTTGGCATAAGCTAGAGTCATTTTGGTGATTTCATGCATAAACACATTAATTAACGTTAATTAGGCCATTTGAAGCATAAATGCATCCTTTAAGGTCATTTTGGTAATTTCATGCATAAACATATCCATTAAGGTCATTTCGATCATTTTAAGCATAAATGCATCGTTTAATGTCATTTTGGTAATTTCATGCATAAATACATCTATAGAGGTCATTTAAGCCATAAATGCATTTTTAGGGTCATTTTGGTAATTTTAGCACAAACAAGTTCATTAAAATCATTTAGGTCATTTAGGCATAAATTAAATTTTTAGTATCATTTTATACTATTTTCTTCAAATCGAGTCTTTAGGATCATGTAAGCATTTTCATCGCAACACGTCTCCCAGGGTCATTTTAGTCATTTATATCAAAATAGAGTCTTTAGGCTCATGTAAGACTTTCATGTCAACACATATCCACTAAGGTCATTTTAGTCTTCTTTCATTAGAATTAGGTCTTTAGGGTTAGGTTAGTACTTTACGTCAATACCAAACCTTTACGTTTTATATTTTTTTGGAGTCATAAAATATATTATTATAACACGTATTTTAATAAAAAATGAGGCAATCTCCCTAATTTAAAAATAGCTTATAGATTTCTTCCAGTTTATGTTAGGCATTTCCTCAGTTATTTTTAAAGACAAAATACCGTTCCCAAAATAGTGCATCAAAATTTTCAAAGACTTCGTAAAAAACATATTTAAATAGATTTTCTGGTGGGTATGAAAATAATCTTTTTGGAAAGTAATGAAACTTAGTTCACCAAAGAAATAAAATAATAATATTAAATAATTTTGAGCCATAGGAATTATGTTTGAATAATAGAAATAAAAACAAAACGAGGCTTAGGATAACAAATGATTAATATGTATCAGTTTATGAGCCTCGTGGGATGCTAATCTTTTTCCCTTAACCGACTTTAGAACCGTAATTTTACTCTAGTTTGTAGGCAAACTTTAAAAATCCTTTTTTGAGGGTTTTCTAACCTTAAAAGATGAAAACCCTAAAAGATGAATTTCGATAAACAACCAATCTTATCTAGCCTAAAAAGATTGGTGGTGACTCCTAATTTACTATTTATTTCGTGATAACCATGTGAGAAAGTCGGTCGACCAAATTCACTCTGACAACTCAGTCACAATTATGAACTAAAATAATTTTTCCCATTTTGATGTGTTGGATTCGTGTTCAGCAAGTTACAATAGTTATAATGAACAATATGGAAAGATTTTTATTTTATGCACATTATAATGTTTATGCTATTAAAGTTTAATTTTGTTGAATCATTGGAACAAGTGGAAGAATGTAATACAATGGTCCAATATTTATGGGATAATTGCAATTATGGTTAATGGTTAATTATTCTTTTAAGATGACTATCATGATAATCATTTAATATATTTAATAATAAATTAATATTTATTATTTCATGATAAACAAATATCAAACCATTCATTTGGATACTTGATAGGTATTCCAAACTAAAGATAGAAATTTTGCTAAATTGGTTCTTTCAGTCTATTAAGGTTACTCATGTATTCAGTTTTCATCATGTATTTAGTTTCCTTTGAAAAAGTCTTTGTAATAGAAAGAAGGATCAAGGGAGAAAAACTAATTTATTGTGGGGATTAATGTTTCAACCACGACATCTTTATCTTTCGCCACAATCGAATGCACTTTCTAAAGATGACAATTTTGTGTTTAAGATCCTTAAGTATTAAGTTTGACTGTTTGATGACAATTTTGTGTTTAAGATCCTTAAGTATTAAGTTTGACTGTTTGTCCATCCGATGATATTTATAAATCATGTTTTATAGATGAATCTCAAATAGATTGAGCTTCTTGGAACATTCTTTAGGTTTAGAAATCTTTTGGTGTTTTTGTTCTTAGATATAGATCTTGTAAAAACATAAGATAATTTAAGGAAGAAGGAAGATGCCAAATTCATTGATGATGTCTTCAATGAAAGAATGGGCCATAAAGGATAGGTTGAAGAAAAAAAAATCTCATTGTTTTGCTTTAAGTTAACCTAAGATATATATATGTATATATATATGTATGTATATATACACACACACATACAAGTAACGGTGTTTATGGATCGAGCTAGGTTAAGTTTGGGTCGCACTTAAATATGATATCAACACTATATGTACTTTACCCAAGCCTAACTTATATGAGTCTCAAATTCTGCTCAAACCTACTTATTTTATAAATGGATGATTCAAACTTGCGTAGACCTATGTACATTTTTTTCTTAGAAAAGCTTAAAAAGTATGTTTTTTTATTTAATCTTTAATAATTTAAACTTTCTTAGTTTATTAGGTTTTAAAGCATGAATAATTTAACATATTTTTTATGTTTGTAATATTATCTTTATTCCTTATAAACTTTAAATGACATGATATATAAATGCAATATATGTTATATTTATCTAATTAAAAAACAAGCTACGTTGAACTAAACTTAAACCTTAAAGGTTAGAATCAAAATCCAATCCATATGATATATAATTGAAAAATAAATTAGACTAAAGACTTGAATATTGAAATTAAAGATCAACTGTTTTTTTAAATAGATCTCTTTTTTCTTTTTTGTTTAACCAAAGCAGATATTTTGAACTATGTTTTTGTACAAGATTTTTCAACTATCAAACGAACTTCAACTTGAACGAATAATGTAGTATGGGATCTAATCTATATATGACTTAGAAATGATAGAATTTATTCAAAGAGAATAACAAGTACTTTTATATCTATTAATCCTTTCAAAATTTATCCGACACTGTTTCTAGGAAGAGTTCATATGCTAATCCCGTCCCCGTTACAAGGGCAAAATCGCAGGACGCTCAACGCCGTAACCTCAGGAGACTTTACTAAATAAAATGAATGATACAGACCATATCTATATACTATTAATTTTTTCAATATTTACAATAACTCATATCCCCAACACTCCAAGTTCAGTTACTATTTTCATTTCTTTTGCCCCTTTCTTTGAAGGCTTTCTATTTCCAGAAACCAAATAAAAGTCCAGAAGAAGAATCCAACGCTAATTAGTTTGCAGGAAATACTTCTAACGAGCTAATTTTATAAGCTATTCATTTATATCATACTTACAAGATGGTGGAGGTACTTTACAGAGTATAAATTCCTCTTTTAAACCAACAATTTTCTTCTGCTCAGACCATTGTTTAAATGCAGCAAATATCTAATCGAACAAGTCCTCTCAGCATTTGCAGCAAGTCCTTCACTCACTGAAATCGGAAGATGCTTCTGTCAAATACCCGTATGGCTTCACGTAAGGGTCTGAGTCCTCTAGACCATCTGCCTCCCCAATTCCCTCCTCATCTGAATTCTCAATTATGTACCCTTAACATTAAAATTCCCCTGCTCCACTTCTGCAATGTCATCTGCGCCTTCACCATCATCATTCTCATCCCCTTCATCACCATCTATATTGTAAACACTTCCCTCCACATCATTAGCTTTGCCATTGAAACTACCAGCATAGTCATCCACCGCCAGATAATCATATTCATCACCTGTTGCTTGACCATTTTCATCATTGTTTTCAGATCTTTTAGGGCTGCTAGCATTATCAGCAGTCCTCACTTCTAACCTAGTTACTCCATCTCCATTACAGGCGTCCGTTGCAAAACGTTTAGATGATTTCTCAATAATTTCCTTCAGGTTCTCTCTCTCACCAACAATCTCAACCATTCTCTGTGCTGGTTTTGGCCTACTTCTCATGCTACGTCGACCACGCTTACACCCTCCACAGCCACGTGATCGTGATTTCCATCCCAGTACTGCCCCCAATTTCTCATTGCCTGTGCTTGTAATTCTCTTGCCAGACTCAGATCTTGAACCAGTAGGCCTTCCCTGAGATCTTCCACCGTGTGTCACGCCATGGCCCCTCCCACGGCCTCGGCCTCGGTCAGAACCAGAAAACCCTATCCCTACATCAACCCAGCTTGCTTCATGTTGATATCCAACTCGATTTAAGGTTTGCATCATCTCATCCTCCTGATGGTTCTTCACAAAAGCATTTTTGGATGGAAGCTTCTTAAAAGAAAATTACAGAAACGATCAAGAATTAATTACTTTGAAATAAAAATAATATAATAAAAAATTTTGAATGTAGGATAAGCTACGATTAAGCATCCAGGTCATACGCCCATTAATAGGCATCAAATCACAAGTTATACCCTCCATACTGACAACTCTTCAAGTTACAGCATGAAAGTGATGCTTCCATGGGAACCTCCCAGGAAATTAAATTAAGGTACTCAAGGTTAGAGGCTAAGAACCAAGTACAATCAAAACCCTAAACCTTTTGCCCTCATGAGGAAACAAGAAAGAAACCTATATTCTCATTTCTGCTTAATATATGTTTGTATTATTATTTAAAAAAAGAAAAATCTGCAGGATCTTAATGCAAACATGACCAGATCAAATATAGGACTAGTGAAAACTCGCAAGAACCACAGGTTCTGGGTTTAGCTTAGGTCACAACTCACAAGGGGAGGAGAATTAAGGTAGAGCATTTTTCTTTTAATTGATTTGGAAAAGGAGATTTGAACCCACCTCAAATACGCGCACCAACCATTGAACCAAATGCTTAGGTGTGTTCAGGTCGAAATTCCAAGTTTGAGGCATATCACTTTTCTTGTAGCAAAAGATAATTATATATTCCTAAGAAGCAAGCACCCTCGCAATGCCTGCCCATACAGAGGAATCTCATCCTTTTTCTCTTATTAAGTTATTATTTCTGCTTTATATATCCAGTTCTTTTTCACAATATAAAACAAACTGCTCACCATAAATTCACCAGCTCCCTTGTCCCTCTGAGTCTCTGTCTTCTGGTGAAGCATGTAAGAAATAGCTACATCAAATTCAATAAGCCTCAGAGCCACGGCAGCCGTTGTTTTTGGAATCCATGGAAGTACAGAGACTGCCTCAAGATTAGGTAGATTATCAGCAACACCTCCTAATAGATTAGAGGGGGACAACAAATCACTTGTAGTCTCAAAATTTGAGGACAAATAACCCCTTCTGACGGAACTTTCCAGCAGTGTCAAAACCTGAAAGGGTACAAAAGTAACCCAACTTCTTAACAAAATAAAGGATTGAGAAAGAAATAAGACTTCATTCAGCATGTCTTTGAAAAAGTTACAATAGCACATCTCATATATTATACAAATAAATAAAAGCCCGTATTTGATATAAAAAAATCCAGTATGGATGGCCTATTCTCTACAGTATTGAATAAACGCCCCATCTCCTGCATTTTATTATTTTAATGCGATTTGATATATTTTTATGGGAAAATTATACTAAACTATCCTGTGACATGGGTTATGTGAGAATTAGGACCTTGTGGTTTCAATTTTGACACTTTGAGTTCCTGTAATTTATGTTATGTGCAAAGTTAGATATTCTGTTACTTTTTCATTCATTTCTATTACATTTTCCATCAATTAGTTTTATAAAGCAAATAAAATTAAGTGGCACAAAATTAACGTAATAGAAATTTTAAAATTAACTTGTAGTCTCACTCTCACTCTTTTCTCATGTAGACTCGTTGCTCACCTCTTTCTCTCTCTCTCTCTCTTATATCACTTAGTGGGAGTATAACTAAGTGAAATACCCAAAAGCTAGCTCCTTTTTTTAGTGTCTCTTCAATCTTGATTCTTGTGTTACAAGCAACTTCAAAAAAAGATACCAAATGTATTGATCATATACTTCCCCCAACAAGTTTTGGCTTTTGCATTATTTATTTATTTCTCTCTAATGATTTTTCTGTTACGGCTATATTGGGTTTGCTGGGTTAATTATAAAATTACTACTTTATTTTATAAAATTATATTTTTTTGCCATTTAATTAATTTTATTTGCACTATAGAACAGAACATGTAATAGAAGTGAATGAAAAAGTAATAGAATACTTAACTTTGCATATAGCATAAACCACAGTGCCCTAAAGTGCCAAAGTTGAAACCACAAAGGTCCCAACCCGCATATGACCCATACCATAAGGTAGTTTAGCATAATTTCCCCTATTTTTATTTATTTGAAGGATATTTCCTTTGACTCAATTAAGTATACTTATTATCTTATAAATATCCAATATTCTTGCCATTAATAAATACCTTACAAGTCAATTATCTTAAATCACGTTAAAATAAATTCAATTTTTTAATTTTAAACTCAAACAATCAATACTATGAAAAAGACTATGACATTGGCTTATTTAATGACTGCAATTTTAGCATTTAATTAAGAAATAATTTATGTATTTATCAACCTAAATGAATATACAAAGCCATATAATGCTAAGATTTCAAACCTAAAAACAAAATTTTAAAAAAAAAGCCTAATTAGTCGCAAACATATTTATGATAATTCTTTCAATGTAAGAATTAGCTATAATCACACATATATGCATGAATAATTTACTCGCTAATAAGAACTTTTCAAAATGTTAAATGCAGGCTTTCTAAAATAAGAAAAAATTTAATAACCCATTATAACTGATTTGCATAAATTACTCTCAATTTACAAGAGGCCCTCTAATTCTTACATAAATAGAGAATCCTATATGCTACGGGTGTTTGGAGGCTACTCTCCAAAAGCCTCCACACGTTTCCGTTAAATTGTAATGAGTTAAATTTCTTTATGGCGATTAATTATTTGAATTTTTATTTTCTATTGTCCTCTCTATCAAGTTACATTATTCCATTTATGGTACATTTGGTTCACTAGAATGAAATAAAGTTGATATCGAATAGCTATTTTATGATAATAGAATAGAGCTATAATGGAATAGCTATAGCAGTAGTTTGGTTTAATAGAACGGCACACTATGAGATTCAAATTCTTGACGAAAGAGATTCGAATCCTCTGAAACAATTTTGTATTATGCTCAAGGCTAGAATAGCCATTCAGTAGAAGAGGTGTGAACTTTTTTAGCCTTGGGCGGAATAAGGTCGAACCAGCTATTCCGCGTAATGGGCGTTCAATGAATCAAACGGCCGCATCACTATAGCACCCTGAATCAGCTCGTAATGAAATAGCTATTATAGTGAACCAAGCATGTTGTTAGATTCTTTGTAACTAATCATTATACTAATAACAATAAGAAATACTGATCACCAAATTTGATGATTTTTCTTTTGTGCTCATACATGCCTCCTTTTTATCACACTTAGTATTTGGATTATTTATTATTTATTCATTTATTATGAAAAAATTAGCTTTAATTAACATTAAGAAGCACCAAGACTATAGATCAAGCTTGGAAGTGATCCCAACCAAAAGTAAGCACGTTGACTGCTAATCTCACACTCAATCTTAGCTTGTTCTTTGCTAAAATTAGTAATTCTTTTGGTATAAATGAACTGACAAGATGCATACGAAGAAGCCATTTCTATTCAAATTAACTACCATTTCCATTTGGTATAAGGGGATTTAAATTGTCAAATTAATTATCATTTTATTCAACTTGTCTAGATTTATTTGCAATTATATATCACACTTCTTTTCTATGTTGGTTATTATTTTTCATTAAATAATTATGGATCACTCATTATTTTTCATTAAACAATTATGGGTCACTAATTCTTCTTCATTAAACAATTTTTTAATGAAAAGAATAAAACAGTTGAGGCTAATATCTTCAAATATTATGTCATTCAAAGTTGAGAATTAAGGCTTTCATATCTTGAAGCAAAAGTTATGGGCCACTGTTATTTGGAATTATACACAATTTTCAAAAAAGGAATGAATAAGTTATGTATCATAAACTGACTTAATTACCTAACCCAAAAGAAAATGAAAAACAAATTGTAATTGACTAACAAAAATTTTAAATGCCCTTAATGTATCTACAAATTAACTTATTGCACAACTTCAAAGTCAACTTTTATTTATTTATTTTTGTAATGTCAGGAATGTACCATACTAATTGTAGTTTCAAACTTTAATTATAATAAAAATCTTGATTATGTAGCCTTCATTTTTCAAAATACTACTTTGAAGGTGATTTCAAGCTTTCTTATTTTTACTTTACAACTCATACATATTAGGCTTAGTTGGTTTTAGACTCATATCATAATGATTACCTTATAAAATCATTCAAACAATAATTACCTCATAAACTACTAACCATGATTATCCGTGCATAGCACGGGATCGAAATTAGCTATTACCTAAATGATATGGTACTGAAGCTTGCATGACTGAAGCCATTTAAGTAAAATAAAAACATTTGCCAAGGTCTAGGTGTTATCAATTTTGCTTAGGTTTTCATACCTACTGAACCTGTGTCAAATTAAAGAAACAACAATAGTCAGCTTCCAATCCCACCGGCTCTTATCCTCTAATTTCCTCCTAGCTCTACATTCCTTTCATCCTTCTATTTGCCTTCCTATTTTTCCTTTCTAATTCAAGTCCAATCCTTATCTTTCCCTTTTAAAACTTCTAAATTACAAGAACTTATTCATTATCGATTCATCCTAGCTCTACAGTCCTTTCATCCTTCTATTTGTCTTCCTATCTTTCCTTTCTAATTCAACTCTACTCCTTATCTTTCCCTTTTAAAACTTCTAAATTGCAAGAACTTATTCATTAACCATTTCACCAAAGATGAAACTAATGTCATGCTTTGGATCAGCTACATTACAGCCACTCTTCTTTCTAAATTACCAGCTCTACTCTTTTAATTTCCTCCTAGCTCTTTGTTCCTTTCATCCTTCTATCTGTCTTCTTCTCTTTACTTTCTATTTTAAGTGTAATCATTAGCTTTCTCTATTGAATGTACTGAGAACTTATTCATTATCCATTTCACAGAAGATGAAAATAAGGTCATGCAAAGCAAAGGTTACATGGCGGCCATTCCTCATTCTAAATTATTAAGCAATAAGGCAACAGCAGTGAGGAAAGTTTAGGAGTTGAGATATAAGATTAACACATGAAAGCAACACACAAACCTCAAAAAGCTCTTCTGCTGTTTTTGAGGAATACAGCTTCAGACCCCAAGAATTTCTATAGCCCTCAGTCCAAGTAGACTGAAGAGCTTCGAATGGAATAGAAAACTGCCAATCGATAAACAACCATAAGCCGCATATAATATTGAATAAAACATACTAGAAAGATATTAAGTCATAGCTTATGTTGATAACGCAATACAAGGTTCACCTTTTATGAATCAAATACACTGTCCAAAAACAGCATTCTAGAATAAAGAATATAAAGGCTTAGAAACTAGCATGAATTTCCAAGATGATTCATCACCCTACACTCACCTTTCATTCTGCTAATGAGTTCAAGACACAAGTGTCCCTAAACCCCATATTCAAGATTTTTAACTGACAAAAAATCCCCCCTTCATTACCTTTCTCTCAAATGTAAGGAGGGGTGTGAAGAAGACGCTCACCTCAAACAAAGTTAACTTAAGTTTAATCAATCTGATTCTCAAAGGAGAAATCACTGAACCATCCAAAGAAAACTCAGCACCCTTTTGCAGCTTCTCGTCATACCAAGCCACATGTTCGGAAAATTTCAACGTGCTCTTAAGAGCAATGTATGTCCTATGGCAAGAAGGGCAGTGACTGTCTTCAAAAAAATAAAAATATTGAAGCAGGTATTACACACACACAGTAGCTACTTGCACCTTCTCTTCCCATACTTTGTGGCACCAAATTTCAATGAATTAAAACACTCTTTCCACATCCACTTCTCAAAGTCTTGATGTCTCTTCAAGGCATCATTTTTCTCAATTTCATTCCGGCAAAGCTCAATTGAAAAAGATGCTGACGTCTCTGATATATCAGAATCAGATCCACATATAATACTACCAGAACTCTCAAAACTGACACTCCGATCAGGGCCTAAAGCCATTTCATTAGCTTCTTTCTTAATGGAGTCTCCACTTTGCCTCTTATAGACACGCAGCTTATTCTTCCTTATAGCTTCCTTAAAGGACATCTCAATATTCTGCAACATTGCGTGCAAGTGTGATTCCCTGATCCCACACACATCCAAAGAGGACATTAGAGCATTGAAACCCTGAATGCATAGAGGAAAAATTAGGAAGAGGACACAAAAGTAATTAAAATATCAGGAAGCAAAACATGCATGAAAAGAAAAATAGACAGCAAAGTCAGCATTTACAAGCTGCTGATAGAAATGCTACCACTTCGGTATCAACGAGTCTCCAACGACCGTCAAGTAACTCAACAAAAATCCGGCCACAGCCAGGATCATTCGAAGATGTAGAAGTAATAAACCACCAGTATCGATTGCATCTACGATCTTGACCAAGAGGCAATGACCTATATACATAAATCTCTTCTGCCTTGTGACCAATGTAAGATTTTATCTGCGAACGTGATCTTTCAACTGCATATCCTGTTTGCTGATATTGAAGATTATCTGGTCCAACAGAGAAATCTTGCACTGGCAGGTTCCCTTCAGAAGGCATGTTGTTAAGATAATTATGATCATTTTGCAGATTATTTATGCATTCTTGATGCAGAGTAGGATCAACAGATAAATTACTATTTTTTCTGTCAGCAATGATCTGCGGGCTTTGCCTACATTCAGCTGCGGGAGGCTAATCTCCATCTTATTCCCCATATATGATGAAAATTTTTTCCTTAATATGAACTCTTCTTTCATGCGGCGTTTATCAAGTTGAGCTTCTGCCCACATTTGTTTCTTTAAAGCATGCGCTGCCTCTAGGCTTTCCTGAAAACATACAAAGAAAAGCAATCATGAAGAATTTTATTAGGTCAATCAATAAAGAAATGCAAGTTTCACCTCGAGAACAATGCGAATATAGCTTCCTTCCAGTGTGATGGAAATCAAAGCTACAAGTGCATTAAGGCGCTCCTCAACACTTAGATCAGAGTAGTCCCCTTCCGTAAGTCCTTGAACCCACAGTTCACAAGGGTTGCCTTCATCAATTTCTGTGTCTTCTAGACCAGCATTAGCAGCATCTTTATGAGTTCCAGCAGCATCCACTGATTTCTCAGCAGAAGAACTGACATATTTGATCTCATCAAGACCTCCAGTAGAAGGTGATGATACACCCTTACATAAATTCAAAACTTCACCTTCAGGGGTTTCCCGGATTTCAACACCCCCCTTTCCATTTCCCAAGATAGTGTCTGTATCAGAAATGCTTCTTCTTCCTTCAGAATTGTGTGTACCCTTCTTTGGATTTATTTCGGCCCCCAAATCATCAACCTCAGGATCCTCAGCTATGTCACTTTCAGAATCTTCATCTCTCTCGCCAACCTCAGCATCTTCTTCCATAAATCCACTTTTAAATAGTCGGATTCTCTCCCTAGCTGTAGAAAGAATTGTCTCAGCATCAGCTGGGTCCTTTCTATATGGAGAACGCACACAGTATGTTGAAGGAGCTGTTCTCTCTAAGAGTTTTGTATCCCTTGACAAAGCAGCAGAAATAGAAGCTTCCGGGGTCTTGCTTGTTGTAAGATCCCTCAGTCCTGATTTCTTAAATTAAGATACCAGAAATAGGGGGGGAAATGAGTATGACAAGAAAGATATAAAAGCAGTTCAGTCCAGAGCACTGCAAAGTCACCAAAATAGCTTACCTGGATCTTCTCTGCAACTTCCAATATTGTGAGGCCTTTGCTACCCTCAGAGAGAGAATATGGAATGCAGCAAATTTAACAGTTCCAGGTGTCAATCGATGCCTAGATCTCTGTAGATTAGGGAAACCACTTTCTCGCATTAGAGCAATGGCATTTTCAGCTGCTGCTCCATTTCGCAAATTAGTAATTATCCCTTCAGCATCATGACCCTGCACTGACACATAAGGAAGATTAACAAAATCTCGAAAAATGAATTAACTAAAGAAGAATTCGAAGACCATTGACTGAATATCATAACTTAGGGTATTACCATCAAGGATGCACTATCATAACCTACGCCCACAAGAGTAGGACTTTCCTTGGTAACAAGAAAATTAATATGCCCACAGGCTGGATTTGGTTCAAACCAATTCACTTAGGCCTTAGCATAAAATATTCATCAAACGAGGAAAAGGAAGAATTTGAAGGAAATCATCTCCAATACCAATAAACTCAGACACATGTATCCTTCACAAAGAGAACAGACCATATAAAACAAAAGGAAATAAATATTAATCTATAGAGCATTAGAAATAAGCACAAAGAGGAAAAAGAAACGAATAAATTAATAACAATACATTGGGAATAGAACTCTTCAAAATAGCAACTTTGCCCCCACTAAATGCTAAAACAATTTTTCTTGGAAAGAAAGATATGCCAGTACTTCAGGATCCAATAAAAACCCTTTTTATCATTGTACTCATACTGGCATTGTTGAGTATACTCAACACGCAAAATGGTTTGTATATGTACCAAGCGATAAATACCCCTGCTCTAATCATGTTTATTGACAAATCACATTAAACAAGCAAATCCAAGAAAATAGTAGTCGAAATCACAAAGAGTTGGTTTTACCATTCGTTTAAACGATCAATCCCTCCATGCAGCTAAACAATGGTATTAATATAAGTACATGATTTACTACTTCAGCACTCAGAATTCCACGAAGAAGCCAACTCTCAATGTAATTTACAGTTTCTTATTAGTACCGTCACATATTGATTCAGTTAAAACTAACAAATAGAAGCTTGAACAAAGGCATCCCACAGTAAAAGATTATCCTTTGTAGGGCCTAAACTCGACCTACTTTGCTCATAAACGTCAACAATGCATAACATTCTTATCTAGTAATACAAAATAAATGTTATCCAAGCAGTACTTTACAGAATTCGGTAACAGAAGTGAAATGGAAAGCATTACATTCAAAGAGTCACAATTGCATAACCTAAAAAGTCATGGCCACTTCAAAAATACCATAAGAACTAAACTTTAGCATTCCGCTTGAAAACGCAGATGGCTCTTCCACTAGAAAGATAGAGAACAATAAAACTAAAGCCACAATACTAAATGATAAAGAAATGCACCTCATTTTCATTATGAAGATATGCCTGCTCAACATTTCTTTTCTTCAGCTGCGGCCCAAATCCAGTAGACAGACCAAATTGCCGCAATATTTCAGGCCAAGTCGTTATGTTTAAGTGGCGCTGCCAACTGCGTATATCAAATCCCCAAGCATATGCCTAATATAGAAGGCAGCACAGGAAAGGAAGGGGAGAAAGTTTGTCACATGTGATAAACAACCCTAACCATAAACTACGAATAGTATATAGCAGTAAAAAGCCAATCATAGCATAGCTTACCCCTTTAACAATCTGCAGATGCCCACCTCCAGGATTAGCAGCACTGTTTTGACTTGCTCCCAGCCCAGTGGAAGGTGTCCTAGCAACATCCTCAATATCTTTGACAATAGATCTCAAAAGAGCAACATGTATCTCACTCAACAACCTTGGATCCTGAAACATCCAAGAGAAAGTGCAGATCCATGTCAAAGAAGATAAATTAGAGATGAGCTCAGCTCCTAATAGATTTAAATCATACAAAAATCTCATTAAAAAGGAGAAAAGAACAAAACCTTGGGGGAAAAAGAGAACTTACGTAGTCATGAAAAGCTTGGACAAGCTCATCCAGAGTAAAAGGCCAAAGTCCAAGAACATCCGCAAAGGTAATTAAGAACCTCCAGACCTAAAATTGCATGTCGCAATTCATAATGAAAAAAGACAATGAATTGGCAGCCTAAAGACATGTCTGAATGCACGTGCGTAATTTCAAACTGAGCATAAGAAAACATAAGGCCAATGATTATCATAATATTTTTACGTTCAATCACTAGTAGTACAAAGAAATCAGGCAAACCACCAAGGAAAAGAACCAAATTTTAATAAGATTACACATTTCATGAAAATGGTAAAACGATAATGCTTGTGAATGTATCCAATGGTTGTTAAGGTATTTTACTTTCAAAAGTTCTGTTTTTGATTTATACTTAAAGGAAACATGTTTAGCTATAAAAGCAGTCGTTGCAAATTAGGGCTACAAAGAGGTGTGATAGGACTGAGACTTATAATCGGCAACTTTTTCACTTTGTCATTTTTTGACAATAAAAGGGGACCATGTTAATATAACAGGGCACAGCAGATGATTTGCTTTCATTATTCTATTACTGATCTGTAAATAAAACGCAACATATTAATAAAAGCAAAGAAGATACTATTTGATGGTATCTTCTTGAGGACAGCATCAATGTAATATATGCAATTTCTGACTTGCTATACAACAATTCAAAACCACCTACCTATCAGGAAACAAAAAGTTGTAAAAGGACCCATTAGGAAAACAACTACACAAGCTCACCATGAGAAGATTCCCTATAGTCTTCTCAGAACCGTTCCACGGTTGAATTGAGAAAGGTCTCTTCAATTCCACTGTTTTGGGTGGGAACACACACAGCTTATCTAAAACAGGCAAAAAGGAAATATATAAAAGTGGCATAGTTCATACCGTACCAAAGATGATCAAAGATGCGCAATAAACACATGCATGCAATATAAACTAATAATATAGAAAGAAAAAAATGGCATCATTGCAATAGTCATAATTCAGCCTATACAGACCCAATACCCACAAAAATGCATGCATATGGGAATAATAGTCCAATTAGGAAATACTAATTTTCAGAAGAACGTAAAATAAATTACTTGGAAGAATTGCTGATCAAATCAATAGAATTCTTCTTCCACTAAAGATATGATTAAGAGCAAAGCAACCTTTACTAAAACAATAGAAGCATAGACCTCAGAAGGAACGGTTTACAAGATAAACAAAAATAACCTACCTCTAAATATATCAAGATCCAGTTCAGAATATGAAAAAAGAGGTAAACACAAATATCCTACCTCTAAATATATCAAGATCCAGTGTAGAAGACAGCCCTCTGCCTGATGCAGCTAACTCCATGAGTTCCAAGTGTTCGTCCTCAATAAGTTCCATCGATTCTTTAGCAAGTTTACGAGCAGTAGCTTTCTCATTTACAGCTTTAAACCTTGCCGCCTCCTTTTATTTACGCAGTTCTTCTTTTTGCCGCATTCTCTCAGCCTGAGTACATAAAGAGGCATAATTATCTCCTAAACCAATAAGTTTGTAAAAAATTAAAAAATAAGCTCCATGACTAACTCTAATAGATTTCTTCATCAAGAACTTCTCCCTACGTTCTAGTTCACGCCTCTGGTCACTCAGGTATCTCTCCTCCTCCCGTTGCTTTTCACGTAGTAGTCTCTCCTCTACCTTCCGCCTCTCACGGTCATGTCTCTCCATTTCTTTTCTTGTTTGCTCTTCTCTCTTGACATACAAAGAAAGTATTAGCGCATAACTCACAAATCTCGCAGACCAAAAAAAGCTAAAATTGTTAGCCGAACCTTTCGCCGCAACATATCCTGTTTTTCAAGCTCCTTTTGAATTCTTTTCTGATGGCCTTCAATTTCAAGTGCTATTCTAGCCTCCTCACTCTGCAAAACATAGATAAAGATTCATGTGATACCATTATATGATTGCTACCATGCATACTTCATTACAAATGACAGTACACCTTGCACTTATTTATCAATTTATCTTTTAAAAAGAATTAAATTAGTGGGTAGTTTTATATTTTTATAAAAAGTGCATAATTATGTCTCAACTTATATCATTTTTTTATAGGTTTCAAATTTTTATGTAATTTTACTGATTAAATTGGTATTTGGTTAACTCAAAACATCCAACTCAATTAATCATTTTAATATAGTATAGATTGTAATTTTGTAATTTTTTTAGTTCAAAAAAATAATTAACTCTTAAAATAAAAATTATTGTTAAAGGAATATAAATAGATAATAGATAAAATTTGCTCCACTTCTAAATCTTTTCACTTAATTTTAGCTCAGAAATGGATTTCTAATTTCCATGCTTCTCTTACCATATGGTATCCAAAAATTTTAATAATGTTCCTTGTTATTAAAATATTTACGACATTTATCAAAAACAATAAGTTTTTTTATATAATGTATTGAAAATAATTATTTAAAGATTCATTAGATGAGCACTATTAGTTCAGAAATTTAATGTAACTAGTGAAATCCTATGCTTATTGTTGTTGTACTCGAAGGTGATTGAGTCCCCATGACGAAAACTATTGGTTTTTAGAAAATTGATCCACCCATTTGTATAACTTGCCACCTTTTTGAACCATTATCTTCTTTTCGAGATCACCCGACATCTTTTGACGTAGACAAAAAAATAGGGGTTCAGAATTTCTTCATAAATTTGTTCGCTAAGTTTTGCGCAAAGGCAACAATTAAATTTAAAGTTCTACTATACAAATGGAGTAATCAAGATAATGAGTTACAAATAAACAAATCTTAATAACAAATGGCTAAGCTTACCAAATATATGCTTTGGGCACACGCGCATTAATTATTGCCTGCTTTTATAATACAAATAGTGATATTCAGCCAAACATCAAATGCAAATTTTGATACCCTATAAAGAAATCAATTTGCAATGCATTTAGGGCAAAATTGTTTGATGCTTTATGCAACTATTTCTTAAAGCAAAAATATTTTTCATTTCATCTTAAAGGATCCACAACATAATCAATTATTTCATTATAATGTATCAAAGTGATTTTTCCCTTTTCATATAATTGGTCGTTTATAGAGATATATGGCTCGTCGAACAGTATGCAAAATTTATACTTTATAAAGAAATCAAGATTTGCAACCCACTTAGCGCAAAATTCTTAGACGCTTTATGCAATCTTTTGTCGAAACAAATACCGTTTCCATTTCATCCTGAAACATCTAAAACATAACGAAGCATTTCATTACAAATTATCAAAATGGATTTTTTCCCTATTAATATAATGGACCGTTCATACAAAGATGAGAATTTATCTACTTGAATATATGCCACATACAAATGTCATGGGCTGTACTAATCAGCGTAGGCTCACAGACACAAGTTATATGGAACAACTTGGTCCAACAAAATTAGCCCAATCCTTGGAGAATTTTAGAAGGCTCATTTTTCTAAAAGCTTAGAAATACTGTTAAAAATAACTATTCCAGCTTATTTAAAATCAGACAGAGATAAAATTACTAAAGTTTAAATTTATCTAGGATTCTAGATTTTGTAAATAAGTGTAAATTTATTTAATCTGAGCCATTGATATATGGAGAATTCAGCTATAAACAAAGGTTTCCCTAACCTCATTTATACCATCAAATATTTAAGAAATACATTTGAGCATTTCTCTCTATTCTCTTTGTATTCTTTTTTCTTTTTTTTTTTGCTTTAGTCTTTTAATCTTTTAGTTTCAGTGCCTTTGGAAAATTTAGATTCTCCTTTTGAGCCTTCAAAAGGTTGACTTAGCATACAAGAAAGTAAATCCCATGCCTACGGCCACGCGATTTGCTAGGCTAAAATTTGAGCTGGTGACAGTTGGTATTAAAGCTAGAAGTTCATGAAGGTACTGATAATAGAAATGGCATCTCGGGCAAAAAACCAGACATAAGAAGTCTTCAAGACTTGTGGGAGAGAAAGGAAGGCCAACAGTTTGAGGGATGTTCTATCAATCATAGATGGCAGTGTGGCCTAACTCGAGGTGACCGTCGGAGATATACAGGAAAACCTTGAGGTTGTGAAGAGCTACATCAAAAACCTAGACTCCGCAATATAGGTGCTTAAAGGAGAGATGCAAGGTGCTTTCAACTCGACGATAGACATCCTCACTTAGAAGAATGATGCCCTCGAAGTTGCGGTGGAAGTCATGAAAAAACAAATGGAAGAGCTCATGAGGGAGCTTTCATCATGCAAAGTAGTTATTAGCGGTAGCGTGTTAGCTGTGACATCTAAACATAGGATGAAGATCCTTAAGCCAAAAGAGTTTAAGGGAACCAGATCTGCGAAAGATATGGACAACCTTTTGTAGGGGATGGAACAATACTTTTGAGCAATAGGCATCCATAATGATGACAGTATAGTAAATTTTGCCTCCATGTATCTTACTAATGTGGCTCTTTTATGGTGGCATCGTTGACGCAATGATTAAAAACGTGGGAGCACTACCATTGAAACTTGGGAAGTATTCCAAACAGAGTTTAGGCAAAAGTTCTATCCTAAGTATGCCAAGGATGAGGTGTGTGCAAAGTTACGATGGTTTATGCAACAAGGCACAATTCGAGAATATGTTCAAGATTTAGCAAACTTGTGCTTTAGATTTCAGACTTAGGGGAGAATGAGGCATTCTTCTCATTCATGGATGGACTCAAACCCTGGGATAAGCAAGAGTTACAGCCAAAAGGTGTCCAGGACATGACCAAAGCCATGACCACAGCAGAATCATTGATCAAGCTTGGCATAAAGAAGTCAGACAAGTCTGATTCTTCTAAGCCGAAGGGTAAGGGCAATAATAGGGGGACAAAGATCGAAAGTCTAAAAACAATGATGAAAAGCCATAAACAGGTAAACCAAACTTTAACAAGCCATGGGATAAAAAAAAAGACAATAAGCTAGTGAAATGTTTCTTACGTGATGGTTCGCACTGAATGCGATATTGCCCAAAATAAACTAAACTTTCTTCCATCAACAAAAAAGATAATGAGCCAGAAAAGGAAACCCTTAAACTTGCGTCGATCATGAGTTCTATCAAGGTAAAAAGGTATCGAAAACAAAAAAGGTTGATTTCGTGGGTCTCTATTACAGGCAAGAAAATAAATGCTCTAGTTGACACAAGGGCACTAGATTTGTTCATATCCGAGGATGTTGCCAAAAATCTTAATCTCAAAGTTAAAAAGACAACAGGGTGGATCAAGACAGTCAACTCAAAAGAGGTTTCAACCATTGGTGCTGCAAAGGGGGTGGACTTATAACTTGAAAACTGGAAAGGTAAAGAAACCATCAAAGTTGTACCATTTGACGACTACGACTGTGTGGTTGGCTTAATTTTTTTTACTAAATTAATGCTCTCTTTGTACCATTTGCCAATTACATATGTATTTTAGATGCCCATTATCAATGCATTGTATTAGTGAATCGAGAGCCGGGTGTCAAAGCGAAGGTGTTGTCTGCAATCTAGCTTGCTAAGGGAGTGCATAGAAAAAAAGTCACCTACTTGGCAGCTTTAAAGTTTAATGAGTCTCAGAAATCTATGGACAAGACTCCTTTGGAGGTGCTAAAAGCGCTACAATCTTTTGAGGATGTAATGCCTACAGAGTTACCAAAGAGATTACCACCCAAGAGAGGGTGGATCACAAGATTAAGCTGGCGCCTAATGCTAAACCGCTAGCTAAGGCCCCTTATTGAATGTCACCACCAGAGTTAGAGGAGTTGCTAAGATGATTGAAAAAGCTTTTAGATGCTAGGTACATTAAACCATCCAAAGCCCTATTTGATGCACCGATTTTATTTCAGCGAAAGCGTGATGGGTCTTTAAGATTATGCATAGAATATCGAGCACTTAACAGACTCACTATGAAAAACAAGTACCTAATCTCACTCATCGCAGACTTGTTTGATTAGCTTGAAGAGGTAGGATAGTTCACCAAGTTTGACTTGCGATCAAGGTGCTATCAAATAAGAATAGCTGAAGGAGATGAGCCAAAGATAGCATGCATGACATGCTACGGCTCATACAAATTTTTAATGATGTCTTTTGGTCTGACTAATGCTCCAACAACCTTTTACACTCTAACGAACAAGGTACTTCAACTTTTTCTAGATCGTTTTGTGGTTGTTTAGTAGATGACATTGTGATCTATAGTAAGTTACTTGAGGAGCATAGGGGGCACTTAAGGAAGATGTTCCAAGTCTTGTGAGAGATGAGCTCTATATGAAATAGAAAAAGTGTTAATTGGCCCAACGTGAGATGTCATTTGTGGGCCATATTATGGGAAATGGCAAGATCAGAATGGATGGAAGCAAGGTCCGAGCCACGTTTGATTGGGAGCCACCAACCAAGGTAACAGAGTTGTGGTCATTTCTTGGGTTGGCAAACTACTACAAATGCTACTCTAGCATCACAACACCATTGATAGATTTACTTAGGAAGAAGAAAGTATAGGATTGGAACCTTGAGTGCCAATATGCCTTTGATCAGTTGAAGCATGCCATGACGGATGAGCCTATACTCGCCTTACAAAATCATACTAAACCATATAAGGTTCATACGGATGCATCAGACTTTGTAATTGGAGGAGTGTTGATGGAAGATGGATATTCGATAGCATTCAAAAGTTATAAGCTTAATGAAACTGAGAGGTGGTATACGATCCAAGAAAAAAATAACCGCAGTAGTGCATTGTTTGCATGCATAGAGATATTACTGTTAGGGTCTAAGTTTGGTTTCTTTACAAATAATGTTGTAAATAGTTATTTTTTAACCTAGAAAAAGTTATCTCCCAAACAGGCACGATGGCAGATTTTCCTAACAGAGTTTAATTTCATCATAAAGTACAAGCTAGGGAAAGCTAATGCCATGGCTGACGCGTTAAGTCGAAAGGTAGATCTTGCAGCCATTAGTCACTCTAAAAGTTCATTATTGGAGCATGTCAAGGAAAGATTATCCCATGATCCTACAGCCAAAACTCTTATGGAGAAGCCAAAAAAGAAAAAAACTAGACGGTTTTTGGTTAAAGGAAACTTACTCTACATCAGAGGACACTGCATTTATATGCCTCAATATGGGAAGTTATGCAGAGTGCCATGATTCGAGATAGGCTAGTCATCCTGGTACGTATCATACCTTAGCAATCTTGGAGGACCATTGCTATTGGCCACACATGGGCGATGATGTTGGGGCATACGTAAAAACTTGCCTTGTGTGCCAACAAGACAAGGTTGAGCAGAGCCAGACCATTACAACCATTGTCTATATTGAAACGGCCATGAAAGAGTGTCTCCATGGATTTCATAGTTGGACTACCTAAGGTGGATGGGTTTGGGAGCATTATGGTAGTGGTGGATATATTTTCCAAGTATAAAACTTTTATTCCAGTCTACAAAGAATACCCTATAGAGGAAGTAACCAAATTATTCTGGAAAAATATAGTGAAGTATTACAGAATACCGAAGACCCTAATTAATGATCGAGATAGGCAATTTATGAGATGATTCTAGACAAAATTGTTTAAGTTGTTGAGGTCAAACTTGAACTTTTCCACTAGTGTTCATCCCTAAACAGATGGGCAGACCGAAAGAGTGAATGCTTTACTATAGGTATATCTCAAGCATTATGTGAGTTCCACAAAGTGTGATTGGCCAAAATTGTTAGATGTAGCCTAATTTTCTTGTAACTTATAGTAGAGCAAGACCACAAATCAGAGTCTGTTCGAGATAGCAATAGGGCAATAGTCGTTCACACCTGATGCTATTGTAACAGGCTATACCAAACCAAAAGTAGCAGCTTACAAGTTTGCCAAGGCTTGGCAAGAGCAAACTAGCTTAGCTAGGGCTTGTCTACATAAGGCAGGAATGTGCACTAAGAAATGGGCAAATAAAAAATGAAGGGCTATATAGTTTAAGGTTGGAGACTTAGTCCTTATTAAACTACACCTGGTGCTACGTAACCCAAAAGGCTTGTGAGGAGATACGAGGGTCTTTTTAGAATTTTGAAATGGGTAAGTAAGGTGGCCTACAAACTTGAATTGTTGGCAAAGCTTAAGGTACACTCGATTTTCTATGTTAGCATGCTCAAGCTATTCCATGAGGATCAAAAGGATCTAAACCAAGGAAAGTCACATTGTACACCAATAGGAGTGAAGGCCTCTTACGACAAAGATGTACAGTGCATTCTTGCAGATCGAGTGGTATGGTAGAAAAGTCATAGGCCAAGGCATGAGTACTTCGTCTGGTTGAAAAGACTACCGATGGTAAGACGAGTTAGGAAACAGCCGAGGCATTATGGCAGTTCCAAGATAAATTTGAGCAGTTCTATTAGGAAAGCATGATGATGACGTCTCAAGAACAAGTAGGTTAGAATGTCACAGGCTGCACTAATCAGCCCAAAGACATAAGTTACATGGAATAAGTTAGCCCACCAAAATAAGCCCAATCTTTGAAGAATTCTAGAAGGCCTAGTTTCCAGAAGCTTAGAGATGCAATTAAAAACAACTATTCTAGTTTATTTAAAACTATATAGAGATAGAGTTATTGAAGTTTAAATTTATCTGGGATTCTAGATTTTATAAATAAGTGTAAATCCTAAGAATCCATTAGATTTAATCTGAGCCATTGATGTATTAGGAATTCAACTATAAATAGAGACCTCTCTAGCCTTATTTGTATTATCAAATACTTGAGAAATACATTTGAGCATTCCTCTCTATTCTTTTTATGTTCTTCTTTTTTGCTTTAGTCTTTTAAGCTTTTAGTTTTAGTGTTTTTGAGGAATTTAGATTCTCTTTTTGGGCTTTAAAAGTCTAACTTAGGCATACAAAGAAGTAAATCCCAAGCCTAAGGCCACTAGGCTAAAGTCTGAACCCGTGACACAAACATGAAATACTATCTATTTTAGATAAAAATTGTTTTTACTAGGAAATCAATGTTGATGTGAAACAAAATAAGGACTTTAGAGAACTCAAATATGTCATATTTTGCTTGTTGATATCTTGTCAACTAAGGTGAAAGGTCAGCAATGGTTTCTTAAGGAAAATGATTACCTAGTGTCAATAAAGCTTTAAAAGTTTAAGAAATAAAAGAAGTCTAAGAGTTATGGCAATCTAAAGTCAGTAAGATGAGTGGGATGGAATGTTATGCTAATTTGAAAATTAAGTTTTTAGATCTGCATGCATCATTTCTAATATGAGTCTTTTAGATATGAAAGAACAAAGTCCAAAAGGAAGAAGTGTGCAAGGGTATGAATCCAGCAGTCAGTTGTAAAAATTAAAAATATTGGTTACTAAATTGATAAGGGTAAAAAGGTAAAATCAAGATTTGTTGCTAAATTAGCCTAACTGTAAAGAATTGGAAAGTTTTCTATTAAGGGTTGTGTTAATTAAGGGTCTGAACATGAGTTTTGCCTTTTTACCTGTAAAGTAAGCAACCGATTTCATGGGTTGAAACACAAGGGACACTTAGGATGGCACATTAGTGCTTGTTTTATGCAAATAAGTTCACTAAACATAGCCCAATGGGAGAACTCCATTTGGAATTAGTCATGCAAGTGTCTATGAAAATATTCTTACATGCTAATTGTATAACCAGTCCTCTATTTGGTGATGCCAAGTTATCTTATATGTGGAATGTCATTCTTTGATTTCACCATGAATGGATCCCAGGAAAAGATGTTTACGGTAGGTAATTTTATGTATGACATGAAGCATACGGTGCTAGATAAATGATCCAAATAGACCACTCTTAGTTACATTATAGATATATCTCATTTTTTTTGCTATGATTAATTGGATAAAGTCTTTGGCCAAAACATCATGAATGTACAAGAAATTATCTTTCTAAATTCACATCACTAACCATGAGTTGTAATAACTAATAAAGATTGAAGCATGAATAGACACTACTCCATACGCTTATTCATCATGGGATACTTGGTGAAAAGATCGAATCACATTGATAGACTAGTTATTGAAACATTTCAACAAGATTACCTTGGTTCTACGACGGTTAGTCATGATGGATTGCTAGACCCCGCTTATATTCTATATTCATAAGTCATGATCTATGTGTAAAAAAATATATATTGGTTTATGCTCATTGCTAACATGTTGGGAACCTAATTGGTTAGACACAATGGGATGGGTTTGTTAGATTACAATTAGGATTTATTAAGTTTGACTCAATTGAATAAAGGTTAAATGTAGATAACTTAATTGATAGAGCTCAATTACCAATAAATTAAACATAAAATTGAATTTATGATATCTAAATTTTGCATGTCTTAACATTACAAAGAAGGTAAGAATGTCTTATCAAGATAATGTCTAAATGCAAACATGTTAAATTGATTGTTTTAGTCGAGTTGGATGTTTTGATCCAAAAGAATTTCACATGTTTAAAAAGTTTGATTATGAATTAATTCTTCTCTCTTTTGTTGTGGCTTTTAATCAAACTTACTTAATGGAAGAGGTTGAGATAATTAATTATTTGATAATTATATTTAAAAGGAGGATTTTCATACAATAAATAGTTTATTTTTGGTAAGTAGTTTAATTCAAGATGAAACGCTTGCATGCTAAGTCCTAGAGTTAGTCGATTCGCCTGGCTAATCTTATGGCTTTGTTATAAACAAAATCACTAAAACTTGGGCAAGCTTAGCTGAGGTTGATCATGGTCCCTTTAATGAGCATGGTTTTAGCAATGACATTAAATGTTAGTGTCATAACTAGAATATGATACTAAAAGATGGAAGAGTTCCATTTTGAATAGAAGTAATTGATCGAGAATCAACTCTTTCTTGTTTTAGCACTAAAAGAATCGACCATGAAAAAGTAAATGGGGGTTAGATTTTTTTTTTGCTTGTTGAAAATTTTCCAAGTGAGAAAACTCAAAATACCAATCAAGAAAAATAAGAAGAAAATAAAAAACCATAGTCGCGCACCCTTTTTGCATCTTCCTATTATTCTTTTTCTTGAAAACTACAAAAAAATGTTTTTTTTTTTTGTTTTTGAAAGTGAAACAAAACCTAACCTTTTGATTAAGATGAAAGTCTTCTAGCTTGTTAGCTTTGAATTAATTTTGGTTTTCATATAACAAACAACTTGAGCTAAATTGATTTGTACTCAATTATTTCCAACTTAGTACTTGTATTAAATTGAAAAATATTTTGAAAAAAATGCTAAGTTTCTATTTCTAAAAATATATGTTCTTAAATACATATTTATACTTGGAATATTTTTTAGATATGTTTGGGTCAATTTCAAGCCAAGAAAATCATTTTACAAAGGATTTAAAGGGATGTATTGACACAATGCATCAATGCATTGATACTATAATCACAACCCTCAAATGTATTGATACAAATCAACATATATTGATACAAGGTAGTGAGTATCGATACTCACCCTATATGTATCGATACATTACTTCGTAGTAGCCAAGGTTTGGCTAAAAACCCCTAATGTATCGATACAAGTGCTTATGTATCACTACAAGATGATAAGTATCGATACTCAACCTCATGTATTGATAGAGAAGCTTATAATGGTCATATTCTTAACTCATGTATATCGATACTCTTAGTATTGTATCGATACAACATCACGGGGAACAATGGGAAATGACATTTATGAAGACTCCAACGGTTATATTCCTTCACCAAATGTTCGAAACAGCTAGAATCATGATCAAGGCTATAAATAAGCTACTCTAACACCTTCAACAAAAAAAAGAGAAGAGAGATTGTGCTTAAAATTAAAATTTTCATTTTTTCTAAGTAGTCCTTCTTTATATAGGATTAAATCTTCCTATCCTTGTATTTTCATTTTGCATCTTAAGATACATATTTTCCTTAAGCTAATACTTTTGTAAACACCTAACCTTTAGAGGTTTTATTTATTTACACTTAAATCCTTGTAAAAAGTGGAGGTTCTTACTTAGCCAAAAAAATAGAGAATGTTTTTACTTAGCCTTCAAAAGTAGTGAGAGAGGATTCTATCTGAGCCACAAAGGATAGAGGGTACAGGTTTCTATCTTAGCCTTAAAAGATAGGGAGTGTAAAGGTTATACCTTGTCCTTGAAAGGTAGACAATTCAAGTCAGTAAATTATGAAAATCCGAGGTAAGTAAGGTCGAGGTAGAGGATATAGGCAATTGATCTGAATCTCTCTAAATCATTAAGTTTGCTTCTTTTTCCCTTATCCTTAATTAGTTGTTTCTATTCACTAACTTGCACTCCAAAGTTTATTGTTTAAATTTCTCAATTTTATTATCAAAGTTTTAATCTATCAAAATTTTATGAAATCAATTCACCCTTTTTTGATTTCATTCACCATTAAAAGTCCTAACAATTGGCATTAAAGCTTGTGTCTCATTCTTATAGGCTTAAAATCCTTGAGCAAAGATCCGTAAAAGACCAAGAAAATGGCCAATTGTGATATTTTTGATATGGACCAAGAATGACATTTAGTCATGGGACATCTTCTCCTCAACAGTAAAGATTACGCATATTGGAAGACAAGGATGAGGCTATTTCTCCAAGTAAATAATTATCAAGTTTGGAAGATAATCATGAACAGCTCACTCATCCTAACAAAGATGGTGGGTGACCTTGAAGTTCCCAAGAAAGAATGGGAATGGGATAAGAAAGACACTAAGATCACTAAACTCAATACGAAGGCCATGCACACATTTTTTTTATGCATTATGCCCTAATGAGTACAATAGGGTATTTTTATTTGATAACGCCAAAAAATAGGGTAAGTTGGCTATCACACATGAAGAGACTAATCAAGTGAAGAAGTCCAAGATAAGCATGCTCACTTTTGATTATAAGGTGTTAAAAATAAAACTGGAGGAGAGCATCAAGGAGATGTCCGATAGATTCACAGACATTATAAATAGTTTGAAAGGACTTGGAAAGGTGTATCCCAACAAAGAAATGATCAAAAAAAGTTGAATGGCCTCCCTCAGTCATGGGAAACTAAAGTGCCTACAACTGAAGAGTCAAAAGAACTCAATATCCTTACCTTAGACGAGCTCATCGAATCACTCCTTACATACAAAATGAAGATAAATCATAGAAAGAAGCAACCAAGAAAAGTTGGAGTTGCATTGAAGGCTTCCATGAGTGAGGAAGAGGATGACGATGATGAGGATGGTGAAGATATGGAGATGATCATATTTGTTGAGAAATTCAAGAACTTCATGAAGATAGATAACGATAAATCATCCTAATCTAAAAAGGTTAACAAGGTGGTCTGCTACGATTGCAACAAATCGAGGCATGTCAAATCCGATTACCTATTATTGAAAAAGAAAAAAAAAAGACATTTATAGCAACTTAGAGTGATAATGACTTTTTTGATGATGATGACTCTAAGGAAGACCAAATTGTCGACCTTTGCTTCATGGCTCTTGATGAGCCCAAGGTGACCTTAAATTCTCTAAATTTAAACTCCTATACATTTGATGAGTTAGAAGATGCTTTTGATTATCTTGTAGTTGAATTTAAGGAAAAGAACTCTAAACACAAAAAAATGATTTCAAAATTAAAAGTTGAAAATGATTTACTATTGAAATCAAAACTTGTGCTGGAGGATGAAAACAAAGATTTGAAAAATGATTTTAATGACTCTAAGCTAAAAATTAACATTTTAAAGAAAGTTAATTTTAACTTGAAAAGAAAGATTGAAAGCTTGAACAAGAAAAGAAAATCATTTTAGTTAACTATTTTCAATTTTATATGACCAAGTGCTCATATTGCAATTTTAGTGGTCATAATTTGCATACTTGTCCTATCAAGAAAAGGACACAATTTAAAATTAGGCAAGTATGGATCCCTAAGGGAACAAGAGGCTTTGAGACTAACATTCAAGGACCCAAAGCAAGTTGGGTACAAAAAACTAAGTACAAGTTTCTTGTAGGTGTGTTGAGCATTAAGGAGAAATGCAATACAAATGGATGCTTTAGATACATAAAGAAATGATGGGTAACCTCTAAGCCTTAAAACTTTGATATGTGCAATGTTTATTCATGATGTTCATGCTAAATGATTTTGATATTAACACTTTGTTCAAATTTATATTTTCAAATGTTTTTCAATGAGCAATTAGGTAACAAATATGCTTAAATTGATACCATATTAATAGAAATGACCTAATACTAAGCTATATGTATCAATACTAGCAAAAACTTTTCCTAGTGTCGAGACTGAATTTGAGGTATCGATACAGAACCCAAAATTGTTCCTTATATCAATACCTAACTCTATGTACCGATACATTGTATTGATACTCTCCACCTTGTATCGATACAGCCCAAACTTGTTTTATGTCTCAAGACACAATTCATCGTAGTAATACTTAGCTCTAAGTATCAATATTCTCTTCTTTGTATCAATACAGACTGTTGATTTAGGCAATCTTTATGCACACAATTTCATTTTCATTGAACCTCAACCACTTTTTACTTAGTTTCCTTTAACCCATTAAATCCTCAACCATCACTTGTCATCTAATTTTCATATTTTTTTATAATTATTGATCTAAAATAGTTTGATTTCATAAAATTCACTAGTTCCTTTCAGAAATTCAATCCTTTAAGACCTAAAATCACAAAAAAATTTGATAACCCTCTTCACTCAAACCTTAACCATTTCTTCTTTAAAATCCTCCTAATTTGTCCAAATTTCTTCTAAATTTTTGTGTGCTTTTGCATTCTCATGTCTTCTTAACCTTGATTGTTATGATAGATTGCAAAATTACTTGAAAACAATACCACATTGCCACTAAAACCCTTCACCCACCACATGCTCTACATATTCCTCAAACAACCTTTCTTTAGCACTTTACCTACTTCTAGCTTTTTTGACTCGACCTCTTCCCTCAGGCAATCTTTAGCACCCTCTAGAAATCTTATCGGAACCCACTTTCACTTTATTCGAATATTTTCAGATAATTTCAAACACTTCAACAATATCTATCCTCTTTTCAGTTTGTTTGAACCAGTGTCTAGTTCTATCTTATTATCACTTGCTTGACAAAATTCCCCAACCACCTCAAAGCACTACCATGCCTTCAAAGACCAAACAAACCATCCATTGCCAAGGGCCTATCACTCATGCTTTAACTTTTCTACTTGTCAACCACTTTCGACCCAAAATCAATCATTTTTTACTCGTGTTTTCGAGATGCATGGGCTCTTGAGCGATTCACTACCATCTATGCTTGTATGCTTATCCAACAATGTCGGGTTATCGACTTTGTTTTCCTTTGGTCCATTATTTATCCCTACCTTCAAACTTTTGATGACTTCGCATGGACCAAATTTCTTTATCTCAGTGTTCTGGTTCGAAAAAATCTTATTCGTGCCTCTTTTCAGCAATGCTTCACTTGTAATTGATGATCATGACTAGGCTATTGCTATTCGATCTTATCTTTTGGGACAAGATCTTATAGTCAACCCGGCTTCCCTTATGACCACTTTTGGTTTCCCAAAGGACGGTTTAATCAATGAAGGTTTAGTACCCGTTATCTTCTGTACCCCATATAATAAAGCCATCCTCTTTCCTCTGGTTGACTGCTTCTTTCATCTTATCATTTCCCACGTGCTTCATTCGTATGGCACCAAACCTACTTTGATTAGCGATTCTGATTATTGGTGGCTCCATATGATTTAAACCAGAGGTCACCTAAACCTTGCCCATTTTCTATTTGCGGACCTTATCTTTCATGTTCGTGGGTGTCATTGCCACCTACATGGCATGGCATTGAGCTATTACTTTGACACTTAAGGTCTTGATCTTTCTTGTGACCCTAGGATTATGGTATCTTTTTACCACTATATTGGACGCAATCTATTGGGCTCATCGGCAATAACATTTAAGGTGACAACTTTGTTTCTAAGGCCTATCTACAACCACATTCATTGCTTATACAATCTGATGCGCCCCTTCTTGTTGACCATGATAATGTTGATATGGAGCATGATATGCCTTCTCCACCCCTGGCTCTCGACACCTTATCATCCGTGCTGATGGACCTCCAACATATGCACGATTCCATCATGGGATATCTTGATACACGGGAGTGGCGCTTTGACTTTTGGGATCACCGCTTTGATTCCTTTGATGCTTGCCTTTCTAGCATAGTCATCGGGTGTTAACCAAGCAATTCCATAGCTTCTCGGTGACCTTTCTTTATTCTCTTCTGCTTATTTCTCTACTTGCTGAGGATCCTTTAACTAATGATAATTAGTCACATTAGGCTTATTTTAGGCTTACTCTTAAGATTTTTGAATTTTATTATTCTCAAACTCTTTCAATTCCATTTGACATCTTTTAATTATTTTGTTGAATATATTTAGTGCCTTATTGGCCATTCATTATCTTTGATTGTGCACACTATACTTGCATTTTCTCCATTGCATTAAATTAATCATTTTTGTGTTTTGATATAACAAAAAAGGAAAAAATGGCATAAATTTATGAAATATGTCTTGCATCTACTGATATGATGATATTATTGTGTTGGAACCAAAAAAATTTTGTTTACAAGCTATAGCTTGATCTGTGAATAATGGGCAATATCATGAATTTAAAATGTTGTAGCTTTAAAGGACCCTATTTTCTCAAATTAAAACTTTTGAAAATCATTACCTTTAAACCTTATTTTCTCAAATAAAGGCTTCTAAAAATCATTACCTTTATTGAAGGGGGTTTTTCATTACAAATCTAAAAAATTTAGGGGGAGTTATTAATAAATAAATTTATCTTAAGTTTCGTTATATCAAAAAGGGGGAGAATGTTAGCTTTGAATTAATTTTAGTTTTGATACAACAAACAACTTAACTTAAATTGATTTGTACTCAACTATTTCCAACTTAGTACTTGTATTAATTTGAAAAATATTTTGAAAAAAATACTAAGTTTTCATTTTCCCAAAAATATATGTTCCTAAATGTACATTTATAGTTGGAATATTTTTTACATATGTTAAGTCAATTTCAAGCAAAAAAAAAATCATTTTAGAAAGGATTTAAAGGGATGCATCGAACAATGCATCAATGTATCAATATTATGCTTAAAACCCTCAATTATATTGAAACAAATCAACATGTATCAATACAAGTTAGTAAGTATCGATACTCACCCTATATGTTTCGATACATTACTTTGGAGTAGCGAAGGTTTGGCTGAAACCCCCGAATGTATCGATAAGTGTTGATATTCAACATCATGTATCGATAAGAAGCCTGCAATAGTCACATTTTTAACTCATGTATTGATACTTTTGGTATGTATCGATACAACATCATAGGGAATAACGAGAAATGACATTTATGAAGACTCCAACGGTTATATTCCTTGACCAAATATTTCCAATGGCTAGAATCATGATCAAGGCTATAAACAAGCTACTACAAAACCTTCAACAAAAAAAAAAAAGAGAAGAGAGATTGTTTTTAAAGTCAAATCTTTCATTTTTGCTAAGTAGTTCATCTTTGTATAGGATTAAATCTTCCTATCTTTGTATTTTTCATTTTGTATCTTTAGATACATATTTTTCTTGAGCCAAAACTTTTATAAACATCTGACCTTTAGAGGTTTTATTTGTTTGCACTCAAATCCTTATAAAAAAGAGGAGGCTCTTACTTAGCCAAAAAATAGAGAAGGATTCTACTTAGTCTTCAAAAGTAGTGAGAGATGATTCTACCTTAGCCACAAAAGATAGAAGGTAGAGGTTTCTATCCTAGTCTTGAAAGATAGGGTGTGTAAAGGTTATACCTTTTCCTTGAAAGGTGGACAATTCAAGTTACTGAATTCTGAAAATCTGAGGCAAGTGAAGTTGAGGTAGAAGACGTAGGCAATTGAAGATAAACCTTTTTACATCACTGAGTTTGCTTTTTCTTCCCTTGTTTTTAATTGGTTGTTTCTATTCACTAACTTACACTCCAAAGTTTATTGTTTAGATTTCTCAATTTTATTTGTCAAAGTTTTAATTTACCAAAATTTTGTAAAATTAATTCACCCTCTCTTGATTTCATTTCCACTAAAAGTGCTAGCATAGCTTGTGGTAAAGAATCCTCTATCCTTGTAAGGGCTCTAACTACTATTCATGTGAATAATCGTTTGAGGCAATATATTTAGATTGCCATGATCTTTAAGAATGGTTGAATTGACCATATGATCTTTTTCTGGCTATAGGAAGAAGCACATTTAAAATTAGCAGCATTTGAGTAGGAATAATCTTTAATTCAGTGTTTATTTATTTTTTATTATTATCATGCTTATCACATGTTTGTCATGATCTCATGATCCTCCAAGAAATCTAATTGGCTCCATGTTTATTTTTTGCTCCACTTTTGTTATTATTTTTTTGCCTTATGTTTAAATTTGTTTAAGCATAAGGTTGGATTTCCCATCAGTATTACCTAAAACCAACACATTTATAATGAATATTAACTATAGCATCGTCAAAACCAAAAGCCAATATAATAATAAATAAAATGGTAGTTTAATCAAAATTTAAATAAATAGTAGCACTAATATAATATTTAATTAGATATTGGCATGAACATGCAAATATATAAAAAAAAATGAAAATCAAGCACCATTTAAAAAAATAATTATAAATTATGACAAGCAAGTAATCTAACAAAGAAAACTAATAAACTAAATAAAAGGAAGAATTTTGGTCTTAAGATTATAGGAAATATTTTTTATATTTGTGAAACCTCATTGAAAAACTAATTGAAGACAAAATTGAAGAATAACAATGTTGTTGCCCATGATTAAATCTCATATCCTTAAGGCAAAATTGCTTGTTACTAGGTTCACATTGATTCAATCAAGTTGCCTCCTAAGGTTTCAATAGTAACACCTTAAAAAGTTACACTACTTTCAAGGTTCACAAATTTAAAATCTAGACACCCATTTTGTCAAGGCTAATTTCTGGCATTTCAAGATCTAATTGAAAGGTCACTATTCAAGGTGTCTTGAAGATCATTTCGACAAGCACGGATTAGTCCCCCATTATTCCTAGCCATGGTAAGAGGTTCGAAAGCCAAAGGTGCATGAAATCCATGTTTACATGAGTAAGTATCAATTCATGGGCTTTAGGTATCAATACAAGGTTTCCACATCACCAAAAATTCAAATTTTCATATGTTATATCAATACAAAAGGGTTGCGCATTGATATAGGTGCTTCTATATTGATACGTAGGCCCTTTTATCGATACTAAGCTTTATAGTAGCTTAAAAATCCATTTTTGGCTAGTCAGTATCAATACAAAAAAGTGCTGGTATCGATACTAGCTTCATTAGTTCAATCTAAAGCAAAAATTTGCTTCAAGTATCGATATAATATACATTGTATCGATACTTTAAGGCTAAAATACCCAATTCAAGCCATTATGACCCTTTACACCATGATATTAAGACATGAATTGGACTATGTTTTTTGCACAAAAAATCATCCAAATTCATAACAGGCCTTAACATTGGACTTATGATTGGGTTTTAACAAATTTTTTAAGCCGAAGAAGCCATGACAAGAGACATTTTCATGACTTAATTCAACTTGGTAGACAACAACCTTGGACTTTTTTATTGCTCAGCTACCAAAAGTAGCCTTAATTCATTGTTTTTGCTGAGCTAGCCAATGCATTTAGTGTGCTGCTAAGCGTAGTACCCTGTCCATACATGTGGTACATGCATTAAAACCCTAAAAGACCCTTACTTTTTTATGTGGTTTTTACTATTCACATTATCATATAAGGCTAACATTCTCAGCTAAATAGCCAAAACACAAATATTTCAAATGCATTCTAATAGATTAAAACATTCTCCAAAAACCCTTCTTAGTCATCTTCTTCTTTAGAAAAAAATCTTTTATTCCTGTAGTTTGTTAAAGCCACCACCAAAAACTCTTTTAAAACACTCACTTTCACCCTTTTTTAATTTAAAACCTTCTATCCATTGTTAGCACATCTTTCAAGCTCATTTTAGGCATTCTTTTCTTGCTAATAAATAGTAAAGAGAGGGAAAATATGAACTCAAAGTCAATAAGTTTTTTGCTCAAAATATAATTTAATGTCTAAGACTATTTGATATAACCTCTATCTTTTTTATTTGCTTTCTTCTTTCATCATCATTCTTAGCATTTGAGAGAGCCATATCTATGTGACCATGACTCTATTCCTAGGACTCTTATGCATTTTATGGCTTTATTTATGGTAAACATAGGATTTTTTTATGCTATATTGAACTTTTTGCTATGCTTTACCATGTTATGTGATTGGGTTGCCCTAAAAACATGTTTTAATGTTGTTCTAAAATGTTTAACAAAGTTCTTCTTGTTTAAACATGTTCATATCTTCCTCTATGACTCTTGATATTTTTCATGAAGCTAGTAGTTTTACGCATCTTATTAGTCTTTTTCTTTCATTTTTATCATTATTTAAATGTTAACATACCATTTTTACTTGTCTAAACATGCTGTTTACATTCATTATCATAAAAGTCATTTTTAGTTCATAGTACATTTGTCAAGACATGAAGCTAGCAATTTCATACATCTTATTTGTTATTTCCTTGTATCTTTGCCATCTTTTCCATGTCAAAGTGTCATTTTGGTTTCTTAAAAATGCTATCCATGCTTATTTTATGTATGTCATATTTGTCTATAACATGTTTATCAAGACTTGCTTGTTTGATGTCAAAAGCTTGTTTTTCTAAAGCCATCTAAGTTAAGCCCATGCTAACCTTAATAAATAAGGATTAACATGAATTTTAGGTTTTCCTTCATTGATCTTCCAATTTTTGCTTTTCCTTCATTAGTCTTCCAATCTTAATAGAAATCAAGTCTCATATGTGGATTCAATAGGCTATTTAGGCCAGATATTCTATTTTTAAAAATGAAATGTCCGTTTTTATTGTATAAAGTTGCTTGTATCTTGATCTTTTGCTTAGAGTCCTTATGTTTGTGATATGGTCAATGGGCCATTTCATTGTCCCAAATACTATCAGGTTTTGTAGATGACCTGGTGAAGCCCATGTCACTCATTTCTTTTTGTCATGGATATTTAGATGTCTGTATCCCGAGTTTAGGCCCTAACAAAACTAAGAAAACTAAAAAACTCCCTTGTTTTGCCTTGATAACATAATGATCACAACTTTAAAAATCATTTTTAAATCCTAGACCATTTTTCACAAAATTTATGGTATTTTCTCCTAAAAAGGCATCGAATTATCTTTCGAATGGTATCCCATTTGCACTCGAGTCATTTTAGATGAAAGATTTATGATTTTCTTAACCAACGCTATCTAGAACCCTAAAGTTAGTGATTAATTTTCTGTTTGGGCCATTTTGCCCCATCGAATGATTTTTTGAACTTTTAAAATATTTTTCCTAAGAAGTACTAAAAATATATCTTTTTTAATTTAATGATTCCCTATGAGTCGGGAATGATTTTTCAAAATTTGCCATTCTTTTTCCACTATGTGCTATCAGTGACACGTATAATCCAACTTCAAAAATTATTTTCACCTAAAAGATTATTTTTTGAGATTTTTAGAATATTTTTACATTAAACTATATCGAGTCACCTTTTCAACAATACCTAAGTTGACCTCCAAAGCCTCTAAATTTGTCTATTATAAAACCAAAAAGGGGGATTGCATGATGTTGTCCCTAATTTTCAACATTGGTCAAGGTCAATTGATTTTTTTGAACCTTTACTCCAAGGCATTCAAATGCCTTCATGCGATCTTGATCAACCCTATTTAGTCAAAAACATATGCATTAACCTTCCTTTGGTCTCAGAGCAAGGCCGAACAATTTTTAAGTTCTATCATCCCTATTGTTATTAATTTTCTTAAGCAAAAATCACCTATTTTGTCTAGAATCTGTCAAAAATGTCATTTTATCAAGAAATCATTAAACCTTTGTTAAGATAAATCCTTTGCAGTTGTCTCTCGAAAATCATCAAAGTTTTCATCTATGAGAATACTTTAACTCTATCTTCTAAGTGGATACTCCAACCTTGCTTTTACAAATTTCATTTAAATTTTAAAACTTACCAAAATTTTTTTCTATGAGGATACTCTAACCCCATTTTCTGAAAGAATATTCCAAGTCTACTTGTACAAACTTCATTCAAATTTGAAAACTTACCAATGTTTTCAACTATGGAGATTTTTCAACCCTATCTTCCAAAGGGATATGTTAACCTCATCTTCCAAAGGGATACACTAATCTTGTTTTCAAAAAAATATTAAGAAATAGTCAAATTTGTCAATTTAAACTTGTTACTCTCATTTTTCTCATAATTATTAAGAAAAAATCAAATTTTCTCTCCCTAAATTTCTTTTAGACTTTTTAATAGTCAAACCTGGTTTTTAACCTTAATCAGTCAATTGATCCCAATACTTCTCTAAAATTGTTGATTTGGTTATTTTAAAATTATCGATGACAATTACAACATGCATTCTAATCGTCCCTACCCTTTTTCTTTTGTTGTTTTGTGTGATTTATTTTATGTGACATTATGTCATTTTATCATCATACTAGCACATTTCATTTGTTATGGTTATCTTGCATCCCTATTTTCAAGATTAATTTTCAAAAATTATAAGGTAATGTTTTGTGTCAGTCTCTCTCTAGTGCTTGACATGGAATATCCTATTTTCAGAAGCTAAATTCAGAGGACTTTTTAATTAAAAATTCCTATGTTCTTCACTTTTCTAGGGCACATAAGTGATTTAAATTTTTTTAAACCCAAGTTTATTTTATTCAAATTTATGCATAAGAAGGGGATTATCCATAAATAATGATAAGTCTAAACTAAGGGAACTGAAACTAAATTAAGACATGAGTAAAAAAGTACCAATTTTAAACATCGTAGGGAGCTTTATTCTCCTTGCCCATAGTCAACTTCTAAACCCAACTGTTGAATCTCTAAATTATGCAAACAATGTAATCAATGTTTTAAGTTTTTTAACTCTAAATATCAAATTCATTAGGCATCCGATCATGCCTAGCCTAAATGATCAGTGGCGATTCCAATTGTTGGCCACTTTGTGGTGGCCACTTGAGACTAGTTGGATGAGTGATTTATCTAGAGTGGATGAATGATTCATCCCATAGTCCCCTTTCATGGTCTAGAGCCAAGAATTCATGCTTTCTCATTCCCATCATGTCAAAAAGGAAGAGTCCCAGTCGAGAGGACATTTCCTCATTGAGAAATATTTTTAAGTCGTACATGCTTTCTTCGTGGAAGGCTCATTGCTGATAGCTTAGCGACTCCATTAGGGACTAATCTAAAGAGTTAGACCTACAACTAGCCATTTTTTACTTAGTTTTTAAATTCCTTGATTTTTTATCATGATTTAATTATAATCCCTTCCATATTTGTCTACTTATCTTTTACTTGTCATGATGTTGTCATGTGATCGTCAAGGACTGCTTTGTTCCAAAATAAATTTAATTTAATAAATATGGTAAATATAAGGTTAAATATAAGGTTTGACTATTTTTCCAACACATACCGTGCACTTAATTCGCATTTAGATTCCCACCAAACTCCATGGTGAGGTTGGGGTCCTAATTATTTGGACTGAGCAAGCTATCCACCTTTGTGAATACCCCTTCACATAGGCATAGCAATAACTTTCAGGGGGTAAATTACCTATATCTCTCATGATTAATCCTCTGTATTTATATAGGAAAATACATTCATAGAATTTAACCTATTCAGTAAAGCTTGCAATAGGCTTAGGATTGGGGTGCCTTGTTGTCCTTCTCGGATGAAGAAGTAATTCAGATACTGATTTAAATGTCAACTTAAATAATGAACCCTTTGAGCTTAACCATGTCAAACCATATTGAAATGCTGCTAGAATGACTTGGAGAATAGGGACACTTAGGGAAATCACTTCTAGCCTTTACTCATGCATGCCATAGTTATGTAGTTAATAATGAATGAACATTATCACCCACGTGTTCATGTCAATGTCAGGATACAACATTATGCTATCCAATTGATGGCTAACCTTTGTCAATGAGCAAGTGATGGCAAATGAATATCGCCACTTACGAGGCAACCATGTTACCCTAAAAAGTCATATTCAACCTAAAAAATTCATTATGTTACCTGATGGTGGCTTAACACATATCTTACCTTGGGTGATGACAAAATGAACATCACTGCCTAGCTAGTTCTTTTGGTCCCTAAGAGGCATCATATGTCTTGAGCAAAGCAAAACTTCACTTAAATAAGTTGTTATGCTGTCTGACTTTGACTAACACCTATTTTGTTCCTTTAAGTGATGACATGCGAATGTTATTATCAAGAGATCTCATTCAAGGCTGGGTGTCACCTTTAAGGGAATAGAATCTGCTTAGGTATGTTTTTATGCCATCTAACCGATGACTTAATGCTTGCCAACCACAAGATGATGATGAATGTGCATCATCGCCTGAAGTGTTAATTTTGTTGTAAAAGATATTGCATTGTCTTATAGGGGTAATTTTAAGTCGGATGCACTGGTATGCTGTCCGTAATAACCTTGGCTTTGATAGGCCAACTTTGTTATCTTTAGCCCTTTCATGTGTGCCCCGAAGTCTTTGCAATGCCTTGATTTCTTTTCAGGGCAAATTTTCATTGGCTGTCATAAATATGGTGTCCTTTGTGGTTAGGGTTTTCAATAAAAAGTAAAAAAGTCACATTGTAGGGAAAATGAGGAATAAAAAAAAGTTAGTTGAGAAAATAAATTTGAAAAAAATGTCTAAAAAGGGTCATGATTCAGGTTAAAAAAAGAAGGAAAGAAATAAAAAAATAGAGGCCATTAAAATGGGAATGGCATTAGGGCTTTTTTTCCTCTTATTTTTTGATAACATTTTTCATCACATCCATACATTTTAGTCACACGCATGTTGAGTATATCTTCTACCAATCATCATTTTTCAACATGGTCATGCAAAGATCATTACATATTATTGAATTCATTTGTTCCTTGCATGGAAAGGGTCTAACATGGGGATCGCTCACAAGCAAGAATCAATACTTTGTAAAGCATCCAAGAAGAGCTCAGAATGATGTTTGAGAAATGAAAGAACAACTTGCAAGAATTGTATAAACCTTAATTGGTTTTTTAGATTACAATATGGAAAAAAAGCATTATCATCTATAATAGGCTAGATAGGTTAGGCAATAGCAAATTAATCGAAAGTGTGTATTAGCACCTTGGAGGGCACCATTAGAGGAGTTAGACAGGATATTCAAAATATGAGGGGATAGTTGTCAGAATTAATAAGGATGCTCACAAGCCTCAGTCAAATGAAGATAAATTATTCCTTAGAGATATTTTTGCCAACAACTCAGTTCTATACAGTACATACTCAATGTCAAGATTAAAGATGCAAGTGTGCAAATTTGAAGTGATCAATACCAAACCCTTGTTATCAAACTTCCCCTCATATTTAAGATTGAACACCCTGGCTTTGAGTTGTTATTTATCAACAAGTCTTCCAAAACAGGACATTCTCTCATCATTTCTCAATTGTCTTTCTATTTTGGCCCTAAGAAAAGATCACAGGGAGGGTCCCAATTTGATCCTATTTCGATGACTTATAAAGAGTTGCATTCCCTTTTACTCAGCAGACACTTAGTTACACTTGTTTGTCCCTGAGAAAAATTCCCCATAAATTGAGTGGTTTAATGCTAATGCCATTACGATTATCATGCCCAGGCACCAGGGCATCACACTAAAAACTACATATCATTCAAGTGAAGGGTACAGAGCCTTATCAACACTAAGATCCTAAAATTCAAGGTGAATCAAGGATCCTAACTAATTAAGGAATTTAGAAGACCAAATAAAGTTTTCAATGACAGAAAATGGTGATTGGATCTCTCTTAGGCTTTAGGCGTACTAAGATGTTGGGATAAGAGAATGTTTACAAAGGCAATGTTTACTTGTTCTTTGAAATTTTAAAAGAGAAATACTATGTATCGAAACACTCAATGAGTGATAAAAAGCATGTTCGAGTTTTATGGGATGCTAATTTGTACCTTCGTTATTTTTGCTATGATTCTTTGTGTTTAGACCCTATCAAAAACCCCTAATATCGTTAATTCATTCATTTATTCATTCACCTACCCATTCACACATGCATGACTACAATAAAAGTGAACAATGCTAAGACCCATCATATCTTCAAAATTAATTGTTGTTCCATGCAAGTAAAATGAGGAGAAAAGATTATGCATTTCAATCAGATAAATTTTTTGACCTAATGCTTTTACAGTCAACTCATGATCTAAAGTGGTTAAGACTAAATCCATCAAGAGAGATTCAAGATTCATCAAAATAGCAAAAATATGACCAGCTTTGAAAAAGAATTTGAGCCATGGAGCAAGGAAAAAGATTTATCGATCCTATGAAACTCTTGTTGGTCCCTGATATGACCATTCTATCAAATTTCAAGGTCCCAAAATTCGAGAAGTACGATTGACTTAATTGCTCGAAGATTCATTTGAATGCCTACTATAGCAAAATGGTAGAGTATGCTAGGGATGAAAGGTTGCTTATCCACATCTTTTTAAAAAGTTTGATTGGGGCAGCGCCTACGTGGTATTCCCAACTAGGAGAAAGCCTAATTATGCAGTTGTAGAGATTTGGCTTGAGCATTACTAGAATAGTATAGGCTTTAAATTGGAAATAGCTCCTGGTTAGTGGGTTCTTCAAAACATGATAAAAGAATCTCATGAAAGCTATAAAGACTATGCTTATAGTTGGAAGGCAGTAGCTTCACAAGTCCAACCCCTCTTACTAACAGGGAGTTAACTACCTACTTCGTGGATACTCTCGCTTCTCCTTATTATGATAGTATTGCTAGCAATGCCTTCATAAAATTTAGAGACATACTATTTGTTGTAGGTAGAATTAAAATTACGATCAAGATAAGGATAATTAAAGGGCTAAGGCTAGAATACCTTCTAGGAAAAAAAATAAACAAACAACTTTTGAACATTGATAGCAAAAAGGAAAGATCAGTTCAAAGAGATCCATTTGGACTTTATCTTTACCTCTAATCTATAAAAATCATCGATCTCTATTGGTCTATCCATACACTATAACACCTATCCCAAATATGTGAGCCAGCTCAGGGGTTCACTTACGCTATTCATAATAACATAAGAAAAAAAGCACAAAAGTCGCACCTCCTGCCAATCTCTTACACAAAGATGTTTTCTTTGTTGATTTGGAATCAAATGATCTCTGCTGCCCTAGCAAGGCACAGAAAGCCTCCTTGTCTAAAATGTTATGATCTGAATGTCAAATATGAGTATTGCCAAAGGGTACAAGGATATACTATGAAGAATTATGATGTGCTCAAAGACAAGGTTCAAGTCATCATCAATGAAAATCTGACAAAGTTCAAAGAACTCATGAATGCCTATCAGAAACAATTGGTCTAGAAACTATGAGTTTTTAAGTACTATGCCAAATAAGGGTTTTTTTTAATCTTTGTTCAAATTCTATACATATTCTTCATTTATGAAAGAATATGAATTTTGGATTCAAAAAAATGAACTATTACTTGCAACAATCAAGCATCATGCATAATTTTGAATGTTAAATCTTTTTAGCAATAAAGTCCCACATGATTAAATTTTGGTCTTGAAGATACTAATAATTTTCTTAAAAAAAAACAACATTGATTGTCTTGAATCGACGATTATCCTCAGGGGCAAGTCTACCTTTGCCAAATCCTTTCACTTATATCCTATATGATATAACCTTGGGTCACTTAAAAATAAAAAAAATCACACTGACAAAACTTGATCGATTAGAAGGACTTTTCTTTGGGTTGTTTTAAACTTGAGCAATCAAGACCTATTCTCAAGGGAATTGGATGGGTAAGTTTGACATGTGCTAAGATTGGATTAAGAGCTGGGGACTCCTCAAATCCCTTTAGATAACCTTTTTGTAATAGACACCATAATCTTTCCCTAAACTTTTGGCTAATAGGGAACATAACTGAAATGCACTATTCCTATTGGAGTAAATCTTCATGGACACCGTAATCCCTTTAGACAACCCTTTTTCATGGACATTATAACCTTTCCCCATACCTTACATCAATAAGGAACATAACCAAAATGCAATAGTCCTACTTTTAGAGCAAATGACCCTCCTAAAACCCTTTTGCTTTATCAATCAAAACTTAAAATCATTTATGGCTATGGCAAGTTAGTGACTCAAAGGAACATGCCTTCAAACATTTGGAAAAGGAAAAAGAAAAATGAAACTGGATGCTACATTATGCGATTAGGACATTTAAAATGTTTTATAAAGGAACCTTGCCCTGAAAAATGACTCATCAATCCATATAGTCATGTTTAAAATGAAAGACGACCATCTTTTCTTTCATCCTTTGAAAAATTACAAAATCATCCCCTTTTTTAGCCTAAAAGATTCATTTTTCAAGAACCTTGATTAAGGATCACCCTCTACAATGAGGGGCATGAAAAGTCTTTTAAAGGAAATAAGGCAGATACCCACTGTAATAGTTATCAAAATGCCTAGCATCAAGGTGTAAATATAGGATATACCAAGTCATTATATTCAAAATTCCCTTCAAAAAGAGAAAAAAAGTAAAAAAAACTTAAGATAAAAAGTCAAAAAATAAAAAAATAGATTAATCAAAAGTCAAAGTCAAGATCAAATCAAGAGAGAGGGAAATAAAAGAAATAGGGACATCAAAAGTAGAAAGGATAAAAACCCTAACGAACAAAAATAATCCTTGATCTTATCACCTTTAAACACTAAATTTGGGACTATACAACTTTTTTTTTTCAAAACCTTAAACCTAGCTCACGTTACATACCTTGAAAAGTCCGTCTTGATTAACTATGGCTATTTAAACTGATGAGCTACTCTTCAGGAAATTATTCTTTTGAAAAATTTTATGTTTCCTTTAGGGTGCGATGAAATGGTAAAAAAAACAAAAAAGAGTACAAAAAGGTTAAGAAAAAAAATGAAGCTCTAGGGTAACAACTCGAAAAAGGGCAATCTAGAGTAAAGACAAGATTCACAAAGTCATTTTCGATGTGCCCAAATAGCCACTGAAAGGAAAATTATCCTACTCGATCATAAGGTTTGCCAAAATTCTTAAAATCTTAAGATATCTAAAACTTTCATACGTAAAGAAAAAAGGCCTAGTTTCTAAAACATCCATCAAAATACTTTCTTGATTAATACCTCTCAGTTAGGACCAATATTTACCAATGAGGCTTTCCAAAAAACCTCTTGAAGTCTAAAGGTTTCTAGTTAAATCTAGCACATGTCACACTGTCATATCTGATAACCAAGAGAGTGTCATGATAAGATCCCAAAGAATTTAAGTTGAAAAGCATTTGTCTCTCTTTTTGATCGATTTACAAAAGCAAAAACCTTTGGACCATTTCATGTCGACCTTTGATTCCATTATGTTAACCACCAAAACTTTAACCTTTTTAATCAATATCAAGAGTCCTTAATCATAATTTGTCAATATTTCTAAAATCTTGACCTTTTCTATCAACATGTCATATCTAAATCATCTAAACCATACAAAAGAATTAATTTTCTTAACTTAGTCGAGAATACTCCTAAAGACGATTATCAATTGTTAAAAGTTTTGACACCACTTGAACATGGTATGTTGTTACCTTTGAGTTTGGAAAATACTCATATGTAGCAAGTTGTGTTTGATTTGCCCGATCTTATAACCAAATGATTCATGGAATATAGATGAAAACATAGCAACTTAAGGTTATGAGGGTGTAGTTCTGAGTTGAGGAACAATAATCTTGTTTTTTTCCCTCTTAATGAAAGTCAAGATGCCTACAAAATTTTAAAGTCAAAATGCAAAAGACAGGCGAGGGCAAGAAAAGTTAGAAGCACAAAATTATCCCTAAAAAGGTCTTACATTTATTTTCACCAACAAAGTCACTCAAAAAGTTTATAAATGAGCAAATCAGTAAGGTTACAAGAAACGATGAGGCAAAAAAACCTAACAATCCTTGGTTCAAATGCAAAACACCTCCAAAAGGGATTTTTGTCAACTCATAAAAAGAAAGGGAGACAATAGATCCTTTCACTCTTCTACATATCAAAAGACATTTCACTTGCCAAAATGGCAACACACATGTGAAAGAACAATGAACACATACATTCATACATATATTTTCTTAAGGGCACTTGCATCACATCAATATATGCATCATTCAAATGCACCTCAGACATCATTTAAGAGTTCTCATGTGAGAAAGGTCCTATACTATGCCCTTTTATAGTGGTCAAAATTTAAGCCTAACGACAATTGTAAGCTAGTTCTAGCTAATTAGGCCCAAGTAAGAGAGTTAAGCCCAATGGTGGCATTAGGCTAATTTTGATTAATTAACTTCTAGTTAAATGAATTAAGCCTAATGAGGCTGATATGCTAGTTCCGACTAATTAGCCCCAATCAAAATTCAAGTCTAATGATACTGGTAAGCTAGTTTACACTAATTGATCCTAGGCAAAAGAGTCAAGCCTAATGATGTCAATAGACTAGTTTCAGCTAATGAGCCAAAATTCTTATCAACGAATTAATTTCTAATGAATTAATGAGCCAAAATTCTTATCAATCAATTAATTTCTAATGAATTTATTGACTAAAAAAAGAGAAAGGGAGAAAGGCCTCATTCTTTTAACTTAAACCAAACATTCTTTTAACTTAAACCAAAATGAAACCTTAAAAGAATTAGAAATTTCTCTTTAATAGAATAGAAGGTTTACTTACTTAGTTTTTCTTTGAGGCAAATTCAACATTTTTCAAATTGCATAATCATCAATTACAACGGCCCAAAGCAATTTCATTATAATTCAATTCATGACGATCATAGGTAGAAAGTTCATATTCTTCAGTTATTGATAAACAATTTGTTGGACAATACTCAACGCAATTACCATAAAATATACAAATTTCAAAATCAATACTGTAATTAAGCAATCATTTTTTTTGA
>JBBYHO010000005.1:10687042-10831934 GCA_038382025.1 Adansonia gregorii
GGATTAGCATGGACTTAGCATTTTCCTTAAAGCTAGCAAAATATCTTAGGGAAAATTAAGTTTTCTAGATCTAGAATGTTCATTAAAAGAGCTCAAATCTTTTGATTTTGAAATGAAAATGGTCATACAACTATTCCCTAAATGTTTGTGCCTTTTTCTTGAGTCAAAACCTTGAATGGTATGATCAATGGGCTGTTTCATCATCCCAAACTACTTCAAGGCTGTCAAATGAGTTCATGACTCATGCCACTTTTTCCCTTCAGTCATAGACGTTCAAACGTCAATAACTCGAGTTTGGACCTGTAGATGGAAAAAAATGAGAAATATCTCATTTTTTGCCTTATTCCCTGCTGGCATCACAACTGTTGCAAATTGAAAAATAACTTTAAAATCCTAAATGACTTTTCATGAATTTTCTGATATTTTTCTATCAAAGCATGTTGAATTATCGTTAAAGTGACATTTATTCACCCCTGGATCATCTTGGATGAGAAAGTTATGATTTCTCAAGTCTAAACTATTTGAAACCTCTGGAATTCGAACATGTATTCTAGTTAGGCCGTTCAGGCCCACCAAATGATTTTTCCAAATTTTTTTAAACATTTTTTCTAAAAGTTTCATGGAATTCTCTTTTCAAAAAGGAATTGTTTGTAATTTTTTGATAGCAAATGAGTCCAGGATGATTTTTTAAATTTTGACACTCATTGTCCCTCATATGCTCTGCCAGCAGCACTATCAATCTGAACTTGAAAATTTATTCCCCCAGAAAGTTTCTTCTTAGGGTAGTGGGAATATTTTAGGATGACCTTCATCGAGTCACCTTTCTAATGGTGTCTTGTCCACCTTCTAAATCCTTCGAATCAATTTAGAATAAATTCAGGAATCAAGATAGCGTGATGCTATCCCTTGTTTTCGATTTTCATCAAAATCGAATTATTTTCTCCAATTTCATCTCAAGACATTCGAATGTCTCTATGTCAACTTGATTAGATTTGAGAACATGCTTTGATCTCATATTGGGTCATATCAAGGCACAACATATTTACATCTTTATCATCCTCATTCATAGTAAACCTTTTTGCCAAAAATTATCGAATGCTCACCAATTTTCTAAATCATGAAGTTTTGTCATCCATGACGATACCCTGACCCTGCCTTTTCAAAGGGCACTCCAACCCTATTTTTCTAAATTAGCAAAGTAAAAATCTTCCTTTGTCAAAATTATTTACCATCCATTGGGATACTCCAACCCTATCTTTTTGAAGGGATACTCTAACCCTGCCTTTCTAAGGGGACACTCCAACCCCGTTTTTCAAAATTGACAAAGTAAAAATCTTCCTTTGTCAAAATTATTTGTCATCCATGAGGATACTCTAACCCTAGCTTTCTGAAGGGATACTCCAACCCTGTCTTTCAATTGCAATTAAATTCTCTTTCTTGGATTTCCATGAATATGTTGAACAAATCTCGTTTAATCAAGAAATCTAGATGCATCTTAAAAATGGTTGATTCGATTATTCCTAGATAATTAATGCCAATAGCGAGATAACTTCCCATAGTCCACCCATTTTCTTTATCATTATATTAAATGGTCCATGTTATGTTATTTCATTTATTATCTTACTAACATGATTTCTTTATGATGATTATTTGCATTCATGTTTTCAAATTGTTTCAAATAAAATTAAAGGTAATGTTCCGCATGGGTATCTCTCCAGTGCCTAAAGTGGAACATTCCATTTTCAAAGTAAAATCCAAAGGTTATTTTTATCGAAAATCTCTGTATTCCCCATCTCTTCAGGGCATATATGAGATTAAATCTTTTTCATTAAAACCTAGATTATTCTATAAGATTCATGCATTAAAAGGGGTTATATCAAAATAATGATAAGTTAAGATCGAAAGAATAGAAACCAAGAAAGACATAGCTAGTAAGGTACCAATTTTTGGCATCATGAAGAGGTTCATACCTCATCGTGCGTAACCAACTCCCAATGCCAAAAGGTGAATCTTTGCATTACATAGACCATAGGATTGATGTTTTGATTTTTGTAACCTAGAACATAGGTTTCAATGGCATCCGATCATGCCTAGCCCGAAATGATTAGTGGTGACTCCAAACGTTGGCCATTTCATGATGGCCATCTGAAACTAATAAGATAAGTGATTCATCTTAAGGTCCCCTTAACTGTATCATAAGTCGAGAATTCATACATTTTCATTCTCATCTCATCACGAAAAAAGGTCTCGATCAAAAAGACATTTCCAAGTTGAAAAAATATTTTAAGTCGTGCACACCCATAGATTCGCGAGGATCCACTTCGGGGTACATTATGACAAACTTTATGCTAGATGGTGGAATTTTATACAAAAATGGCTTAGATCAGGTGCTACTCAAGTGCATGGATGTCTTCAAAGCTAAAAAATTTCTTAAAGAAGCTCGTAAAAGATTCTGAGGTGCACATACCAATAGAAACCAAATGACAAAACAAATCATACGATCAAGCTATTATTAGTTGACTCTAAAAAAATTAGATTGACCTTGTTCGAAAGTGCCATAAATGTCAAATCTACGTGGACAAAATCCATGTCTTTGAATCACTATTACATGTTATGACTACCTATGGCTTTTTTTTCTATGTGGGATATAAACATGATCGAACCAATCACCATTAAGGCTTTTAATAGACATTTGCTTCGTTTTAGTTGTTATTGATTATTTCACCAAATGGGTAGAAGCAGCTTCTTATACCAATGTTAACAAGTCCATTGTATGCAAATTTATGAAATAAGACATATCTATAGATATAGGCTTCTTGAACAAGTCATCATAGATAATGTCTATAACATGAAAAACAAGATGATGAAGCAATTTGTTCCTAATTTAAAATTTAACATCGTAACTCAGTGCCATATCTTCTAAAAATGAACGAGGCATCTAAAGCAGCCAACAAAAATATTAAAAGAATAGTAAAAAAGATGGCTGAAACATATAAAGATTGGCATGAAAAGTTACCTTTTACAGTATAAACCTATCACATAGCAGTTTGAACTTCTACGAGTGCCACCCTATTTTCCCTAGCTTACAGCATAGAGGCTGTTCTACTTGTTAAGGTCAAACTCCCCTTACTTAGAGTGTTAATGGAATCATAACTTGAAAAATGTCAATGGTTTAAGAACCAATGTTAATAGCTCACTATCATTAAGAAGAAAAAAATAGAAGTCATCTGTAATGGGCAAATGTATCAAAAACACATGATGAGAGCCAATAACAAAAAAGGTCTATCTTTGTACAAAAAGGTGACCTAGTGCCTAAACAAATCCTCTCAATTCATAAAAATGCTTAGGGAAAATAGACTCCCAATAAGGATGGATCGTACGTGGTTAAGTGCATTTTCTCTAGAGGAGCATTGATTTTATCTTAGGCGGACAATAGCAGTTTGCCTAATCCTGTCAATTTTGATTTTGTCGAGAAATACTATGCTTGAAATTCTAGAATAAAGATTTGAAAGGGTATTATATCTTTCTTCTTCTCTTTCTTCTTCTTTTTCTTCAAAAAAAGGAAAGAACATTTGAGAAAGTGAACTCATTCAAGCTTAAAACCTAAAAGGTAGGCATAAACAACCAAAATCTCCTTAAGATTTGACTCAATCCAAAACCACCCTTCCTTGACCAAACCATTAAATTACAACCTGACTCACCTATTTTATGCTGACCTACTCTACTGAATATCATTCTTACCTGCACTTAAAAAAATAAATCTGCCCAACCTTGAGGCAACCATTCCTCCATGGGGCAATTTGAAGAATATTTTCATGCGTCAGCCAGCACTAAAAGGATTAATTGCTTAATAAGGATCTCCAAAAGTGTTTAGTGGAAGATTCATGTCATAGGCATCATAGGCTAAGCAGTCAGAATGACCACTCGTAATTCTTTTGCAATTTCAAATCTTTTGCAACCTTAAAATTTGTCATAACTTATACCTTCTTTCTTTTGAATATAATCACTTGATTTCTCTCAAAAGTTCTTTCGTAATTCCTACATCCCTTGTTGTATCATGTTTATTATTTAATTGATAATGCTTGATAAATGAACAAAGCTGATAACAAGAGTAATATTTTATTTGTGGAATTATATTTAATTTTCTTGAAATAATTTTTTACACTAATATATTACAATTAGCAGTAATGTTTTATGTAATTGTACAATATTTGTATGTAACCCGGTAATGTTTTTTACGTAATTTATTATATTCAAACATGACCTTTAAAGATTCTTTACATAAGAATGTTACTTATGGCACATATTACGTACAAATTACCTGCAACCTAATGATTTATGAGTAATTTTGTAATCATTAGTAGTAATCCTTTTAACTAATAATTAAAATTTTATAGTATTATAAAATTAAGTTTTTATTCATATAATATATTTATTACTAATATGAAAAAATACATTAATAAAATAAAAATATAAACAATGTTTACTTCAATAGTTACGAAAAAATTACTTTCCTACATATATATTATATTTAAGAAAAATAAAAATTATTTGAAAAAACTATATTTAATTTTCTTAGAAGAATGTTTTACATAAATAAATTACAATTTTAGTAATATTTTATGTTATTTTCTGATGTTTATATGTAATCCAATAATATTTTTATTTAATTTGTTACATATGAATATAACTTTCAAAGATTTTTTATACTAATACATTGTCCATAAGACATATTACATAAAACATTACCCACACTTAATGATTTATGTAAATTATAATATTCATGTGTAATTTTGATAATATTTAGTAGTAATTCTTTTTAATTAAAAAGGTATAACTTTTTATTAATATAATATATTTATTACTAATATTAAAAAATATATTAATAAAATAAAACTATAATTTTTTTTTACTTCAATGATTACTAAAAAATTAATTTTCTATATATACAATAAAAACAAAAGGTTATTTTGAAAAAAATTATTTAATGTCTTTGATAAAATGTTTTACAAGAATACATTGCAATTTTGATAAAACTATATGTAACTTCATCGTGTTTGTATGCAACCTAAAAATGTTTCTATGCAATTTATTACACACAAAAATTACCTTTAAGATTTTTTTGTAGAAATACGTTACTTATAACACATACATACGAACATTATCTATACTCTATGATTTATGTAAATTGTAATATTTAAGTGTAATTTTGGTAATATTTGGTAATAATTCCATTTAACTAATAAAAAAGGAAAAAATTATTATAAAATTTATTTTTAATTAATATAATATATTTATTGCTAATATTAAAAAATATATTAATATAATAAAAATATGTAAAAAAATTTTACCTCAAAAATTAACTAAAAAATTAAATGCCTACATATATAATTTATTTAATAAAAATAAAAATTATTTTGTAAAAATTATATTTAATTTTCTTAAAAGAATGTTTTACATAAATATGTTAAATTTTTGGTAATGTTTTATGTAACTCTGTATGTATGTGGTAATTTTTATGTAATTTATTACACACAGGTATTACATATAAAGATTTTTTAAACAAATATATTACCCATAAGAGATATTATATATAACTACATCTTATGACGTTCGTAGTCTTTAGTAGTAATTGTTTTTAACTAATAAAAAATCAATTTTTTTATGAATATAATATATTTATTATTAATATTAAAAAATATATAAAATGTTTTCACTTAAAAAATTACTAAAAAATTAATTTCCTACAAATATAATATATTTAATAAAAATAAAAAATTATTTTGTAAAAATTATTTTTAATTTTTTAAAAGAATATTTTACATAAATATATTTTATTTTCCGTAAGGTTTTATACAACTATATAATATTTGGACTTAACCAGTTAATGCTTTTTATGTAATTTGTTATATACAAAAATTATTGTTAGGATTCTGTACATAAATGCATTACTTATAACCATTATTACATACATTACTTATATCATAATGATTTTTGTAATATGTAATATATAATATATATGTGTAATTATAATAAAAATATATAATATATATTTTATTAGATATGATAATAAACTTATGTAATCGATAATACAATTTATGTATAATACTACTTTCTGTTACCTTTGGTAAAATATTTATGTAACTCAAAAAATTTTTTATGTAAATATAATAAATTTATGTCTTACAATTTTTATTATCTTTTATCATAATTTGTGTAATGTATAATGTATAGTGTATATGTGTAATTGTAAAAAAAAAGTGTAATACTTATTTTTATTACCTATGATGATAAACTTATGTAAATATAATTCATTTAACTATAATATTTTATTTAATATTACTTTTTATTACTTATTGATAATATATTTTTATAATTCATAAAATTTTTGTAAATATAATAAGCTTATTTATTGTAACTTTTATTATATTTTATCACAATTTATGTAAATAAATAATGTGCATAAGTATTTGTAATAAAAATATATAGTAAGGACTTATATTGTCGATCACAATATTTTATATAGTAAATAATATAATTTATGTGACTATAACATTTATTAGTAACTTTGTTTTTTTCAATCATAAAGATTTATGTAAACTTGTAATATATTATGTTTGTAATAATTTTATATTATATTACATAATAATATAAGAGATTCTACATATATCTCACAGGATTCTAAAAGTGATGTAAGTAATAATAGTGTCTTCCCCTCTTCCTCCACATTCACATCAATCTTCTTGAACTGGTCACTAATCCATTCAAATTTGTTTATGTGCTTCATAACGTGTCCAAAAAAAATTACTATAAGCATAAATTGCAAGATTAAATAGAATTGAAGAAAAGATTGTAAGACAAATAACTTATTCACCAGCCAAGAACAAAAATCATAGTAATACAATTGTTAAAAATGTTAAGTTCTCACCAACAAGTAAGCGAGTTGTATTAATTTTCATAAAAGTAAAGGTTTTTCTTTCAAAAAAATATGTGAGGCATGTTATTTAAATGCTTATTGAATGACACATAAAGTGTGTAAAAACCCATTTTGTCTGGGCCAATTTTTGGAATCTTGGGACTTAATTAAAAGATAATATAACTAAAGAAATAAAAATAAAAAATAAGGATGACTGTTAGGTGCCAGGGTGCCAGGCATTATTAGGGGACATGGCATCGGGTGAAAATTTTTATGCGATGGTTTGTAATGCCTAGGGTTGTATTAAAGAAAAATGTAAAAAGAAGGCATTGCTAAGGTTATACAGACAATCACAAGTCAACCATCAATCATTACCTGTTAAGGGGAAGAGTTCAAAGGGCTAAATATGAAAAACTCACATTTTTGCATGAATATATCAATAATGTATCGATAGAAAGCCTTCATGTCATCAAAATTCAAAATTCCACTATTTGTATTAATACAAAAGGGGAATGTATTGATACATAAGTTAATCATCAACATATTAATCAATTATATTAGTAAAGGGTTATGTCATAGCTAAAATTAGATTTTTGGATAAGATGTATCAATACATAAGTACTTGTATACATTCTAAATTTTTTACCTATAGTATTGATACAATTTGCAATGTATCGATACATTAAGGTATTTTTGCTCAATTCATGTTACTTTTTAACTTTTGCACCATTGATCTAAACATTCAATCTAAACATGTTTTTGGCATAAAAAATCATTAAAATTCACATTAGGCCTTAACTTGAAAATGGGTTTTATTAAATTTTGAGGCCCAAAATGGCTTGAAAATGGGACATTTTCATGGTTCGATGCTTTGTTCAAGGGCAAAGTTGGCTCATTTTCATCTAAGACTTTACAAACAACTTTGTTCCACTATTTAAATCATGTCAGCCAATGGGATTTTGGCCAACTGAGCATAATACTCAGGGTTGCCATCATGGTACGTTAAGAAAATTCAAAATTGCCTTTGCTTTTAGCTTTCAAATCATGGCTAATCACTTGCCTATAAAAGAGTTAACTTCAGCTGAGCAAAAAAAAGAAAACACACTGTTTCATTGCCTTCTTCCCCTTAACCAAAAGCTTTATTCCCTCAGCTTCTCTAGATCCTTACCCAAACCCTCCAAAACCTAATCATTTTAATTATTTTCATACTTAAAACTCTTCTCCATCAACATTATAACCAAAAAGCTTTTTTTTTTCATCCTTTTCTTGCTAAACAAAACAAAAAAAAAAAGGGGCGAAAAGTGAGCTTAAAGCTACTACTTAAAGAAAGGCTAAAGTTTAAGGCGTGTTGGTATATTTTCTTCACTTTTTTCAATTATTTTCTATTTTTCATCATCTCCATCACTTTAGTAAGCTTTTTGTAGCAAAACTCATGCATTTTGTGGCCTTGGATTTGGTAAACTTAGGATCTTTTATGCTTTACTGACCCTTCTAGCATGCTTCTTTGTTTCCATGTGCTTAGCTTTTCTTGAAAATATTTGTGATGCTACCATAAAATTCTAGCTAGTTGTTTATCTTCATTTAAGCTTGCTTACAATATTTCCATGGCATAACTCTTGTCGTCATTCATGAAACTAATATATCGATGCACTATATTATCATTTTCTTGCATTTTTGTTACTAATATCATGTCAAAATGTCATCTTTCCACATCTAAACATGTTTTCCATGCTTATTAATATGAATGTCATGTTTGGTCTATCTCATGTTTGTTAAGATGCCTGCTGTCAAAATTTGATTTTCTAAAAACTTCCCTAAGTTAAGGCTATGTTAATCTCAATATATAAGGTTAACATGGAGTTAAGGTTTAATCTCATTGCTTTTCTAATCTTGGGGAAAAATCAAGTCTTTATGTTTGGATTCAAAGATTATTAAGGTCAAATGTCTTGTTTTCAAAAAAAAAAAATACTTTCTTTCTTATTCCAAGTTAGTTATGCCTTATTCCTTGCCTAAAGTCCTCGTGACATGGTCAATGGGTTATTTCCTCATCCCAAATCACTCTAGGATTATGAGATGAACCTGTGAAGCCTGTGTCACTATTTCCCTATTGTCATGGAGTTTTAGATGTCCATGGCTTAAGTTAAAACCCAAGAAACCTTAAAAGAAATAAAAAAACTCCTTAAATCATGACTTGAAAAATTATTTTTGAACCCCAAGTCATTTTTCACTTTTTTTATTTTTCCCTAAGAAGGCATTGAATGACCTTTCCAACAGTTTTTTGTATGCCCTTGAATCATTTCGGGTGAGGGAGATATGATTTTTCAAATTAAGGCTGCGAGAACACTTGGAATCAAGGACCTATATTCTATGTGGTCCATTTTGGGCTATTAGATGATTTTTTTTTGAATTTTCAAGATTCTTTTATATAATATTCATGAAATTCCCTTTCTATAAAGTTATTATTTATGATTTAACGATTTTTTACAAACCGGGAATGATTTTTCAAAGTTCATCATACCTTTTCCCTTGCAGTGCTATCAGTGTTGCGCTTGACCCAAATTCAAAAATTATTTCTACCCAAAAGGCGATTTTTAAGATTTCTAGAATATTTTTACAATAAACCTTATCAAATGCCACCTCACCCAGCTATTGACACCTTTAAATTTACCAAAAAAGAATTCAAAAAAGGGATAGTGCGATGTTGTCCTCTATTTCTTGCGTTAGTCAAAATTAATTGATTTTTTCAAATTATCACTCTGAGGCATTTAAATGTCTCTAAGTGGCCTTGATTACTTCCTTTGAGTCAAAATAAATGTGTCAACCTCATAGACCCAAATCAAGGCATGAGCAATCTTCATTATTCACCTATAGTTTTATCAATTTCCTTTTTTATAAAAACTATACTATTTTGTCAAGAGTTTGCCAAAAATGTTATTTTGTTAAGAAATCATCGAACCTTTGTCAAGATAAATTCTTTGCAATTGTCTCTCCAAAATCATCAAGGTTTCCATTGGGGATGCACCAACCTCATTCTCCAAGGGGATATTCCAACCTTGCTTTTACAAGCTTCATTTAGGTTTCAAAACTTATCTAAAATTTCATCTATAGAAATACTACAACCTCATTTTCCAAAAGGATATTGTAGCCCTATCTTTTGATAGGATACTTCAACCCTATTTTCCAAAAATTATCAAGAAATAGTCAAATTTCATCAATTTAAATTTGCCAATTTCATTTTCTCAAAATTGTCAAAAAAATAAAATTTTCTATGCTTGAATTTCTTTCAGACTTTTTAATATTCAAACTCGATTTTTATGCCTTGATAGTGAATATATCCCAACATGTCTTTAAAATTGTCAACTCACTTATTTTAAGATAATCAATCACAATTGCAAGATACATTCCAACCGTCTCTCCCTTTTCTCTGTTATTGTTAGGTGTTATTTATTTTATGCAATATTATCTCATTCTATTATCTTATTGACATGTTTCCTTTGTGATGGTCATCTTGCATCAATATTTTCAAAATTATTTTTAAAAAATTATAAGACAATATTCTGTGTCAGTATCTCTCCAGTGCTTAACATAGAATATCCTATTTTCAAAAACTAAATCCAGAAAAGATTTTAATAAAAAATCCCTATGCTCTCCACCTCTTTGGGGTGCGTACGTGATTTAAATATTTTTAAAACTCAAGTATATTTATTTAAATTCATGCATAAAAGGGGATTATATTTAAATAATGATAAGCAAAAGCTGAGGGAACCGAAACTAAAGCAATACATGGCTAGAAGGTACCTATTTTAAACATGTAGAGAGGTTCATACCTCCTTGTATGTAACTAGCTCCTTAACCTAACCATCGAATCTTTAAACCTCGTAGACCATGAAATTGATGTTTCAAGTTTAACTCAGAATATTGTTTTCAATAGGCATCCAATCATGTCTAGCCTAAATGATCTGTAGTGACTCCTACATTAGCCATTTCATGGTGGCCATCCACGACTAAATTAGATGAGTGATTTGTCCAATGATCCCTTTCCTAAGTTACAAAAGAAGAGTCCCATTTGAGAGGACACTTCTATGTGAAGAATTTTACCATTTTCCTAGGCAATAATATTTTTAGGTCTTGCATGCTTTCTTTCATAATAATGGCGAGGCACTGTGTTGATAGCTTGGTGATACCATTAGGGATTAATTTAGAGTGTTAGGCCTATGACTAGCTATGGCTTGCTTAGTTCTTGGTTTCTTCGATTTTGATCATTATTTAACTATAGTCTCTTTTAATTTTTTCTACTACTCATTTATTTGTCATGATTTTCATTATGAGATCATCTGGCATTGCCTCTTTCTTAAATAAATATCGATTTAATAAATATGGTAATAAGAGGGTAAACAAAAAGATTGATTGCTTCCCTAACACACACTGTACACTTGCATTTGCATTAATTCCCAATAAACTTTATGGTGAAGTTATGGTCCAAATTATTAAGAAGAAATAAGCCATTTACCTTTAGCGTACCCTTCTATATAGGCATATTTATAACTTCCAAGGTGCAAATTACCATGTCTTTCATGAGTAACCCTCTATATTTGCATAGGAAAATACATCCACCAAATAGCACCCCTTTACTAAGCCTACGATGGGCCTTACAATCGGGGTGCCTTAGCTATCCTTACTGGATGGAAAAGCGATTAGGATACCGATTTAGATGTCAATTCAAACTTTTGTAGTGAACCTTAAAAGCTAAGCTATGTCAATCTATATTGAAATGCTTCTAGAATGACCCAAAGAATAAAGACACTTAGGGAAACACTTTTAACCTTTACTCTTGCATACTATAGTTACGTAGGCAATAGTGAACATAACTTGTCACCCATATGTCAGTGTTAGGACATGAAATTATGCTGTCTAATCGATGGTTAACCTTTGTTGGCAGATAAGTGATAACAAGCAAAGTTGATCCCATATAAGGCTTCATATTACCTTCAATTAAGTCATAATCAACCTAAATAAGTTGTTATGATGCTCGAATGGCGGTTTAATACATACCATCTTTGGGTGATAATGAATGAACATGACCACTTAGTTATTTATTTTTATCGTTAAAGGTATCATATCACTTTAATAAGGGTGATTTTAACTCGGACACCTCATTATACCTGTCCTGATACTTATCATGTCTTCCCTTAAGCATCGTAATGCCTATTATCAAGTAATTTTCCACTAGTCATTTACATTTTTTTATTATTTACTCTTGTTTGTATTATTTCTTATTGTCACTAACCTATTTCCTTTTTGTTTCTTGGTTGTTGCATGCATTATGCATCATAATCATCATTATAGGATATTTGGCTAAAGGTTTACTATTTATTAAAAGGTGTCTATCATGGAGCAATAGTTCATTCCTATTCTTAAGCCATTTGAAGAAGCTAGAGCATGGTTAGAAGGTTGACAAGGTAAAGATAGGGATATCCTTCAGCCTGGCTATGCCTCAGAGATACATAAGAAAGTTAAGATTGGGTACCATCAAAATGATTGGCATGATCTAAAGCACATATGGCCTAGTTGGGACAATAATAAGAAGGAGTCCTTCATGAAAGGATACGAGGATATAGCTCTATTACTTCATGTCCAATTGGACTTTGGCCTGTTATGAGTGGCATCACAGTTCTAGAATATGGCATACCGATGCTTTACCCTTAATTGAGAGGATTTAACTCCCATCATCGATGAGTACACTACATTGCTCAACATTGAGAGGGCCAAGTTTGATAAGAATATTGCAAAGCTCTATAACCTCCAACTATTAAGAAGAGACTAGCATAAATCCTCAAAGCCATAAAGTCTTAGATCGATGGCCATGTCAAGATAAAAGGGAATAGTGAATGCATTTTTATGCTAGTCTGAAAGAAACAATGTCAAATATCATCGATCTAAAGAAAATTCAAGATGTTTTTGCCTTGGTGATGTATGGGTTGGTCATATTCTCAAAGACCTTATGGTCGTAGAGGCAGTAGTAGCAGATTTTTTCTCCCGTTTATGTTGCAACATCAACCTTGCACTTGCCATTATTACTGAGACTATTTTAGCTTTTGCAAGAAAACAAGTATGAGTAGATTCATCCAATGTGCCTTGCTTTTCCATATTTAGCTTGTTAGCCATTTTTGCATCGAAAAAGAGAGGATGATGCATAATTTTTTTTGAACTTCAACCTTCTTTCTAAAGTCCTGGAGAAAGCATAGCCCTAAGATATTTTTTAGGAGTAGTAGGTTGAAAAATTCTAGAATCATAGAGAAAAAAAATTAAACGAAGGGTCCTATAGGTATACTTCTAATCAATCACATATAGGTGCAGAGGCTATACTTGTTTACCACTTATGGGGTAGTGGGAAAGCACTAGCTATGCACCTTTCCTAGTTTTGCGACAATTCTAATGCCCATAATGCATCTCATTCTTTAAAGACCTTAAGTATTGGGACTTCAAATATAGAGAAGACAACTATAAATTGAAAATCTAGCCAACCTTTTGTGCTTAGAGAAAGGTTTATTACATGGAGAGATATTAGAGAGGAAGCACTATGATTCCAGGGTGTAATGAATGATGGATCTGTTGCATCAACGACACTTTGGCACTACCTAATGTTGGGACATTATAGCTCCTGATAAACGAGCCTCCTTTTGAAGTTGACTACTTAGAAGGGAATTTGAACAAGAAAGGGTTGTATTTGCCACTAAAATTACTTAGTTGATACCTTTTGGAAGGGGGATCTCAAAAGTTTAACTAAAGACTATGTGGTGTTTCACAAAAGGGAAAAATCCTGGTGTATCAACAAATTTTCAATTGAATAAGAGGCAAAGTTTGCTACCCTTAATAAAAAAACTAAATTAAGGGAAAAAAGGCCTATATCAGTAGGAAAAAGCTTATAACAGCCCATGCCCTCACATAAACTTAGCAAAAGAGGAATGGATGACTTAAAGCTTAGGTGTGAGACTTCAGAGCCGGTAGGGTTGAGAATGAAACCCTAACACTCAGGATTCAAGATCTGCAATGTTCCTTCCAAGCTCACCAAGACCATATCACTGAGTTGGTGAGAGCCTTTAAATAAGGAGAATAAGAATGGCAAGCGATGATTGACCAAGCACGCCTAAATTATCAAGAGAGACATTGTCACCTAACTAAGCAAATTCAAATAGCCTAGTTAAAGGTGATGATATAATTGAGGTGGCTCGATCCTTAAGGTGAGACATCATACCCATTGAGGACCACGAGTAGCAGTTGTTAAGTTTTCTTAGAGCATATGATTAAACAATGTAATCGTGTTAGATATTTTTGGATGTACTCATGCCAAAACTTTGTTTGTTGCTTTATGAAACATGTTATTAGTGAAGTTCTACAAGCCAATTGTCTCTATTGCATTTCTATACTTAACTTCATTCTTTTATTGTCTTATTTATGCATCTATATTAACAATCGTTTATTGTCATGACCCCATATTCATCATTATCTCATCATAAGTAATCATTAACAAACACATTTAAAATCAAAAGTCTAATAAGGGAATGACCATAAAAGTGCAAGAGATTCTAAAATCAGGCAAGGAACATGAAATCAAATATTGCACATCGCTACAATACCCATCATAATAAGTGGATCATGGAAAATGATTAAAAAGAATCATTGAGTGACTCAAGTTAATGTACAGAAAATCACAAGACTTAATGCTTCATCGACAAGACAAAATAAGAGCTCAAATCATGAAGTTCATGGAATTAGTGATAGTTTCCTTAGAATAAAGGGGTAGGCTACTGCTATGGATACTAGATAAAAGCTAGCTAATCTGGAAAATCACCTTACTAGTAGTACTGAAGCTACTGAAGAATAAACCTATCAAGAATAACAACATAACATGGCACTAGCCTTGTCAGTACTACTAGCGATATATTTGAAACCCATGTGACTAATCAATTTGTTCCCAATTTTCATACAGTAAATGTGAGGGTTTTTTAAGCTAATCTCATAGCTATTGATCAAGATGAGCCTAAAAATTGAATGGTAAAAAGCCTACAACATCTGCCTATAATAAAAAGAAAAATATTAACTTTTAGAAAAATGTCTTTGAGTTGTTAAGGGGAGTGATGCAAAATCTTTATCTCTAGTGTCCAACCTTGTCATTCCTCTAAAGTTTAGGATACCCAAGTTTTAAAAGTTTAATGGAACTAGTAGCCCTACTATAAATATTCAGATGTATCTTAGGAAGATGATTTGGTATAAAAAAGATGAAAAACTTTTTATCCACTATTTTTAGCATAGTTTAATCAAGACAGCTACTCAATGGTACATTGAACTTGGTACTATAAGATTCAATCATGGGCTAACCTAGCCAAAGCTTTTATGAACTAGTACCAGCGTGTATCAAATTAGGCTTCCAATAGCTTTTTTCTTATGAATTTAGAGAAAAACCCAACCAGAAGTTTTAGGCAATATGCTCAAAGGTGGAAAAAGAAGGCAGCTTTGGTCCAACCTTCTTTAATTGAGAAAGAGATGACCATGATGTTCATGAACACCCTATGGGCCTCATATTATGAGAAATTGGTAGTGAATGCGACTAAGAAGTTTGTTGATATGGTTTTATTTAATGAGATGATTGATGTAGCAATTAAAAGTGGCAAGATATTTATGGGTTAATCATTTAGATGAAGTAAGAGACCTACTACTAATAACAAGAAAAAAAGAGAGGTGAATGCCATAAGTTATGGCAACCTATCTTAATCAAGATAGTATCAAGTGCCCAATCCTTACTACCAGAATATGCCCTACTCTAACCTAATCATGATACCTCATCAGCTAGTTTATCCATAACCTATAACTTATTCTTTATTGTCTTGTCAAAACCACCATAAAGCAAGCAACTATAAGCCAACCAAAATATCAATAATTTTTCAACAATGCATAAAATAATCAGAGTGCAAACTAGAGAAGATAACAGTTTGACTTATCCCCATGACCTACAAAAACCTTTATTAGGCTCTGCTCTAGGGGTATCTAGTCACTGCCATGGATGTCCTAAAGAAGAAATGTCCATACCTTCAATGTTATAACCTTAATGCCCATTGATACTATTAAGTTAAAGGCAAAGAGGCACAATGTCGAGACCTATATTTCTTTAAAACAGAGGGTACAAAGCCTTATTTATTTTACAGTTCTGCAAGTTTAAACAAATCAAAGGTTGAATGTTACTGTGAATCCCTTACCAAAACATACCGAACTAGCAATGAGCATGACTAGTGTTGAGGATAATTATGAGGTTAGAAGGAACCTAAAATAAGTTAGGACACCAATACATGTGGTTTTAGTGGATAGTGATTTAGGTAGAAATGCTTAACGTAGTTGAAAGATCATAAGAAAACCTTGATGATTTTTGTCACTTCTATACTATTCATAGCATACTCTTCAGACATGTAAAGAATTTCAAGCGATGGTCTAGAAAATGATGGATGAAGGTAACATTGAATTCTATCATAAAAAGCAATTGGTGGATTTGATTAGGGAAAATGACAAAACCACCATATAAGAGAGGATGACCTTTTATCTTCTATGGATAATTAAATTTTGGGGCAAGTTCTTTAATGATTATGTTAAGGCTATTTTTTAAGACTCCTGCACTATTTCGATATGAAGAGCGATAAAGCTATTCCCTGAAAATATGAGGGGTATGTCATGATGATTGAAGAGCCCACTCAATTACCCATTGTTGTCAACTTGTCAGGGGTTAGCCATTTGACCCACAGTGATAGATGTTTTGCACATCCAAGCGAAAATAGTAAACAAAGTGATACCTTTCCAATAGTTGATGTTTCTCAAGATAAGATAAAAAAACTTGAAATCTAAAAAGGGGTGGTAGATGAGAAAGAAGCCACTGAGTTTTTGACATTTATCAAGCATGACAAAGAAAAACATTGCTAATTAGTTGAGTAAATAACTGATGAAGATCTTTATACACTCCATACTTTTCAACTTAAAAGGTCATCAAAATGCACTATTAAAAGTATTGAATGAGGCATATGTGCCGCTAGCTATTCAATAGGTAAATTGGATCACCTAGTGAACAACATCACCATTGATAACGACATCTTATTCATCGATGACAAGATCCCTTACGGTGCTAGAGGTAGCTACAAAGCCCTACATATCACCACCAATTGTAAAGGTCATATTTTACCAAAAGTTCTCACAGATAATGGTTATGGCCTCAATGTCATGCCCTTAGCTACCTTAAAAAGGCTTCATGTTGATACCCCTACATCAACCATAGTTATATGATGGTGTGAGCATTCGATAGGATTGCATAAAGTCACCAAAAACATCATTATTCGACTCTAGATAGACCCATGATACGATTAATTTTTGGGTAATGGACATTGTTTTATTCTGTAATTACTTGCCTAGGAGGCTATGGATAAATTCAGCCAAAGAAGCATCGTCGTCATTGCATTAAAGCTAAAATTCATGATCAATGATAAATTGGTCAATATTGGAGCCAAAGTAAAGAAATCACCACTGTTTTTACTATGCCACCTATATCAAAGTAAATAAAAATGCACCTAAATTATCTTTTTAGTCATTAAGTTTGTTAATGTTATATTCATAGGAGAAAGCCTACCAATAGCTAAGCCTCAAATACTAGGGATTACCTACATAGGTTTGAAGTTGACTATTAGTAGAGGTTGCCTAGTTGGAAAAAGGCTTGGTGAAAATCTACAAGGAATGGTCTAAGCTTTAAAACTCATTAGCTAGGTTAACAATAAGGGCCTAGGATTAAAGCTTAATAAGCAATACAAGAAACAGTAAGCTAAGAAGGCTAGAGATTAGAGGTTGGCCCATCTATTAGCTTAAGAACTAAGACCAAAACTAATGGTATTCCCATCGATCTGTGAGATTTTTTTGTTTAGGAAGACATATGGATATGAATCAGTCAAAAAAAAAAAAAAGAAAACCAAGGATGTCTTGGTCATTTTGAGTAAGGCATTTTGTAACCTTCTCATCAATGTTGTTAATATCAGTCAAACCTATCGAAGTCAAGCAATTAAACCTATCCCCATTCACTAGAGTCTATTTTTAACAATAGGGCCATTTAATGTCAAGAATTAAAAAACTAGTTGCTTTTTCCAAATAGCTTATAGGGATCTTGTAGTGGGTGTCTTCTATAAGATAATATCAATAGAATTGACTTTTGCATGAAGCATTTCACCTTGTGTGCCTATCATTACTCTACCTTTGCGCTAATTTTCTGTCTATACATATTTTTGTCTATATTGTTTATTTCCTTACCATTTTAGGTGCTCTGATAGAGTGACACAGATGTTTTAGATGAACTCCCAAAGATTGATTTCAAATGATTAGTCTATACTAGCAAAGTTGATTTCAATAAGATTTTAAGGAAACTTTTGCGCCTCCAGATCTATTAGCATAAAGAAAAATAGAGGATGCCCTATAAGGAACCAATTAAAGTCATAAGTTTAGAGATTGAATAAGATCAAAAAAAGCTAAACTTTTGTAAAACCCTTTACCAAAACTGTACTGATAAACTTACTCTAAAAAGATCGAGACGTATTTGCTTGGTCATATCAATTAAGACACTTTTAGACTAGACACTGACATGTGGTCCATAAACTTTGCCTCAAACCCAAATACAAACCAATTCAGCAAAAGCTAAGAAGAATAAAACTACAAATGCTCTTTGAGATCAAAGAAAAAGTCAAGAAATAATTTGAGGTAGTATTCCTCAATGTAGCCAAATATCTAGAATAGGGTGCCAGCATTGTCCCAGTTCTTAAAAAATATGGTAAAGTACAAATATTTGATGATTACGAAGATCTGAAAAGGGCCAGTCAAAAACGTAATTTCCCACTTCCCCATAAGGATATTTTGGTTGATAATATAGCTAGGAATTCCTTGTTTCTTTCATGGACAAGTTTTTTGGTTATAATCAAATTAAAATGGCATTTAAAGATATGGCGAATGTTCCTATAAAATCATGCCTTTTGGCTTAAAAATAATGGGGCAACTTATCGAAAAGACATGGTAACACTATTCCATGACTTAATACACAAAGAGATTAAGGTTTACACGAATGATATGATCACCAAATCAACATAAGAAGAGAAGCATGTCTCTAACCTTCAAAAACTCTTTAAATGGTTATAAAAATTCTAGTTAACAATGAATCTTGCTAAATGTACCTTCGATGACACCTCTGGCAAGCTACTAGGCTTAATTATCAGTGTGAAATAAATTAAAATCAACCCAAATAAAGTTTAGGCATTTCAAAACATGCCACTACCTTAGACCCAAAAAGAGGTGAAGAGCTTTTTAGGGAGACTAGACTACATCTCTAGATTTATATCCCAACTCACCAATAAATATGACATCATTTTTTGGCTTCTTCGTAAATAAGATTATAGGGAATGGAATGAGGAATGTCAAGAAGCCTTTAACAAAATCAACAACTATCTATCAAATCTACTAGTGCTAGTACTACTAGTTCCCAGTTGACCTTTGATCTTCTACTTAGTAGTCTTCAACAAGTCTATGGGTTATGTGCTTGGGCAACATGATGAGTTAGGAAAGAAAGAACAAGCAATTTCCTACTTGAGCAAAAAGTTTTATGAAATATGGAAACAACTACTTTATTATTGAGAAATTATGCTATGCTTTGGGTTAGACTGCTCGAAGACTTAGGCAATACATGTTATACCACATCACATGGCTAATCGCGAGACTCAATCCTACCAAGTATCTGTGCGAAGCCTTTGCACTATCAAAAAGATTGACTAGGTGGCAAGTCCTATTCTTTGAATATGATATTGTCTATGTTAATAAAAAATCCTTTAAGGGTAGTGTAATAGTCTACTTTTTAATGAGCTGAACAATTGGTGACTGTGAACCTTTAAACTTCGATTTCTTATATGAATATCTAATTTGCATCATTAAAGGGGAAGATATCACTAGTAATGACCAATCATGGTAAATGTACTTTAATGAAGTGCGAATGTTTTGAGGCACAAAATAAATACAATACTAATTTCACCTGACTAGAGTCACTATCCTTTTACAGCCAAACTAAACTTTGACTGTAACAATAATAGAGCAAAATATGAAGCCTGTGTCATGGGGCTTAAAGCGACTATCTAGAAAAATTTCAATACTTTATGGTTTTTACTAACTCAGCCCTACTCATCTCCCAACTGAAAAAAAAGTGAGAAACTCATGATGGTAGATTGATTTATTATGGAAAATTAATCTCAACAGTTAGAAAAGAATTTGATGATATCATATTTTAGCACTTAGCTTGGAAAAAGAACCAAATAGCTGATGCCTTGGCTACCTTATCATCTATCTTCAAAGTTAATCATGAATCGAAGGTGGCTTCCATTCAGATGAGCATTTATATGACTCTGGCACATTATTAGAATGTCGAAGAAGATAAGGGTGGCCAACCATGGTATCATGACATGATTCACTACATTAGTGATCAACAGTACCCTGAGCATGCCACAGAAAACATTAAAAAGACCATCAGAAGAATGGCTATGGGTTTAAGTTCTAAATGGGGAAATCTTACATAGAAGAAGTCAAGATCAAGTTTTGCTCAAATAATCAATGATCCTAAAGCTAAAAGGACTCTTAAAAAAGTTTATGCAGCGATTTATGGCACGCATGCTAATGGGCATTGAATGGCGAAGCAAGTCAAGAGATCAGGCTATTATTGGCTAACTTTGGAAAGGGACTATATCAATTTTGCCTAAAAATGTTATAAATGTCAGATTTATGCAGGCAAGATAAACGTCCTGCCATCATCGTTTCATGTTATAATAACCATGTGGCCCTTATCTATGTAGGGCATGTATATGATTGGGCCCATCACCACCTAAAGCTTCCAATGGACATCGATTTATCCTAGTGGCAATCGATTACTTCACTAAATGTGTGGAGATGGCCATATATTCCAATGTCACTAAGTCAATTGTTTGCAAGTTCATAAGATAAGATATCATTTGTCGATATGGACTTTCCAAACAAATTATCATGATAAAATAATATGATGCAAGTAGTATTTCCTAATTTAAAATCCAACATCGTAACTTTATGTCGTATCACCCAAAAATGAAAGGGGCAGTCGAAGTAGCCAACAAGAACATTAAAATGAAAGTCAAGAAAATGGCAAGACTTATAAAGATTAGTATGAGAAACTACCCTTCGTATTCCACATATATTAAACTTTAGTTTAGACTTCCATAAATGCTACCTTGTTATACCATGTCTACGAGATGGAAACTGTTTTGCCTATAAAAGTTGAGATTCTTTCTCTAAGAGTTTTGATGGAGGCCAAACTCAAAGAGGCTAAATAGATCACGATCTGACATGATTAGCTAAACTTTTTTAAAAAAGAATGACTGAAGGCTATTTGCCATGGTTAAATGTATCAAAGACATATGATTAAGACTCATGACAAAAAGGTCCACACCTGATGCTTTCATGAATGAGAATTGGTTACTTAAGAAATCCTCTTGATCCACAAAGATACTCGAGACAAATGGATGCCTAGTTGGTAGGGAATTTATATAATCAAAATAAGCTTTCTCTAGATGGGCCTCGATCTTGACATAAATGGAGGGCAACATCTTGCCCAACCCAACTAGTTCAGACTTTGCCAAGAAATACTATTCCTAAAAGATGAAAACCTAAAAGGACATCCTCTATTAAGAAATCACTAGAGAGTAAAAAAAAATAAAAATTTTGAAAAATAAAAAAAGAGTAAAAAATCTAGTTTTGACTAAACCTAAATGAAATTAGATCTTACCCGAAGTGCTTATTAGAATAACCTTAGTCGAACCGATCTTATCAAACTAAAGCCTACTCTAACTCTATCTTTGACCAAACCTTAGATTAAAACCAATCTCAACCAAATCAAACCTATCTTGAGTTAACAACAGTTCTCAAATAACACGAGGTAATCTTAGGCTTTTTTTTGAAGGATTAGCTCACGTCTAACATATTAATCATTCGAGAAAGGTTTCAATAAGTATCGGATTAAATATTCATGTCATGATAATCAAGGGCATCAATCATCTAAATGATCTTTTCATTATCATTGTACTTATTTTTGTCAACACCAAACAAAACTGTATCACCATTCTTATTATGAATAAAAAACTATCTTCTTCTTTTTAATACCTATCATTACTTTTACATTACATTATGGTTGTCAATTAGTTGATAATATTTGATAATAAAAAAAATTCATGTAAGAATTTCTTGATATTACATCGAAAGGATGAGAAAAGCATAAGGACCATTGTTCATGCCTTGAGCGTTAAGATCATGAACTCCCTACATGTGTCAATTTATCCTCAACTCCTAAGGTCATCAATAATCAATCATTGAAAAGTATCAAAATTAATTAAAACCAAATTCAAACAACTCAGCCAAAACCTTATCAAGACTTGAAGACGAACCAAGCCACAGAGTCACCTAATGAACAAGTTACCAACAAGATCTAGCAACCCTATCAAAAAAATCATCAAACACCCTAAGTAAAGAAACATAACTATCCTAATTATCAACCTATCAAAAAGAGCCCATCTGGTATATCAAGTCAAGAAAACAATTGCCCAAGCATTAAGTTGCCCAAAGGAAGTCATGATTAGAAGACTTATCAATGTTCGAAATATAACTTCAAACTACAACATTAAGAAACAGTTATTAGAGCTCCTAATCGAAAGGTAAACTTGCAACATTTGTTCTTATATTAGACTTTATGTCATGATCATGAAGTCAAACTATCAAGAAACTTACGTACACATCATTATATCATGCATTTATATTGCCATAGCATAACATCATCCTACCTACATCATTTTAAGTAAAACTTATCGAATCTCAAAGAATTTCTTGGTAATAATCTTTGGCATAGAAAATTGGTAAATCAGAAGGTCACTTAAGGAACATCATTATCTTTCCAAGGTTTTACGTCATTAAAGGTCTAAGTATTACATTGTTGGAATTCTGTAATCTGGCTCATTGTCACCTTTATCAAAAACCTTCATCAAGAAATCCTTATTAAAGCCCAATGCTACCAGGACATTGTGATCTGGCTTATTGGTATCCTCTATCAAGAATTTTAATCAAGAACCTTAGTCAAGACCCTCTGTCAAGAAATCTTTTTCAAAGTCCAATGTCACTAGGACACTATGATCCAGCTTATTGGCATATTTTATCAAGAACCTTAGTCAAAACCGTTCATCAGGAAATCATTTTCAAAGTCTAATGTCATTGAAACATTATGATTTGGCTTATTATCATTCTTTATCAAGAACTTTTGTCAAAAGCCTTAATTAAGACACTCTATCATGAAATTTTTTCAAAAAATGTTGCTGGCCATGATTTGACAAATTGGCATTCTATCTTTTTAAGTCAAACCTAAGGATAGGTCGAGCATAGGATTGTTGTCTAGGCCTTTTATCCAAAACATGTCAGGATATCTTTTCAAAAGACCAATGTTGCTAGCCATAATTTGGCACATTCGATTAAGTATTTTAAGTCAAACATAGGGATAAGTTGAGCCTAGGATTAGAGTCTAGGTCTTTCATTCAAAATCTGTCAAAAATCTTTTCAAAAGGTTAAAATCTATCTAAGATTATAGTCTAGGTTCATACCTCCTTACACATAACTAACTCACAAATCCAAACATTGAATCTTTGGACCTCGTAGACCTTGAAATCGATGTTTCGAGTGTCATAACTTAGAATATTGTTTTTAGTAGACATTCGATCTTGCCCAGGTCAAATGATCATTGGTGACTCCTAGCTTTAGCCATTTTTATGGTGGCCTTCCAATACTGGATAGATGAGCAATTCATCCAACGGTTCCCTTCAGAATATCATGTCAAGAATTTTATCATTGTCACATGTATCCATATTTTTAAGTCACACGCACCTCTTTTTGTAATGAAGGTAGGGCACAATGTCGACAAGGTGTATAGATGTTTAGAAGATCTTAAAAAAGTGAAGTTCAAATTAATCTCACTATTAAAAGCATCATTAATTGATGCCTAAAAGAAAATACCATCTAATATTACTTTTCAAAATTTTAAAGTAGAAGATATCGTATACTTTCTCAAGGATATGGTGAAATTAGAATCATACTTTAGTCCAAATTTAGTAAATCAATATCTTTCATGAAAGTAATTGAACATTGCAGTTGATTAAGTTTATTTATTAATTGAGCTACATATAAAATTAATAAAACTTTGAAGTTGAATTTAACTGTAAAGAAAACCAAACACATATTGAAATTTATATCAAACATTAAAAAAAATTCACAAATCAAGATAAGAAAAAAGAAGTTTAAACTCTAAAATATTTTCCAAAGTTTTAATATAAAGAGCTTCATAGGATTTTGAAAAAGCAAAGAGCTAAGTTAAGCTATATGATCAATTCAAAAGCTTAATAGGATAGCTACTATAAGAAAATTTTAAAAGAAGGGCTAAAAAAGGATATATATGTAGATAGACAAAGTGTAACATTACCAAAAGCTATATAAAAAATACAACCAAAGCCATCGAAGATAAACACCCATCACGTTCAAATTGAATTATCAGCATAACAAATAAAGCTTTTATGCTATATTTGGATAGACAATAATAAAAGAAAAAAAGAAGTGGAAAAAAGAAAAAGCTTGAGGAAAGGAAAAGGATATATATACTTTTTGTTTGGATATTTAAAAATAATAAAAGAAATGAATAAAAATCAATTTTATCAACCATTTTTTGGTTAAGCAGTGAAAATGAAAGGAAAGAATTTATGATAATAACCCTTTCCAATTATAACATTTTTTTATAAAAATAACGTGTGATATTAAATTTATTTATAAAATAGGAACAGGACTCAAGAAGGAAATATTGAGCTTAGGGATTTAACTAGGATAAAAACAAATCTCTTGAATAATGCTTGAGTTTAATAATGGATTAAAATGTTATTAATGATTATGCAAATGCTTTGTTAGTTGCTCATAATAATAAATAATGAATCAAGCTTTAAAATATGGGTTTGAGAGTTGTAGCTATAGAATTTCACATTGTTTATCTTTAAATTAGCTATTTTTGACAACCTATTCAAGTTCATTATTAGCTCTTATTTCTCTTTGTGAATAATACTTTGGAACTTAATAATTAACAACTTTAAAATTTTTTTCATCAATATTCATGGCATATGATAAATAATAGTCTAGCTACAATCAAATAAACTTATATTAATTTAGGTGATGTAACAATGACTTAATTAATTTTCATTTTGTTATTGCCATTAATAATACCATAATAAAATTTATCCCAAATACGAAAACTATTTATAAAAGCTATAATAAGAAATTAATAATTATTTACAATTATAAAATATGTTGAGCAATAGCAAATCAACATATACTTATCTAGTACAAGCTTATTTTACCAAAATTAAAAATAAATATGTTCATCTTAACAAAAATTTTTTACTTTAATAGATTAAAATTCAATGTCTTCAATGATCTAAGGAACCAAATACCAACCTTTGAACTCTCTCTTTTCTTTTCTCTAATAGATATCTAAGTACTACTCTAACTTTCTCAAGATTATCAATAAATTAAAAGTAAGCAGTAGTTATTAATTGTGAGTCAATTCTATCTCCTCTAAAAGATTCCAAATCTTATTTTCTGACATTACATCAAATTAGGCATTAACTTTTCATAAATAGCATTTCTTACGATAAGTGCATTAGTTATAATTTCAAACCTCTCTCTAATAAGTTCCTTGTCTTTGCTATCTTTTGATTTTTTACTTTTTTTATTCATTGAACTATTCAAAAGATTATAAGGAGTTCTACTAAGAGCTTAAGGAGATGCCATGAGATCAATGTAATCACCATTATGATTCTTAAATGCTACTTTTTTTTATAGGATTAACTTATTAACAGTATCAATACTCTTTTTCAACTCATCATCTGTTCAAGCAGATTATCCTTGTCGTTTTAATTTAGATGCAACCTAAGCATGCTTCTTAATGGCTTAATTTTTACCATAAAGAGTCAGCATTTTGTCATAATTTGGAATAGGTATAAGTCATCTATTCCTAGGCATACAGATCTTCCTAAAAATTATAAGCATTATTTTGTGAGAATATAACTAGTAAAATGTAAGAGTTAAATTTAGAAAAATGCCATATTTAAATTGTAATAAATTTTAACTTAATCATTCATTTCCAAACTTTAAATGTACCATCCCATAGCTAGGTAACTAGATTCCAAGAAAAACCACTTATTCCTTACTTAAACAAGTCATAAATTTTAAAAAAATTAGTTTTTATAGTTTTCCAATAATTTTACACTTTTCCTCCTCTCTATCTTTACCATAAGTATTTGTTAACTCAGTGAATATTTTATCATTAGCATGTTTTGTGAAAGTTTCATTTACCTTGCACTCCATATTCTATTGATGGAAAAAAGTATCAATAAAAAGTCATCTCAAGTTGATGTCCAAGTCAAAACATCATCCTTAAATGTCCTTTGGTTCCTTTCATAGCCATTAACTTGTAATGAAAAAAGGGGAACATGACCAACTAGTTCAATTGGAAATCGACAAGTCTAGTTGTTCAATGACATATAAAGAAATAAGAATTTTGTGAATTGCTTAGAACCATTAAAGAACTGGGAATCAAAAAGAAAAAAAACTAAAAAAAAAACACATTAGGATTAGATTTTCATGTGTTTTAATATGCTTAGGCTTTTTCAACATAAACATAATTTTATTTCTAGGCTTTTAAACCAATTTTTTAACCTATTTTAATCCCAAGTTTCTTTAACCCAAAATTTTAATTAAAGCCATTTTCTTTAAAACCAAAATTTTTTTCTACACTGATTTTATCTAAAATCTTGTATTAATGATGTCAAAAATGATAGCAATCATGTTATAAATGGAGGAAAGAAGTGATCACATTTATTTTATATTTTTATAATTTATTGTTTTTATTCTATATGTGTTTATTAATTTAGAATTTTTTTTGGTGATGAAAAGTTAATTTAATTTTAGTTATGTCTTTGAAAGTTTGGATTTTTAATTTTGTTGTTATAAATTATAAACTTATAATGGACTTTTATGTTACTTACATTTTTTTTATTTTTTTGAATTATTTTTGTTATTTTATTATTTATAATATGTGATGGTTGAATCGTTCAATTCAACTAGCTAGACCTCTGGTTCAGCTTTTTATTCCTCACCATTTACAACTTTTTTCTACCATAGCTAAATCTACACATTCACAAAGAAACATGCAAAAAGTTTTGCGATAACAATTAAGTGTAATCATTGTAAACTATTGTTTAATTGTTCAAATGAGATAAGAATATTTAATTAATTAAATATTTACAAGAAATCTCTTAAATAAAGTAAATACAAACTTAAAAAAGTCTAAAAATAATATTAACCATTCAATTTCTATAATCTATCGACATGGCATTACCTATTGAATCTCTTAATTGTTCTCATCGAGCAGCATCTTTATTTTTTTCTAGAAAAATGATACTTTTGTTCAGTAAATCCAACCTCTAGCTCATAATCAACTTAATTAATAAGGACATCAATAGAATCTACAGTCATTAGATAATTATTTAGAGTATAACATGATAGAATTTTTTATATTAAATTAAACTTTGTAGGTTGGTGCATTTGTGCATGCAATAATGGAAAATCTTCTTTTTAAAACAACTAATGTTTTTTCAATATTATAGTCACCCTATTTTATCTAGGCTAACAACCAAAGCATTAAATGTCATTACTCAAGGCATTATCTGTCATTTGGATGAGCATGGATCAGTCCCTACCATTCTCAGTTAAGGTAAGATGTTTAGAGAGTCTAAGATATGAAAATTTTAAATTTTTGCATGCATGTATTTATACATTGCTTATATGCATTGACACGGAGCATCCACGTTATCAAAATTCAAAATTTTATTATTTTTATTGATACAAAAAAGCAATGTATCAATACATAAGCTAGTGTATCAATACATAAACCATGGTATCGATACAAGCTTCTGTCATAGCTAAAATAGTGATTTTTAGCCAAATGTATCGATATACAAGTGATCATATCAATACATCTTGCTATGTATCGATACAAAATTCATTTTATCGATATATCAAGCACATTTAACCTAGTAAGACATTTTACACATGTCATGTTATGGCCATATGCCCCGTTATCTTTGAACAATCCAAAGTAAGCATGCATGAATTAAAAGATACGTGTAGTGGTGTGGTTGAGCCGTTTGGATTATCGCATAATCAAGATTTGAATTAGGCATAGTGATATGAAAGGGAGAGAGACCATCAAACGAATCACTTATCTGACTAGTCTCAAAAGGATATCATAAAGTGGCTATAAATTTAGAGTCACCATTGATCATTTTGGGCTAGACATGATAAGGTGTCTATTAAAAGCAATATTGCAAGTTAACAAAACTTGAAACATTGATTTCAAGGTCTACGAGCTCCAGAGATTCATTTGTTGTGTTTTGGAGTTGGTTATGCAGAGGAAATGATTAGCATCCTATCGATGCCTGAAGTCGATGCTCACTAACTATATCGTACTTCGATTTTGATTTAATCGATTTCACCTTTTCATTATTTCAATATAATACCCTTTAATGCATGGATTTTTGTGAAAACTATAGATCTAAGTTTTTTAAGAAAATTCATATCACCTATACACCCTAGAATGTGGAGAGCATAAGAATTTTTTATGAACATAATTTTTGGATTAAATTTTGAAAATTCAGATACTTCGTGTCAAGTACTATAGAGATACTGATACAAAATCTTGGCTTATAATTTTTTGAAAACTATTTTAAAAAATGGATAGACAATGGACACTACAAAAGTGAAACATGTTAGAAAAGTGAAACATGTTAGTAGTATGAAAAAGAATATAATCATAACACATAAGAACAATCACACATAAAAACATAAAGAAAAAGAGGATGATCAAAATATATCTCCTAATTATCTTTGATTATTGAAGAATAACCAGCATGACAATGTTAAGACATGTTTGGATTTGGCGGTAACTTGAGGGATCAAAAAAAGATTTTTTGATTAAAATAGCCTAGGATGTTTGGGAGAAAAATCATATTTTTGATGAAAAGCAGGGTTGTAATATACCCTTAGAAGGCAAGGTGCAGGTATCTTTTAAGGTGAAAATTTTAGACATGTTCAAAAAAAGTTCTGATCAAAAGCCTTTTGGGGAAGTTATGGGAGAAAATTCAAACTTTAGGCAAAGAATGGGGTTAAATTATCCCCTCAAAAAATAAGGTTAGAGTATCTCAAAAAATTAAAATTTTGAACAGGTTTATAAAAAGGTATTGATTTGTAGTCCAGAGAATGTTCGAGAAATAAAAAATTTATGTTTGGAATGTAAAATAAGGTTAGAGTATCTCTTCAAGAAAGTGAGGTTGGAGTATCTCTAAAGGTAAAAATTTTAAATATATGAAATAAGGTTAATAAAGAAAAAGAATATTTAGGGATAAAAGGTATTTTGAAAATAAAACCCAAGAGTTTGAATAAAATTATTTTTGTTTTAGCCCTAATCTAAGCCTAGATGACTTATGTTATATTACATGATCCCACAAAGAGTTAATTGGTACATTTCAAGAAATTTAAACATCTCGATAAAAGTGGTTTGAAAAGTTAGGTTAATTTTAATTGTAAAAATATTGGACAACATTTCCCTATTTCCCTTCTCGAACTTGTTTTAGGTAAATTTATAGGTGTTAGAAATCATGGAGGTACTATTAGAAAGGTGACTCGATAAGATTTAATATAAAAATATTCCAAAAGTCTAAAAAAATCACTTTCTAAGTGGAATTAACTTTTGAAATTACGTTTGTTTTGACACTGGCAGCTTATGCAGGGGAGAGGGCATAGTAGAATATGGAAAATGATCTGAGACTTATTCGATATCATTAAATTGCAAATAATACCTTACCAGAGAAAGAATTTCATGATCTTTCTAAAAAAATTTAAAAATTTAGAAAAATCATCTGGTGAGCCAAAATAGACCAAATAGAATCAAGTTCACTGGTTTCAGGGGTTTTGAACCATAAAGGTTCAAAAAATCATAACTTTCTCATTCAAAATGATCTGAGTAAAAATGAGACACTATTAAAAAGGGTTCTCTCATGGAAAAATATTAGAAAATTTGAGAAAGATGTGTTTGGAATGGAAAATAATTTCTTTAATGGTGGGCATCATGTTGTTAGAGTAAAATAGAGTTCTTTTCTTTATATATATTTTTGGGTTTCTCAAGATTAGACATGAGCTAAAGACATTCGAACAACCATGATAGAAAAGAAGAAGTAACATAGGCATCATGTATTCATTCCATAATCTTGGAGTAGTTTGGGATGATGAAACAACCCGTTAACTATACCACTAATAAGGGTATGAACTAAAGATCAAGGCTTAATATTTTAACAAAAAATGATACTTTTCTAAGAAAGAACATTTTATTTAACCATGAATCCAGATTTAGGAAGTTTGATTTAACCCCAAGATTAGAAGACCAATTTAGTGAGAACATTAAATCCATGCTAGTCTCTATCTATTGAAGGTAGCATAGATCTAGCTTGGGGTATTGGAAATCAAAATTTTGACAACAAACAAGCATGCATGCTTAACTTTGAACATGAACAACACATTTAAACAAGCAAGATGGTATTTTAATAAAAAGAAGAGATGACAAAAATGTAAGATGATGACAAGTAAATTGCATAGATATGTTAGCCTTATAAATGACATCTAGAATTGAGCCATGTGTGATTGTATGAACATATTTAACCAAAATAAAGCATGCTAAAACTTTTAAGAAGACATTTTTGTTTCATGAAACCTATCAAGATATAAAAAAATACATGAATATGCTTAAGACATGTTACGGTAAACATTTAAATATGTGATGAATGTGTAAAGGTGATGAAACAAGGCAAGAAATGCATGAACAAAGATTGTTGTGATGGTGAAAGTAAAACATTGCACATTTGACCATCCAAGCAACATCCAGGCATTAAGAAGATCATCAAGCCTAATACTTACTCGTAACCTATAAAGGCTACTAGGATGATAATAATGTGAAGAATCAGAGAATAAGCAGAGTAAATGGGAGAAAATGTACCAAAAGTTTCAAATTTTAGCTTTTTTCCCTAAGTAGCAACTTTAAATTCATTTTTTTCCTTCTTTTCGATGTTGGATAGAAGAAAGTAATAAAAGAAAGTACCTTTTTAGTTAGGGTATGGATTGTCAAAAGGTTTGAAAGGAAATGTGATTGGAATGGAAGGTTTTAAAGGGCTTTTTAGTGGTGGTTTGAAGAGCTATAGGAATAGATAAAAGTTTTTGTATTTTTGGGGGCTATAAATATTTAAAGAATATATAAAAGTGAGTGCTTTCTTTGCTGAGCATGTTTGTATAGTAGGTTTTTTTTGTTTGCTCTATGTTTGTGTATCTATTTTTGTATCTCTCAGCTGAGCCAAAGTTGGCATATATAGCCATGTAACCATGAAATCAAAAAAATGCAAAAAGTAAGGGCATTATTAGGTTTTGGTGTGCGCGCCTCATACAAAGACAAGGTATTGTGCTTAGTTACTATGCAAACCCATTGGTTTGCTTAGAAAAACCAATGGATCAAGGCCATTTTATGTAGTTGAGCATTGAGAAAAATCAACCTTACCTTTATGTAATCTGCATAATGTCATAAAAGTGTCTCTTATCATTGGTTATTGGGGCTTTAAAAATTTGTCTAAACCAAGTCACAAGCCTAAGGCTGACGCCTGGTATGAATTTTGATGATTTTTGGTGTAAGAAACATGTTTGAATTAGTTTTTTAGAGTAATGGTACAATGATTAAAAAATGGCTTAATCTAGGTAAAAACAGCTTGGTTTATTAATACAAAACATCTTGTTTTGATAATTTTTACCTATAAGTATCGATACAGTAAAGCATGTATTGATAACCAGAGCCAAAAAAAGTTTTTAGTCTTGAGACTTAGAGCTATGTGTTGATACTTCATGGGCTTGTATCAATACTCTTGCTTGAGTATTGATCCATTTGCCAAAATTTATAATTTTAGCTACTGCCAAGGTCTATATCAATGCAAACATGTTAAGTATCGATACCACTCATTAGGTCTCCATACCAAACCTTCTTGTATTGATACTGCATGTGAAAATTTGAATTTTTAGTAGTGTAAGAGCTTGCTATCAACCAATATAACTTGCACATAAATGTGTTACTCTTTGAATTACCTCTTTTTAGGAAAAAAAAAGAGAAATTAACTTGTGCTTTCTAAAGATACTTACAATAATTACCTTTAATGCCCTAAATGATGGCCTCTAATGCGTTAGATGATTGCTGGACAAAATAAGGAGTCAACAGTTGCCTTTTTTTAGCTGTTATTGAGTACTAAGAATAGGTAAAGACATATAGGCACTATTTTGTTTGAGGTAGGATGATTTTCCTTGAATACCTAGGAAAATGAAATTTAATTAATGCTTTGCCGTGGTGATTACAATACGTTGGTAGCAATTCAGATAAAAGTTTGGATAGATTTTTGTAAGGCTTGACCTATTTACTAGGTTTTTATTCTTTTTTAAGGTTTGATCTCCTTAAATAACCACAAAATAATGTAGACTTTGACTTGATAAGTGCCCAGCTCTTTATAGGTAAGCTGGATTAACACCCCACTCTTTATAGATAGATTTTATTAGTATCTTACTCTTTGAGGACATATTCAATTAGTGCCAAGCTCTTTATGGATAGCCTTAATTGGTGCCTTACTTTTTGAAGATAGACTCAATTGATGTGCTACTCTTTGAGGATCAACTAAATTAGTGCTCAGCTCCTTCTAAATAGACTTGGTTAATGCCTAAGTTTTTATGGACAAACTTGGTTAGTGCCTTACTTTTGAGGACAGACTTAATTGGTGCCTTGCACTTTAAGGATAAACTTAAGTAGTGCCCTACTTTTTAAGATATACTCAATTGATGCCCTTTTCTTTAATGACAAATTTGATTGGTGCCTTATTCATTGAAAACAAACTAGGTTGGCACCTAGTTTTTTATGGACTAGAAAGATGCATCTATCTTTTTGTGGACTAAAAAAAAAGCATCAACTTTTTATGGGCTAAAAGAAAAAAGGCATCCAAATTCTTTATTGACTAGAAAAAAAAAAAGGTGCCTAGCTCTTCCTAAACTAAATGATATGAATTTAAATACCTTTCCTAGGTAGCTTTTTGATTTGTAAGTTACGAGGTCAAGAATTTTTTGACATTAAACCTTTCACATTTTTGTTAAATAAGAAATTATACCTAAAGTTTTTTACTAGCATAATTCCTATGAAAAAAAACCATGTACCTATCATATAAATGATGCATAAAAATGCAAATGCATGATGTAGCATGATCATTTTAAATTCCTAATCAGACAATCAATTTTAGCTATTTCAGTCATTGGTTATTCACTAAGTTTGATAAGGTGATATTTTTCTAAGATTTGTCAAGCTTTTTCAAGATTTCCAAAGGTTTTGAACACTGATGTTATTTTTAGAAAGTACTGATAGTCTTCGATTATGAAGAGACAGTCTTAAGCTTGAATAGCCCTTGTTTGAGGATTTCTTTGTTGAGTTAAATTTTCTAGTGAGTATGGGGGATTTCTCTTGTCAATTTTGATTTAGGGTGTTTTTGGTGACTTAGGTGGATTCATCTAGATTTTAGTTTTTTTTATGATAGTTTGAAAAAGATTTTTTGCCCCTTACCTTTAGGCTAGGGTTTGCTAGGGAGAAAGTTTTGAACATGTTTTTAGGATATAAAGGTTTAAGGGTCAGACCAGCTATGGTTCCAAAGTTCATTCCTGATCTTTGGATGTAAAGCAAAATTGCTGCAAAGTTTTTTTTTTCAAAATAATGCTAGAAACTCTTGTTATCAATTTTATTCATTTATCAAATATTATCAATTAAATGATGAACATGATGCAACATGAAATATAGAAATTATAAAAGAACTTTAAGGAAAATCAAGTGATTACATTCAAAAGAAATAGGGTACAAGTTATAAAAATTTTGGGATCATAAAAGATTTAAAGTTACCAAAGCATTAGGAGTGGTTCTTTTGGTGCTTAGCCCCTGATTCCAATGACATGAATCTTTCATCAAGTACTTTCGAAGATCTTTCTCAAGTAGTTAACTCTTCTAATGTTGTCAGACTAACAAAAAGATATTTTGGATTACCCCATGGTATGATGGTTTCCTGAAGGTTAGGTAGACACCATTTCCTTAGCATAGGTAAAAATAAGATTCAATAGAGTAGGTTAATAAGGAATAGATAGGTCAAGTTGTAATTTGGTATTTAGGTAAGGAAGGGTGGTTCTGGTTTGGGTCAAATCTTAAGGAGATTTAAAGAAGAAGAAGAAGAAGGAAAAAAATAAGATGCCCTTTTGAATCTTTCTTGTAGAATCTTTTTAGGCTTTAGTATTTCTTGATGAATCATAATGAAAGGATTATGCAAATTACTATCTTCTATCTCAGCTAGAATTAAGGTTCTTCTAGAGAATATATGCTTAACCATATATGGCCCTTCCCAATTGGAAGTCCATTTTCCTTAAGCATCTTTATGAATTAGACGGATCTGTTTAAGTACTAGGTCACCTTTTCAAAACTGAAAATGGTGGACCTTTCTGTTATGGACTCTCATCATGCATTTTTTATACTTTTGCCTATGGCATACGACTTTTATTTTTTTCTCATCGATAAGATTAAGCTATTCATATCGATTCTTGACCTATTTAACTTCTTCAAGTTGTGATTCCTTTAAGATTTTGAGTAAGGGTATTTTGGCCTTGATAGGTAGGAATAAACAAGGGAAAATGGCATGGCACTCTCAGAAGTTTGAACTATTGTCAGATAGGCGTGCAGTGTAAAAAGCAATAATTTGAGCCAATCTTTATACGTTTCAACCATCTTTTTTACTATTCTTTTAATATTCTTGCTAGCTGCTTTGACTGTTGCATTTTTTTCAAATGATATGGCATCAAGTTAAGATGTTGAATTTTAAATTAGGAATGGACTTCTTGCATCATTTTGTTTTTTAAATTATGCACATCATATGTGATGAGTTGTTTAGGAACCCATATCTATAGATGATGTCTCGTTTCACAAATTTACACATAATGGACTTAGTGACATTGGCATAAAAAGCTACCTCTACCCAATTGGTGAAATAATTAATAGCAACCAAAATGAAGTGATGTTAATTAAAAGCCTTAAGGGTGATCAGTCCGATCATATCCATGTACCACATGAAAAAAGGCCATGGAGCTATCATAACATGTAGATGTGATCGTAGGACATGGATTTTGTTTGCGTAGATAGGGCATTTATGGCACTTTGAGCATGGTGATGTAATCTTCTTTGAGAGTCAACTAACAATAGCCTGATTGCATAACTTGTTCTGCCATTCAATGTCTACTAGCATGTGTATCGTAAGTTCCTTCATGGACTTCTTTAAGAATTCTTTTAACTTTGGAGGCATCCCTGTACCGGAGTAGTACCTAATCTAGACCTTTCATGTATAAAATTCCAATGTCCTAAATGAAGCTTCCAGCCACTCTTCGAATGGTTCTCTTATAAGTTTCAATTGCATAATTATGGTATTGTTGATCTTTGATATACTACAAGATGTCATGATACCATGGTAAGCCATCCTTTTCTTCTTCAATGTTTTGACAAATGTAAATGAGTAGTATACATACTCATCTGAATGGAAGCAACATTTAATTATGATAACTCTATAAAATAAAGTTATTTAGCCTTATTACTCATATTAATTTAGCTAAGTCTTAGAGATTTTTATTTAAATTTTATTTATAGTAGTATTATTTTGTTTAAATTTTATTCATTTTTAGTTGTTTTTAATTAGTGTAATTTACTTTCCTTATATTTTAATTACTTAGTTATTTAAATAATTTCCATATTTTGTATGTCAAAACCTAAAGAAGTTTCCAAAAGTATAATAACTTAATCAAGAAATAAAGTGGGCAAAGTTATTAAGTTTGGCAATTTCCAAAAATAATATGTTCAAGCTATTTAGAGACCAAGTTTCTCCCTTAGGGCTTCACCTATAAATAGGAATCTAGGATTCGACTTAATGACATCAGAGACATTCCAAATATTCTATAGTCTTATTTTCTTCTTGTTTCTTGAAGAGGAGAAAAGCACCATGATATTCAAGAAGCTAGAGAGAAGCTTGAAGATCAAAGATCCAACTAATCTTAGTTTTCTCTTTCTCCTTTGTTTTTTTATCTTTTTTTTATTATTTATAATGGTGAAACTCCTTGATTTTATATTTTATATATTTATTATGAACTAGATTTATATCTCTAGGGTTAAAATGGAACTTAACATGTAATTGAATTATTTTATTTTCTTTTTTAAATTTAATGATATTTGAGTTATTCGTTTAATCTTATTCTTAATACTGCTAATTGCTTGATCACTAATTAAATTGATTTGGTAACCTAAATGAACTTGGCAAAAGGAATTTTGCGTTTAGACCTAGATTGAATGACATATATTTCATATTCATTTATTAGTATGAACTGATTTGCATGTTAGATAGGAATATACGAGCATGCCATATGTAACCAAATTAGAGTCTAAGCTTAATTAGTTTTTTTTTAATTCAATTTGCATATAAATATAGTAAATTGGTTAAAAGAGATTTTTTATAAGACCATTAGAAGATACCTATAAATAAATTAAATCTCTAGGTTAACAACTCATTATCTTTAGTCAAATTAAGAGGGTAGGGTTTTATTCGAATAAAATGCTGGGGGAAATTGTAATCCTAGGCTTTTGTTATTTATTATTATTGTAGACACCAAATTTTGTTTGGCAATTTTTAGGACACTCATTTTCTTGGAATAATTCAATTAAAAAGGCCATTTTTAATTTAGGTTTATTGGATTCAGATTAATTAGGCTTAATTCATTTCAATTTAGGCTTATGTGAAATAATATAAAAAAATAATAAAAAGGAGTGACTTGGGTTTGAACATAAACCACCTTTGTGGAATATGTAGCCCATGACCAACACACCAAGCATATACTTTAGTCATAAAATAACAAAAAAAATCAAAAAGCAAAAAAAAAAAGAGAAAGAAAGGCCGCCTTATAAAGTGGGTCATTTGTGACCCACATGCCAAGCATGAATTTGCGTCTTAGAAACAAAAACAAAAAAAAAAGACAAAAAATATAAAAAAATAATGAATAGCTTAGGTTTCGAACCAAGCCACCTTTGTAAAATAGGTCACCTATGACCCATGCGCCAAAGCTATGTTTTTGTCATAAAATGACAAAAAAAAGAAAAATAAAAACAACAAAAAAGGCAAAAAAGAAGAGTAGCTCTGTTCATTTACAAAACAAACCATGGTAGCTTTTGCCATTGATTTGGTTCCCAAACCACCAACCATTTTAGCTCTTTCTTAATGCATTTAACCACCAGAGAGGAAGAAAAGAGGGAGCTAAAAAATATTTCAAGAATTAAAAAAATGATATAAGCTTTCGAAAAAACCACATCAAAAAATAGAAAAACTCAAGGTGAGGGTTTTTTTAAAAAAGGTTTAAGTGCTTATTTTGAGAATCTGGACGATGAAAAGGAAGCTCATACAGAGGGGAAGAACATACTAGAGTTTAGGAATGATTCAACGATGGACGACAGTCAAATTTGAGGTAAAAGGTTTGAAATTCTCTTGTAGATTTAGAAAAATCAAAAAAGATTTAGCAAAATTCAACTCTGAATTTAAAAAGAAGAGGTTGAAAAGAGTCTAGAGGTGAAGTTTAAGAGCCAGCCATCACCAACGAACAATGGCTAACGGTGGTGGTCAATGGGTGGCATGGTAGCCTACCACCAGTTTTTGGGTTTTTTTTTCCTGCTATAGTATGGTTTTAGGATGAAAAAGAAGAAAGAAAGAAAAAAAGAGAGGAAGAAAGAAGGAAAAGAAGGAAAAAGAAAGGAAGAAAAGAAGTTGAGTGACTTGGGTTTTGAATGTAGGCCATCTATGTAAAAGAAAAAACAACCAACCACCAAGCCTCGCCAATCTTCAAACATAAAATGTCAAAAAAATTTTTAAAACCGGTATTGGGACATAGGGTGCCATTTTATGTTTAGGGTTATATTTTATCATTATGAGATGCTAGTTAAATATTTTTTTATGATATTTGTTATATGCCTTTGATTTTTAATATTATTTGTTTATTTATTTATTTTGTATTTATCATACTTGTTTGATTTAATAATGCATATATATATTTGTCAAGAAAAACACCCTCAGTTAGATTAAGATTAACCTAAATAATGGGATTAATCTTTGTCTATTATTTTTCACAAATTGACACTTTAATGTTGGGGTAATGTTAAGCTATTTATGTTGGGATTCAAGGTTAAAAAAAGCAAAATATTCTTTTTTTTAATATAATGTCCTTTTTAGTGTCAAAATTTGTTCATGCCGTGATCTCTACTTAGAATCCTTGTGTTTGTCACATGGTCAATGGGCTATTTCATCATCCCAAACTATTCTGAGATTGTTTAGATGAGCTCATGAAGCCCATGTCACTCATTGTTTTCTGCCACAAATATTCAGATGTTTATTGCTCAAATTTAGTTCGAATAAGTCTAAGAAAACAAAAAATTCCTCCTATTTTATGCTAGCAGCTTTGTATTTATGACTTGAAAAATTATTTTTAAACCATAAACAATTTTTCACCAATTTTTTGACATTTTTTCCTATAAGGGCATTGAATCACCTTTCCAATGGTGTCTTGTTTTCCCTTGGATCATTCCGGATAAAGGGGTTATGATTTTTTGAAGTTTTGTTGTTTGGAAACCCTAGAATCAACAATTCACATTCTGTTTGGGCTAATTCGGCCCACCAAACAATTTTTTTTTTTTGGATTTTTCAATTTTTTTTTGCAAAAAGTTGATGAAATTTTCTTTCTATGGAGGTATCTATTGTGATTTAACAATTTTGCATGAGTCTGAAATGATATTTCAAAGTTAACTGCCCCACTTGTGTTGTATATGCTACCAGTGTCAAACCAGTCCCTAATGTGAAAAATATTTCCACCTAGCAGGATTCTTGGAATAAATTTATATTGATTCTTATCCAGTTGACTTTCTAATAGTACCTTACACGACCCTCGAAACCTTCGAATTTGTCTAGAATAAATTTGAAAATAGGAATAGCGTGATGCTCTCCCTTGTTTTTAGCATTATTCATGATTAGGTGATTCCTTTGAACTCCTACTTCGAGGCACTCAAATGTCTCCATGTGATCCCGATCAATCCATCCAGAAAAAAGGAACATGTGTTGACTCCTGTAGACTTAGATCAAGGCATGAACATTTTTTAACCTTTATCATCCTAATTTTTATCAATTTTTAATTAAAAATTACCTATTTCGTCAAGAATTTGTCAAAAATTATGATCGTTTCAAGAAAGCACTGAATCTTTGTCAAGATAAAACCTTTTAGCTCGTTTCTCTAAAAACATTGAAGTTTCCATTGGGGATACTCCAAACTTGTCCTCTGAGAGGATACTCTAACCTTGCTTTTGCAAACCTCATTCAAATTTCAAACTTACCAAAGTTGACATTTAAGGGGATACTCTAGCCTTATCTTTCAAGGAGATACTGTAACCCTATTCCTTTTAAAAAATTATCAAAAAATAGTCAAAATTCATCAATTTAAATTTGTTAATCCCACTTTTCTTAAAATCATCAAAAAAATCAAATTTTCTCTCTTTGGATCTCCTTTAAATTTTTCAATGTTCAAACTCAGTTTTTATGCTTTTATTAGTCTATGGATCTCAATACATCTCTAAAATTATTGACTTGGTTATTTCAAGATAATCGATGACAATAACGAGATGCATTCCTATCATCCCTTCCTCTTTCTCCTCTTTTGTGTGATTTATTTTTATACGATATTATTTTTTTATCTTGCTAACACGTTTCCCTTGTGTTGTTCATCTTGCATTCATATTTTCAAAACTATTTAAAAAAATCATAAAGGGCAATGTTTTGTGTCAGCATCTCCCTAGTGCTTGACCCAAAGTATCTAACATTTTTTAAAAAATAATAAACTTGAAGGCCATTTTTAATCATAATCTCTATGTTCCTCACTGCTCCAAGGCACACATGAGTTTCAAATTTTCTTTAAAACCTGAGTTTTCTTTTTTATACAAGATTCATGCATTAAAAAGGGGATTATATTAAATAATGACAACTCAAAATTGAGGAAACCAAAACCAAGTTGGGACATGGTTAGAAAGGTACTAATTTTGGGTGCCACAAGAAGGTTTATACCTCCTTGTATGTAAGCAACTCTTGAAGCCAACCATCGAATCTTTGGACCATGTAGATCGTGACACTAATTTCTCAAGTTTTGTAACTCAATATATCAAATTCGATAGGCATCCAGTCATGCCTAGCCCAAATGATTAGTGGCGACTCCAATTATTGGCCACCATATAGTGGCCACTCAAGGCTAGTGTGGCGAGTGATTCTTCCGACAGTCTCCTTTCAAGGTCAAGAGCCGAGAATCCATACTTTTTTGATGCCATCATATCAAAAAAAAAGAGGAGGATCCCTAGTCGAGAGGACTTTTCCCCATCGAGAAATGCTCTTAAGTAGCGCATGCTTCTTTCATGGGAGGCACGGTGTCGACAATTATTATCATCATCATCATCATCTTTAGTAATTTTTAATTGATTGTTTGAACAAGATTATGTTGTTTTAATTTTGGTAATTAAGAAATTTAGTATCAATTCCTCGTGAGATTGGCACTCTACTTATCACTATATTACTTATTGTGACACGTGCAGTTGTATAGTTACTTCTGACAACAAGTTTTTGGCACCACTAGTAGGGAATTGTTTTTCCATTTTTTTAATATTAACACCAAGCAATCTTAGTCTTAATTCAAACTTCTATTTATTTATTTATCTATTCATTTTATTTTTATTTTAGATAATTTGAGAAGATAGTGTTTTAGAAATATCAATGGTCATCTAAGGGAATTAAACAGAGGATAGCACTAAATACCATATCTGCACAATTGGCAGCAATTTCTGGGAAACTAGATAATTTGGATGCAGTGCTATCCAAAAACTATTTATTACTTACAAATTTTGTGGGGAGCACATACTAATGATCATTGCCCAATTTATGTTAAACCCATTCAATATGTTATAGACTATACATTAGGATTATTTTTATTCTGATAATTATAATTCGAATTAGGGTAATCACCCAAAATTTGCTTGATGCAACACTCAAAGGCCTTCATATTCAATTAATCCAATCTTTCATTAGGGTTTTTCACCATAAGGTCAAGTTCTTGTCCTAGAAGAGAAGACATTATTAGAAGAGATGCTTATGCAATATATTGAAAAAACTAAAAGTCGAGATGCAATCATTCAGACTCTAATAGCATCTTTCTAGAACCTTGAGGTAGAAATAGGTGAACTTGCTGATGCCATCTACAATTGTCATTAAGAAACTTTACCATGTGATCCTAAGATAAATTTTATGATGGGTAAAGAGATTGAAAGAGATGACAGGCAACCTAAATTAATATTTCAACTTGAAGATTAAATTTTGTTTGATAAACATGATGAAGAGGTTCAATAAGAGAAAATACTATCTGACCCACCATTATCCTTTCCAAAGACATATAATGAGTATTATGTAGTCAATTGGATGGAAAAACCATCCAATGAAGTGTTCATAGAGCGTTATTCCATAAATCCATTCTAGACATCATTGATTTCAATTTTTAAATTATTGGAGAGATAACGATATTCCATAAATTTCACTTTTTTGTTTTTTCCATTGGGATTTTCAGCTAATGCAACATTATCTTGGAAGCCTTAAATTCAAAAACCTCTATCATTGGAGTGTAAGCTTTTGCCAATGCATTTGAAAAACTATAAAAGAGCATTAGGATAGTTAATAGTTGACATAAAATGGCCCAGGAAGTTCAAACTGAAAGAGAATGTTTCAAACATTTTTAGAGAGGCAAATTTGGTTGTCAAAGGTTTTACAGTAATTTACCCTATCCAAAATAACATTGGAGATAGTCAAATCGTAGACTGTAAATCAAGGGCTTCTTAGGTGGCAACCCAAGTTTTTAAAAATTTTTCCTTTCCTCTAAACATTACATTTTGTTTAAAATTTTTTTTAACATTATTAATTTTTTCTTTGTAGGATATACAAAAAAAAGGTCGCAGTACCGTAGCTCTAAAAATGGCATTACAGGACCATATTTATTAGAGCCTCGGTGCTACAACGATAGATTCTCAGTGCTGCGGCACTGAGGCGCCAAAAAAAATCTTGCAGTCTGTTGCAGCACCCAGCAAGGGCACTATAGTGCCAAAATTTGGCACTATAGTGCCAACAGCCACCTTCTTTCCTCTTTTGTTCATTTTTTTATATTTTCAAACCCCTATTTTACCTAGTTTTTGGAACCAATGCGATGAGTTTTTAGATTTCAAGTTTTAATTTTCTATTTTATTTTTGTACCATAAAAAATTTTAAAAATTTTAGGATTATTAATTTTTTTCTAATAAGTTGTTTCATTTGATTTTTTTGACAGCCTTCCACTAACTTTGACAAGCATGATAATTTGAAGAGAATAACTAACGTTTTGCCCAAGTTTCCTTCATCGAGAAATGAGAGTTGCTTATTCTTGCTCTTTTATTTATAAACATTGAGGACAATTTTGGTTTTAAGTTTGGAGGTGAGATTATTATTTTATTAGTGTTGATTAAATGTAGGTTAGTTGATTCTTGCATAATTTTTTTCTTTTTATCTTTGTTTTCGCATAGATTTTCTTTTTGTTTCTTGCATAATTTTTTCAAGAGTCTAGTATGGTTGAAATGCTTGTGCTTAATATGATGAGATCCTTATCCAATGGTCAAAACCAAATTATTGATTTATATTAATTTTTGGGAAAATATAAGCATAATTTAATTTTGTGATTAGATTCTTTTGTTTTTCTTATTGCTAGGAGGGGATTTTCAAAAATTTTAATACATAATCTCTTGCATTAATTTGTATTGCTTACTTGAATATTATTTATTTTGATGTAATTTACAATTATGTCCAAAGGCTTAGAATTTCTTCAATTCTCTCTTGAGGTAAAATCCAAGACAATACTAAGCTAAAGGGATGATTTAGGCCATCTTTGGATCGTTTAAGTTTTCTAAACCTACCTTTTATATTTATATCCTTAGTTACCCTATTTGAGCCTAGTTGATATATCTTTTTTCTAATTACTTAAGGGCCTTTATATTCAGTCAATCCCATCTTTCATCAAGGTTTTTCACTGCAAGCTCAAGTTATTATCCTAGAAGAGAAGCCATTATTAAAAGAGATGCTTATGCAATGTATAGAAAAACTAAAAGCTGAGACATAATCATTAGACTCTAATAGTATCTTTGAGGACCCTTGAGACACAAGCGGGCAAACTTACTGATGCCATCTACAATTATCCTCAAGCAACTTTGCCATTTGATACTAAGATAAATTTTATGATGGGCAAAGAGATTGAAGGAGATAACAGGCAACCAAAATTAATAATTGAGTTTAAAGATGAAATTTTGGTTGATAAGCATGATGAAGAGGTTCAAGAAGAGAAAATATAGTCTGACCCACCATTATCCTTCCCAAAAGCATATGATGAGTATTATGCAGTCAATTCAATAGAAAATTCATCCAATGAAGTGTTCATAGAGAGTTATTCCACCAATCCATTCGAGCCATCATTGATTTCAACTTCTGAGTGAGATAACATTGACTTTATTAGGTGTTTAAAGTTATTAGAGTGACAACCATTCCATTAATTTCACTTCTTTGTTTGGACCATTAGGATTTTCAGTGAATGCAATGTCATCTTTAAAGCCTTTGATTCCAAAACCTCCATCATTGGAGTGTAAGCCTTTGCCAATGCATTTAAAAAACTATAAAAGAGCATTATGATGGTTAATTGCTGACATAAAATGGCCTAGAAAGTTCAAGGTGAAAGGGAAACATTTCAAACATCTTTGAGGAGGCAAATTTGGTCGTTAAATGTCTTACAGTAGTTTAGCCTATCCCAAACAACATTGAAGATAGTAAAGGCGAAGACTGTAAATCAAGTGCTTCTTAAGCGGTAACCCAAGTTTCTTAAAATTTTTCCTTTCCTCTAAACATTACCATTTTATTTGAAAATTTTTATTTTCAACATTGTTAATTTTTTCATTGCAGGTTTTGTAAAAAAAAAAAAAGTTCCAGTGCTGTAGCTCCAAAGTGGCATTACAACGCCACATTTATTAGAGCCTTGGCACTACAATGCTAGATTCTTGGTGCTGCAGTCAAGTTGCAGCCCTCTTTCCTCTTTTGTTCATTTTTTTGTATTTTTAACCCTTATTTAACCTAGGTTTTGGAAGCAATGTGATGAGTTTTTAGATTACAATTTTTAATTTTCTATTTTATTTTTGTACCTTAAAATTTTTTTAAAATTTTAGGATTATTAATATTTTTCTTTAATAAGTTGTTTTATTTGATTTTCTTTAAACAACCTTCTACTAACTTTGACAAGCATGATAATTTGAAGAGAATAACTAAAGCTTCACTTGAGTTTCCTTCATCGAGAAAGGGGAATTTCTTATTCTTGCTCTTTTATTTATAAACATTAAGAATAATTTTTGTTTTAGGTTTGGAGGTGAGGTTATTATTTTGTTAGTGTTGATTAAATCTAGGTTATTTGATTCTTACATAATTTTTTTCTTTTTATCTTTGTTTTTGCATAGATTTTTTCTTTGTTTTTTTTTTGCATAAATTTTTTTAATAATCTAGTATGATTGAGATGTTTGTGCTTAATATGATGAGATCCTTATCCAATGATAAAAACCTAGTTATTGATTTATATTGATTTTTTGGGAAATATAAGCATAATTTAATTTTGTGATTAGATTCTTTTGTTTTTCTCATTCTTAGGATGTGATTTTTGAAAATTCTAAGTACATAATCTGTAGCATTAATTTTATTGCTTCTTTGAATATTATTTATATGGATGTAATTTACAATTATATCTACAAGTTTAGAATTTGTTTGATTCTCTCTTGAGGCGAAATCTAAGACAATACTAAGTTAAAGAGATGATTTAAGCCATCTTTGGATCGTTTTAGCTTTTAAAGCCTGCCTTTTATATTTATATCCTCAGTTACCCTCTTTGAGCCTAATTGATATATCCTTTCCTTTTGATTGCCAAGTATATTGAGCATAGCGTTATAAGAAAAACCATGATCAACCTTCATGACGTAGGCATGAGCATGAAAATGTTTCAGAAAATATTATGAGCCACGTTTAAATTGTGTTGTATTGGTGAAGCATGAAAATGGAAAAAAATGAAAATTTAAAAAAATTGAAAAGAAGAAAAAGAAACACAAAAAAGTGTGTAAATGAAAAAATGGCATAAAAAAGAAATTGTCAATAAAGAAAAAGAAAAAGGGTATGTGCTTTAAACTTGTAGTCAAAGGCTTAGTAAAAAATCTAGAACAATAAAAAGTGTCTATGGGTGAATTAAGCCGAAATATATCTTTTATCCTACCTTGAATCTAGCCTTAGATTACAAGCTTAATAAAATCTTACATGATCTTTGATGAAGTGGTGGTCTACATTAATTGAGACAGGGATGAAAAGCAAACAAATGAGAATCTAGTATTAATTCGTGATTTGCATTGGCATATATTTATTCAGTTTGCATGCAATGATTTGTAAAAGGATCATTTGAACACACATACACTAGAAATCCATTTGAAACATTAAGATTTATGATCGAATTGAAGCATGGATTTGAATTATGTTTGTATCTACCTTGAATTTAAATATTGAGATGATTTTTAAGGAAAATTAAGGTAATCATTATTCGAGTACAATCATCTTAATTCATTTCATTTCATTCGTTTGGTTTTTTTTTCTTTTTTTTTTGTTTTGTTTTGCTCAAGGACTAGCAAAATCCAAAGTGTGGGGGTGTGATAACTCTACAAAATAAAGTTATTGAGTCTCATTATTCTTATTAAATTAGCTAAGTTTTAGGGATTTTTATTTAAATTTTATTTCTAGCAGTATTATTTTATTTAAATTTTATTTATTTTTAGTAGTTTTAATTTAGTATTATTCACTTTACTTATATTTTAATTGCTTAGTTATTTAAATAATTTTCATATTTTTGTAGGTCAAAACCCAAATGAGTTTCCAAAAGTACAATAACTTAATCAAGAAGTAAAGCGGGCAAGGTGATTAAGTTTGGCAGTTCCCAAAAATAATATGTTCAAGCTACTTGGAGACCAAGTTTCTCCTTTAGGGTTTTCTTTATCAATAAGAATCTAGGATTAGACTTAAAAAGATCGGAGACATTCTAAATATTCTATAGTTTTATTTTTCTCTTAATTTTTGAAAAAAAGAAAAGCACTATAATATTCAAGAAGCCTGAAGATCAAAGATTCCACTAATCTTAGTTTTCTCTCGCTTTACTCTTTTTATCCTTCTTGTACTATTTATAATTGTGAAACTCCTTGATTTTATATTTTATATATTGATTATGAGCTAGATTTATTTTTCTAGGGTTGCAATAGAACTCAACACGTAATTTAAATTATTTTTTTTGATTTAATGATATTTAAGTTATTCATTTAATCTCATTCTTAACACTTCTAATTGCTTGATCACTAACTAGATTGATTTGGTAGCCTTAATGAACTTGGAAAAAGAAAATTTTGTGTTTAAACCTGGATTGAATGACATATGTTTCATATTCATTTATTAGGATAAATTTATTTGCATGTTAGATAGGACTATATGAGCATGTCATATATAACCAAATTAGTGTCTAAGCTTAATGTGTTTTTTTAATTCAATTTGCATTGGAATATAGTAAATTGTTTAAGAGAGATATTTGTATAAGACCATTGGAAGATACCTATAACTAAATTAGAACTCTAGGTTAACAACTTGTTATCAATAGTCCAATTATGAGAGTAGGTTTTACTTAAGTAAAATGTTGAGGAAAATTGTAATCCTAGGCTTCTATTATTTATCATGATCATCATCATCACCTTCAGTAAATTTTAATCGATTGTTTGAATAAGATTATGTTGTGTTAGTTTTAGTAACTAAGAAATTTAGTATTAATGACTTGTGCGATCGGCACTCTACTTTATCACTATATTACTTGTTATGATACGTGCACTTGCGTAGTCACTTCCGACAACATGTTTTTGGTGCCGTTGCTGAGGAATTATTTTACTACTTTTTTAATATTAATACAAAGCAATCTTAGCCTCAATTCAAACTTTTATTTATTTATTTATCTATTTATTTTATTTTTATTTTAGATAATTTGAGAAGATGGCATTCTATAGTTATTAATGATCATCTAAGGGAATTAAGCAGAGGATAGCATTAAATACCATATTTGCACAATTGACTGTAATTTTTGTGAAACTAGACAATTTGAATACGGTGCTATCCAAATACTGTTTCTAACTTAATTATATGGAGAGCACATTGCCCAATTTATGTTTAACCCGTTCAATATGTTAGAGACTATAGTATGTAGTAGGGTTATTATTATTCTGATAATTGTCATTCGAATTAGGGCAGTTATCTAAATCTTGCTTGGTGCAACACTCAAGGTTCTTCATATTCAGTATCCAATCTTTCATCAAGGTTTTTCATGCAAGCTTAAGTTTTTATCCTAGAAGAAAAGCCATCATTAAAAAAGATGCTTATGCAATATGTGTTAGCTTCAAAAGAGAGATTGAACCAAGAGGGGGTGAATTAGTTCAATAAAAACTCTTTAAATTTGAAGTAAATTGAAAATTAAAAATAAGATAAGGAAGAGAAAAACCAACAATGGATGTATAGAGGTTCAGTCCTTTAATTTGGCACCTATGTTCTCTCTTCTTGGTTGTTTCTTACTAAGGTGATTCCCATAATTCACTAAGGAAATTGTTACCTTTAAGGCTAAGGTATAACCTTACACAACTATCTTTTCAGTCTTAGATAGAACCTTTCAATTACTTTAAGAATTATACCCCAAGCTCTTAAATATTTTTACTCACTTTCACATAACCCTTTTTGTGAAATAAAATAAGTATTTTGCAAATAAATTAAACCTTTAGTAGGTGGATGCTTGCTGGAATTTACGTACAAGATGAATGAAATATAAATAGACTTGAAAAGTATGAATATGATATAAGTGGAAAATAATGAATTTGATGATTTTAAGCTTTTGTTATTTAATGATTCAATGAAATATGTATCTCTACATCTTTAACTGTTTGGAACCTCCATTTATAGGAAGAAATTGATTCATAGATGTTGGGCATTTAATGTGGTGGTTGGAAAGCCATTGAAGCCTTCATAAATGCTTGTTTCCATTCAATCCTGCACTATAGTCTCGATATAGAAATAAAAAAATTGACTGTTACAGCTTGTTGTATCGATACTAGGATCTAACTATGAGTGCTAAGCAAGCTGTATCGATACATATACCATTGTATTGATACATATGAGGGTTTCAGCCAAACCTTGGCCACTGCCAAGCCTTGTATCGATACACATGGGGTAAGTATAGATGCTAAGTAGCCTATATTGATACATACACACTTGTATATTTGAGGGTTTCATACAAACCTTGGCTACTACCAAGCCTTGTATCGATACTCACAGGGTGAGTATCGATACTAAGCAGGCTATATCAATAATTTTAGACTGTATCAATACTTTTGAGGGGTTTTATGTATAGTATCAATACATTTGTTCTTTATATCGATACCAACCTTCAAAAATGTTTGTGAAATAATTTTTTTTGACTCAAACATATCTAAAAAATTATTCTAATTATAAATATACATTTTAAAGCATATAATTTTTTGATAAATTACAAACTTAGTAGTTTTCAAGATGCTTTTCAATTTAAACATAAATACCAAGTTGAGTATTAATTTAACTTAAGTTGTTTGTTATATCAAAACTGAAATCAAGGTTAACAGTCTCTTCCTTTTTGATAGAATAAAACTTAAGATAAATTTGCTTGTGTTTGAGATTAACGAAAAATAACTGCCCCTTAATAAAGTAATGGGTTTTTAAAAATTTATTTTAAATAATGAACAATAACTCCCCCTCAATAAATTGCCTAAAATTAGAAAACAAACTTATGTTCAACATGTAATTTAGGTTCCAACATTTGCATAATCAATTCATGGAAAGTAACTTATTGCAAATTTAAGGCCTTTCTCCCCTTTTTTGTTATATCAAAATAGAATTCAAGGATAAGTAGGCATAGGCAAGCATAAGTGGGATAAATTAATAAAGCAAGCCAAAGATGTTCAAGACAATGCAAAACATAGAGTAACAGAGAATCCTAAAACCATAAAGTTCGATAAATAAAGAGAAATCTTAATGACCTTAAAATGATATCCTAAAAAAAATAAAGTTTGACAAATTAATAAATGCACCTAAGTTGATTGACCTCATCAAATGGAGGATCCTCGGTGGGTGGAGGAGTAGGTTGAGGCACACGAGGAAAAGCAGTCGAAAGAGCATGGAATTGGTCCATTAGAGCTCGATGACTTTGCTCAAAAGTAGAGAGACGAGCATAAATGGTGATGAATCATTTCTCCCATACATCAAAATTAGATATGAACATTGTCGAAATATCCATAGGCGTTGGAGCTGAAGATGGGGGAAGCTCATCATGTTCAATTTCATCATGATCATCGACAATGAAAGAATCTGATTGCTCAAGTGGTGGTTGTCAATAAGGCTTTGGAACAAAGTCGCTACCTTAAATTTCATATTTGGTAAATCCTATGAATTTGCGACCAATATAGCGGTATGTGGTTACCATAATCAATTGCACAAACAATGGTGGGGAATAGTTTAGGAATGAAAAAGAGTTGAAATTTTGGAAGAAATTTAGACAAAAGTGATAGATTTAGAGAGGGAAGTAGTGAGGGTTAGGTTGATCGGGAATTTGAAATCTTAATGGTTTAGATGTTAGTGAGTGATTTTGAAATGGTTTTAGGTAAATGTGATAAGGGAATTCGGTTTATGGAACAATCGATTTTCAGATAAAAGGGTGATAATGATGAGTTTTGAAGATTTGAAGATAGAGTGAGAGAGGGATGGTTTTGTAAATAGTGCTTTCAAATAATGGAATTGTAGATGAAAAGGTTCTAAATAAATAGTGAGTATCGATGCAAAGAACATTTATGGTTCTATATCAATACAAGGAACTGGGTCTCAAGACTTAGATCAAATTACTGTTGTATCGATACACACTGAGAAGTATCGATACAATGTATCGATACAGAAGGGACAGGTATTGATACAAAGAAAAAATTTGGGATTGTATCGATACAATGGAAACAAGTCTCGATACATGGAAGAAGAATGTATAGGAATCGATACAAATGGCCTAATATAGGGTTATTTCCAATAAGATGACATCAAATTAGACATATTTTTACCTAATTATTCGTTTAAAACATTTGAAAATGTAAGTTGGACCAAAATCAAGATAAAATTTAATCAAGATTTAACAAAATTATCCAAGAAAGTTATGAAAATTGAACATTATCAAACAAGTAAGTGTGTAAAACTAGTTTTATCAAACTAAGCATGATGCAAACAACAGTAAGGCATAGTATCATGATTGGATCAAATCATGATTTAGGGTGTACTTATTAACCCAATTTCTCTTCTAATTGTATAGAATCTATCTTTATCAAGTGGTTTACTAAAAATATCAGCTAATTGATACAAGGTATCAATAAATTCAAGCACTATATCACTTTTTTGCACATGATCTCTAATGAAATTATGTCTAATTTCTATGTGCTTGGTTTGGATTGGATTTTTAGCGAGATAAATAGCACTAGTATTGTCACATTTAACTGGAATATGATCCATGGTAATGCCAAAATCCTTCACTTGTTGTTTTATCCATAAAATTTAGGCACAACAACTTCTTACATATATGTATTCCGCTTTGGATGAGAATAAAGAAATAGTATTTTATTTCTTGAAAAACCATGATATGAGCATATTTCCAAGAAATTGATCTATACCGGAAGTGCTTTTCCTATCAATTTTACATCCATTAAAATCTGCATCAGAGTAAGTATGTAAGACAAGGGATTCTATTGGATACCATAGGCCTAGATTTAGAGTATCTCTAAGATATCTAAAGATTCTTTTTAAGGCAATTAGATGTGCCTCTCGTGGTGATGATTGATATCTAGCACATAGGTATGCACTAAACCTTATGTTGGGTCTCTTTGCAGTAAGATATAGTAATAAACCTCTCGTAGACCTATAAAGTTTTAGAGTCAACGATTTTACTTCCTTCATCCTTTTCAAGCTTTGTTAAAGTACTCATTGTTGTGGAACAAAGCTTTGCTTCATCCATTTTAAACCTTTTGAGTAATTCTTTGGTGTATTTTGCTTGATTAATGAAGATGCTATTTTTAGTTTGTTTAATTTGTAGCCCCAAGAAGAATGTTAATTCTCCTATCATGCTCATCTCGAACTGACCTTGCATTAACTTAAAAAATTCTTGATAAAAAGATTCATTAGTGGCACCAAAAATAATATCATCAACATAAACTTGAATCACTAAAATGTCATTGTTTATTTACTTTTATAAATAGAGTTTTGTCAACATTGCTTCTATTGAAACCTTTTTTAATTAAAAATTTTTAGTCTTTCATACCATGCCCTGGATGCTTACTTTAGTCCACATAAAGCTTTAGAAAGTTTAAAAAGATGATCGAGAAAATAAGGATTTTCAAAATTGGGAGGTTGTTTAACACAAACTTCTTTATTAATGAAGCCATTTAAAAAAAGCAGCTTTGACATCCATTTGATATAACTTGAAATTGTTGAAACATGCAAATGCTAGTAGTATTGTAATGGCCTCGAGTCTAGCTACGGGGCATAACTTTCATCATAATCAATTTATTCTTCTTGACCATATCCTTCAGCTACTAATCTAGCCTTATTCCTAATTATTGTTCCATTCTCATCAAGTTTGTTCCTAAAAACCCATTTAGTACCTATAATAGGATAATTACTAGGTTTCTTAACTAAATTCCAAACTTTGCTTCTTTCAAATTGGTTTAACTCTTCTTGCATAGCCATGATCCAATTATCATCTTGTAGAGCCTCACCGAAATTTTTAGGTTCAATCTGTAAAAGAAAGGCTACATAATTGCATGTGTTTCTTAGAGATGATCTAGTTCTTTCCCCTTGCTTTAGATCACCAATTATCTTACCATTTTCGAAATAAGTTAGCTATCTAAAATGATTTTTTTCCCTTTTTACTTGAGTTGGCTCATGTAGTTCTTCCTATTTTGGATCTTCTTGATTTTGCATTGCATGTCCTTGCACCTTATATGATGTTTGTTCTTAGTAAATCTCTATATTCTCATTATCAAAATATACCTTTCTTAAGGCTGAGTTAGCTTCATCAAATATAACATGTATTGACTCTTCAATAACTAAAGTTCTCTTATTAAATACTGTATAGGCTTTAAAATTTGTTGAATAACCAAAAAAATTTCCTTCATCACTTTTTGCATCAAATTTACCAATATTGTCCTTTTTATTATTTAATGCAAAACATTTACATTCAAAAGGATGAAAGTAGCTAATGTTAGGTTTTCTTTCATTAAAAAGTTCATATGGAGTTTTCTTTAGGATTATCCTAACCATGACTCTATTTATAATATAGCAAGAAGTATTAATAGCTTCTGCCTAAAAATATCCTAGTAAATTATTTTGACAGAGCAAGGTTCTAGCAATTTCTTCTAAGGTTCTATTTTTTCTTTCAACTACTCTGTTTTGTTGAGGAGTTCTAGGTGCCAAGAAGTTATGGCCAATACCATTTTTATTACAAAATTTATTAGAACCAAGGTTTTTAAATTCTTTTCCATGATCACTTTTTACACTTGAAATAGAATAACCATTTGCATTTTGGATGATTTTGCAAAAAGTAATGAATTTTCTAAGGCTTCATCTTTAGAGTCAAAGAAAAGAACCCAAGTACACCTAGAGTAATCATCTATAATAATAAATCCATACTGTTTACATTCTAAGCTTAATATCCTAGTAGGACCAAAAAGATCAATATGAATAAGTTGTAATACTCTAGTAGTTGAGACAATATTAATTGGTTTGAATAAAGCTCTTCTATGTTTGCCTTGGACACATGCATCACATATTCTATCATTATCAAATTGTATTTTTGGCAGTCCAACAACAAGGTATTTTCTAGATAGTTTGGAGATTATATTCATACTAGCATGTCCTAATTTTTAATGCTATAACCAATGCAAGTCATCATTATTAGCAATAAAACAAACTTTTTGAGAAGATAAATCATTTAGATGCATAACATAAACATTTCCTTCTCTATATCCTACAAAAACAATTTTGTTTGTTTTAACATCAATAACTTGACAATTTATTGATTCAAAAAAAAGTTTCATGCCTTTATCACATAGTTGGCTAATACTAAGGAGATTATGTTTGAGACTTTTGACAAATAGAACATTTTTAATGTTGGATGAATAATTGTTACCTATGGTTCCAATACCTTTAATTTGTCCTTCTGAGTTATCACTAAAAGTAACACTTCCTCTATCCTTAGGCTTTAGCTCCACGAATTAATTTTTGTTACAGGTCATATGTCTTGAGCATCCACTATCAAGGTACTAAGAATTTTTTTTGTTGAATTTGCCTTGAAGCAATGCTCTTCCTTTTACAACCATAAAAGTTTATTTTCTTTTTAGGTACCCAAATTTTTTTGGGTCCTCGAGTATTAGTGCTCAAAATTTTTATGCCTCTTGGAATCCATTTTAATTTTTAGCTTCATCTTGAGATGTGCCAACACTTTTGGGGACCCATATCCTCCTAACATGCTTTTAAGGAGCATGTATGGAATGTGAAATGAAAGAAGTATTTTGCAAATAAATTGAACCTCGAGTAGGTAGATGTTTGTTGGAATTTAAGTACAAGATGAATGAGATACAAATAGACTTGAAAAGTATGAATTTGATACAAGTAGAAAATGATGAATTTGATGATTTTAAGCTTTTGTTGTTCAATGATTCAATGAAATCTATATATCTGCATCTTCAGCCTTTTGGAACCTCCATTTATAGCTAGAAAGTAATTCATAGATGTAGGGCATTTAATATGGTCGTTGGAAAGCCATTGTAGCCTTCATAAATGCTTGTTTCGATTTAATCTCACACTATAGTATCGATACAATACCAATAATAACGATACAAAAATAAAAAAATGATCGTTATAACTTTTTGTATCGATAATGGGATCTAATTATCGATACTAAGCAAGCTTTATCGACACAGATACCATTATATCAATACATATGAGGGTTTCAACCAAACCTTGGCTACTGCTAAGCCTTGTATCGATACACATGGGGTGAATATTGATACTAAGCAGCCTATACCAATACATTTAAGGGTTTCATACAAACCTTGGTTACTGCCAAGCCTTGTATCGATACTCATAGGGTGAGTATCGATACTAAGCAGGCTATATCGATACGTTTATACTTGTATGGATACATTTGAGTGGTTTTATGCATAGTATCGATACCAACCTTCAAAAATATTTGTGAAATGACTTTTGTTGACTCAAATACATATAAAAAATTATTCTAAGTATAAATATACTCTTTAAGGCATATAATTTTTTTGACAAATTACAAACTTAGTGTTTTTTAAGATTCTTTTCAATTTAAACACAAATACCAAGTTGAGTATTAATTTAACTTAACTTGTTTGTTATATCAAAACCAAAATCAAGGTTAACAATATCGAAAAGACAAAAAGCTGAGATGTAATCATTCAAACTCTAATAGCATGTTTGAGGATAAACTTGCTGATGCCATCTACAATTATGCTCAAGCAACTTTACCATTAGATACTGAGACAAATTTTATGATGGGTAAAGAGATTGAAGGAGATAATGGGCAGCTAGAATTAATAATTGAGCTTGAAGATGAAATTTTGGTTGATAAGCATGATGAAGAGGTTTAAGAAGAGAAGATAAAGTCTAACCCACCATTATCCTTCCTAAAAGCATATGATGAGTATTATGTAGTCAATTGGATGGAGAATTCATCGAATGATGTGTTTATAGAGTTATTCCATTAATCAATTAAAGGCATCATTAATTTCAACTTATGAGTAGGATAACATTGACTTTATTGGGTGTTTGAAGTTATTGGAGAAACCACCACATTCCATTAATTTCACTCATTTGTTTACACCATTAGAATTTTCAGCTAATGCAACGTCATCTTTGAAGCCTCTGATTCAAAAACCCTTATCATTGGGGCGTTAGCTTTTGCTGATGCATTTAAAAAATTATAAAAGAGCATTAAAATGGTTAATTGCTAACATAAAATGGCCTAGGAAGTTCAAGGTGAAAAGGAAACATTTTAAGCATCTTTACGGAGGCAAATTTAGTTGTCAATGGTCTTACAATAGTTTAGCCTATCCAAAATAACATTGGAGATAGTCAAGTCAAAAATTGTAAATCAAGCGCTTTTTGAGAGGCAACCCAGGTTTCTTAAAATTTTTCCTTCCCTCTTAACATTAGCATTTTATTTGAAAAATTTTATTTTTATCATTGTAAATTTTTTCTTTGCAATTTTTGTAAAAAAAAAAAAGTCGCAGTGCTGTAGCTCAAAAAATGGTACTACAATGCCACATTTATTAGAGCCTTGGCACTATGCTAGATTCTTAATGCTGCAGCACCAAAGTGCCAAAAAAACATCTTGCAAGGGGCTGCAGTGACAAAATTTGGTGCTGTGGTGCCAACAGTCGCCCTCTTTCCTCTTTTGTTCATTTTTTTATTTTTAAACCCCTATTTTACCTAGTTGTTTGAACTAATGTGACGAGTTTTAGGTTTTAATTTTTAATTTTCTATTTTATTTTTGTGTCTTAATTTTTTTTTTTTAAATTTTAGGATCATTAATATTTTTTCTAATAAGTTGTTTTATTTGATTTTCTTTTACAGCCTTCCACTAACATTGACAGGCATGATAATTTGAAGAGAATAACTAAAGCTTTGCTCGAGTTCTCTTCATCGAGCAAAGGGAGTTTCTTATCCTTGCTCTTTTATTTATAAACATTGAGGACAATTTTTATTTTAAGTTTGGAGGTGAGATTATTATTTTGTTAGTGTTGATTAAATCTAGGTTAGTTGATTCTTGCATAATTTTTTCTTTTTATCTTTGCTTTTGCATAGATTTTTTCTTTATTTTTTGCATAATTTTTTTAAGAGTCTAGTATGATTGAGATGTTTGTGCTTAATATGATGAGATCCTTATCTAGTGATGAGAACCTAGTTATTGATTTATTTTGATTGTTGGGAAAATATAAGCATAATTTAATGTTGTGATTAGATTTTTTTGTTTTTCTCATTGTTAGGATGTGATTTTTGAAAATTTTGAGTACATAATCTGTTGCATTAATTTGTGTTGCTTATTTAAATATTATTTATATTGATGTAATTTGCATTTATATCTAAAGGCTTAGACTTTGTTTGGTTCTCTCTTGAGGTGAAATCCGAGACAATACTACATTAAAGAGATGATTTAGGCCATCTTTGGATCGTTTGAGCTTTCTAAGCTTGCCTTTTATATTTATATCCTTAATTACCCTATTTGAGCCTAATTGATATATCCTTTTCTTTTGATTGCCAAATATATTTAGCCAAGCCTAATAAGAAAAACCATGATTAACCTTCATTACATAGGCATGAGCATGAAATTGTTTCAGAAAATATTATGAGCCAAGTTTGAATTATGTTGTATTGGTGAAGCATGAAAAAGAAAAAAAATTAAAATTAAAAGAAAAAGAAAAAATTAAAACGAAAAGAAAGAAACTCACAAAAGTGCGTAAATGAATAAAATGGCATAAAAAAGAAATTGTTAATAAAAAAAAGAAAAAAGGGTATATGCTTCAAACTTGCAGTGAAAGGCTCAGTAAAAGATCTAGAACAATAAAAAGTGTCTACGGGTGAATTAAGCCGAAACATATCTTTTATCCTACCTTGAATCTCATCTTACATTACAAGTTTACTAAAGTCCTACATGATCTTTGATGAAGTGTTGCTTGACATTAATGGAGACAGGGATGAAAAGCAAATATATGAGAATCTAGTATTAATTCGCGATTTAGGTTAGCATAACTTTATTCAGTTAGCATGCAATGATTTGTAAAAGGATCATTTAAACACACATACACTAGAAATCCATTCAAAACATTGAGATTTATGATTGAATTGAAGCTGGATTTGAATTATATTTGTATCTACCTTGAATTAAGATTAAGATTGACTTTTGAGGAAAATTAAGGAAATCATTATTTGAGTACAATCATCTTAATTCATTTCGTTTCATTCATTTCATTTTTTTTCTTTCTTTTGTTTTGTTTTGCTCAGGACTAACAAAATGCAAAGTGTTGGGGCATTTTAACTCTATAAAATAGAGTTATTTAGTCTAAATATTCATAAATTAGCTAAGTCTTAGAAATTTTTATTTAAATTTTATTTATAGTAGTATTATTTTATTTAAATTTTATTTATTTTTAGTAGTTTTCAATTTACTATTATTTACTTTCCTTATATTTTAATTATTTAGTTATTTAAATAATTTTCATATTCTTGTAGGCTTAAACCCAAAGGAGTTTTCAAATGTGCAACAACTTATTCAAGAAGTAAAATGGACTTAATCAAGCAAAGTGATTAAGTATGGCAATTTTCAAAAATAATATGTTCAAGCTACTTGGAGACCAAGTTTCTCCATTAGGGTTCTTGCATATAAATTAGAATTTTAGAATTAGACTTAGGGACATTAGAGACATCCCAAATATTCTATAGTTTTAGTTTCCTCTAGTTTTTTGAAGAGGAGAGAAGCCATCATAATATTCAAGAAGCTAGAGAGAAGCTTGGAGATCGAAGATCCATCCAATCTTAGTTTTTTCTTTCTTTTTACTTTTTTGATCTTTTTTGTATTATTTATGATGGTGAAACTCCTTGATTTTATATTTTATATATTTATTATGAGCTAGATTTATTTTTCTAGGGTTGCAGTGGAACTCAACATGTAATTTGGATTATTTTATTTTTTTCTTGATTAATGATATTTAAGTTGCAAAAATTGTAAACCAAGGCTGCTATTATTTATTGTTATTATTAGTATCAACATCATCATCGTCATTATCTTCATCAATTATTAATTAATTGTTTGAATAAGATTAAGTTGTTTTAATTTTAGTATTTAAAAAATTTGGTATCAATTCCTTATGGGATTGGCACTCTCTTTATCCCTATATTACTTGTTGCAATGCATACACTACATGGTTTGATTTCGGCAATGGATTCTCAGTTAACTTTGAACATGGACGATAAAGTGGCCAAGGTGTCAGCTTTTTGGTTCTCATTTTGAGGTTAATGTTGAAAGCTATTTTCATCAAATTCTTTTCTGAGTTTTGAAATCAGCTTTCCATAATGAATTAGTTTAGCACCACTTATTTGCCATTCTCCTTTTAACTAGTAGATGACCAAGGTTAAAATGCTAAATACTTGCGGAATCCTAATACCTTTTTCAATGGCGGCTTGGAGTCTAATGATGTAGGCTTCATATTCAGCTATATTGTTGGCATAATCAAAGTTCAATCTTGCAGCGAAAGGGGTAGTAGTTTCTAGTTGGTGATATAAGAATTGCCTTGATTCCATGCCTTAATGCATTTAAAGCTCCATTGAAGTATATGTTCTAAGATAAACTATAATCAATAGCATCTTTTACATTGGTTATTTACATTAAATCTTCATTAAGAAATTCAAAGTCTAAAGGTTGATAGTCATCTATTGCTAGGCTTGCCAAGAAGTCTGCTATTGCATTACTTTTGATGGCCTTCTGGTTCACATACATGATGTCATATTCAAAGAGCAAAAATTGCCACTAGCTAATCTCCCTAATAAGGTAGGGGTTTTGCATAAATACTTGATTGGATTGAGTTTGGCAATCAACCATGTGGTATGGTCTAGCATGTATTGTCTTAACAGTTGGATGGCCTAGGCTAAAGCACAACATAATTTCTTTACTTTTGAATAGTTATATTCATAGTTCATGAACTTCTTGCTAAGTAATAGATAGCCTATTCCTTCTTGCCTAACTTGTCATGTTGACCCAATACATAGCCCACTGACCTACCAAAAACTAATAGATACAAGATTAATGATCAGTTGGGCATTAGTGGCACAAGTATTGGCAAGTTTGAAAGGTAGTGTTTGACTTTATCAAAAGCTTTTGGCATTCTTCATTCCATTCTCTAGGATTTTGTTTTCAAAGTAGCTAAAAAATTGGATCATAATTTTAAACTAGTTAAGATATAAATCACGCAATCTAGTTTAACCTTCCCCAAAAACCCTTACTTCTTTTTAGGTTTAAGACAACGGTAGGCTCTAAATAGCCTTGACATTCTTGGGATCGACTGATATTTCTTTTTCACTTATAATGAAGCCTAATACCTTACCAGATGTGACATCAAAGGTGTCTTTGGCAAGATTTAACTTGAGTTTGTATTTGTAAAGTCATTTAAATAGTTTTCATAAGTTGGTAACGTGCTCACTCTACTTTGGTGATTTGGTGATCATATCATCCACATAGACCTCTATTTCTTTGTTGTATGGCATTTTAGAACAAGGCTATGATTGCCCTTTGATAAGTTGCCCCAGCATTTTTTAGCTTGAAAGGCATTACTTTGTAACCAAAAGTGCTTTACAAGGTTGCAAAAGTGGTTTTCTCCATGTCCTCAACTAGAATTAATTTATTTGTACCTTAGAAATCTATCCATTAGGAAAAGCAATGCATTTTTTTTGTGTTGTCTACTAGGGAATTGATATGAGGTTTAGGGAAATTATCCTTTTAGACTGGCTTAGTTCGGTCCCTATCATCTACACACATAAGCAACTTGCCATCTTTTTCAAAGATTGGGACTATATAGGCCACCCATTCAAGATATTTGGCTACTTCAAGAAAGCCTACCTCAAATGGTTTTTTTACTTTCTCTTTAATCTTAAGGAGCATCTCTAGTTTTATCCTTTTAAGCTTTATTGGATTGGCTTGAATTCAGGAGTCAAATGAAGTTTATGGACCATAATGTTGGTGTTTAATTAGAGTGCATCCTAGTAGAATTAAGCAAACACATCCTAATATTTTTGAGAGAAATTTATCAAATTGGTTTAGGTTGATGGGTTTATGGATGTTCCAAACTTGAACTCTTTTCAATCTTTTTTTGTTCCTTGATTTATGGTTTCAGTGGGCTCCTTGTTAGATAATATTATTTTTTTCTTGTTTAATTAATCTCAACAAGTTTAGAGGTATAGGACTTTCTTCAAAATCTCTTTCAGACTTGACTTATTAATGTATATTGTGATGTCCAAAATTTTAGAATGAGTATTCTTCTCAGTTTCATCTTGGTACCTAAAAATATGAAAAAAGACCTATATAGGCAAAAAAAAAAGTGGAGGAATGTTTAAAAGTTGGCAAGAATTATAGAAATTATCACAAAAGATGAAATGCATAATGCTTAGCCATTTTCATTGATAATAATTAATAAAAGGATACCTACACCAAGGACTTTACAATGCTTTTAGGTGGAAGCATGTAGGTTTAGTTCATAATTTTACTTTAAAACAGACTTAAACAGTACAGGAATCTCAATTTTAGTCTAAATGCTTAGAACAAACCTTGGAAAGCATAGATTAATATCCCAGACGACTGTAGGCATCTTCAGCTCATCAATTGCATTGATGGGGAGATCCCAAATGCTTTATTTAATATGAGTGCAACACTATTAGAGTCAACATTCACACATTCCTTTTGGACAGAAACTTTCTTAAAGCAATGGAAACATCATTGAGCCTTACCTTAAATCTTATCCTAAGAGACAAGCTATCATTTTCTCACTATTCTTTAAATTTATTTTCTTTTTTGTTATGAACTAGGCTTGAACCCTAACCCTCTTTCATTAGCCTAGTTGACAACTTTCAAGGCTTTAGTAATTCCTTAAAGATGTTTTTTGAGTCTTTTTTTGGCATGGCCTTTTTTGCCGATGGTTAATTTTAAACCTATATGAGCTCTTTTCGATAAATGAGGCCTAATCATTAGTAACTTTTCTCTGACATAAGTGGCATTGACGGACTCAAAGGAAACAAAGATTCCAAAATATCCTTATCAGGCTCAATATACGAGGCATCAGTGGTAGTAGCAGCAATAATATCTTTCTCTTTTCTAATATTGACAACTTTGTTTTCAGTGATGAATTTTAACTTTTGACGTAGTGATGTTGGCATTACCCTTACAGAATGAATCCAAGTTCTTTCTAATAGGTAGCTATATGATAGAGCAATATCCATCATATTAAAGTTAATGTTATAAGTGCATAGGCCGGTTTAGAGCGAAATGATGATGTTTTGCATGATGTTTCTACAAGTTCTATCAAACATTGGCACGATCGTGTGACTATTCTAGATATGAGATGCATCAATAGGGAGCTTGTTAACCAGGATATTGGCATTACATTCAAAGCTGACCCATTGTTGATGAGCATTTTGGGCAGCATGCTACCTTTACAGTATATAGTGATGTAAAAGGCTTTACAGTTTATTCTTCCTTCATGAGGGATTTCATCATTATCAAAAGATATATAGTTCTCGATAGTGATGTTACTTACTAAACAATCTAACCTATAAAGATCTCAAGAAGGACATATGCCTTATTTAAGACCTTGAGGAGAACGTTTCTGTGAATCTTATAGTTATATAGCATCAATAGCACAAATATCTTAGTGGGTTGCTTGTTCAACTAATTGACGATGCTGTATTAATTGCACTAATGAACTTAATCAAGTTTGTAGCTTTTTTCTTGCTTACTGGCTTCTTAATAGCTATCGGGTTTGATTCTTAGGTTGCAGACTTTAGTGCTTGAGGAATAGCAATGGTGTTCTTTTACTGGGCTTCACTTCTTGGTGTAGCTAGGGCATAACAACTACCACTCCAAGTTAGGTGGCTTACCCATGAAAGGTTAATGTTTACTGCTTGTTGACTAGATTTTTCGATGATGAAAGTTTTACTTTCGATGATAAAACACCACACACTTGCATGCGCATTAGTGTCTCGCCAAACTCCATGGTGTGGTTATAACCCAATCATTAGGAAGAAGTGAGTTATCCGCCTTCACGAGTAACCCTCCGCATAGGCATGGCAATAACTTCCTGGATGTAAATTACCTATGTCTCTCATGAATAACCCTCTGCATTTGCATAGTGAAATATATCCAACGGATCGAACCTATTCCGCCCAACCCAGATGGGTCTAAGATCGGGGTCCCTTGACTATCCTTACCGCATGGAGAAGCAACCCGATTACCTCTTTAGGCATTAACTTAAACATCATATAGTGAGCCTATGAGCTAAACCATGTCAAGCCATATCGGGTTGCTGGTAGAATACCAAGAGAATAAGGTTACTCGGGGAAGCATTCCTAACCTTTACTCTTAATTACCATAATTATGTAGGTGACAATAAGTATACAATTGTCACCCGCATCTGTATTTTTATTATTTATTAAGGCATGCCATCATGCCACCTGAATGATGGCTAACCTTTGTAAATAAATGATGGTGAACAAAAAACCATCATTCATAATGTCTATACTGTAAGCTTTATGCTATCTGAGTCACGACTTAACGCGTATTCGCACTAGTGGTGATAAACAAATATTACTACTGGTAGATTATTTTTCCATCAAAATAAGATATTACATCACCTCATGAAGGGTAGATTGCATCCGGGCATGTTGATACACTGCCCATTTCTTGTCTCACCACTTTGGTTGAGACATGTTATGAATTTTTTTTTTGTTTTGATGTTCTCAAAATCTTTAATTTCTTTCATTTGTCTCTTATATATTTCACTAACTTATTTCCCTTTATTTGTGTTCTAGCGCATGCATTATCCCATCATAATTATCGTGATTGTTCGTTTTAAGACAATTGTTCTGGTTTAGTGTTCAGTAAAGGACCTTTTTCTGGCTCTATGAAAGATGTTATCGGTAAAGATGTTGTAGGATTTAATTGTCTCCATTGTAAATGCATATTTACTTTTACCTTTTTACACTTGCATCAAGCATTCAGTATCTTAACTCATCATTGCATCACAATCACTCATCAATAAATACATTTTCAAGTAAAAGTCCAATACGGGAATTAGGCCATAAAAGTTTAAGGGACTTTAGGGTTAATCAGGAAAATGAAACCTAACATCCTGCATCCTACAACACGCGATGCCACAAACAAATCATGGAGAGTGATAGTGAAACGTGTATTGAGCGACTTGAGCTAATGGTTAAGGAATCACAAGACTAGATGCTCCGTCAACAATGCTAAATGCAAGCTCAAATCGCAAAACTTATAGAACTAATGACAGCCTCTGTGAAAAAAAAAAAAAAAGGCAAGCCAGCATTGCTGAAACAAGGAATGATCCTTTCAACATAGAAAGTGCCCTTGCCAATAATCCAGAACTTGGCCAAGGGGAAGCTAGACAAGAACAATGGCCCCCTCCTCCACTTGTAGCTTAGGCTCTTCCAATCATCTACCTAAATCCCATTGAGGCAGGTCAATTTATTCCCTATACTTAAAAGGTGAATGCAAGAGTCTCATCAGCATATCTGATAGCCCTTGACCATAAGGAAATAGAGAAACAAGAAGGTTAAAAGTCCACTGTGACTACGAAAGAAGTGAAAAAATTCTAGCTACTAGAAAAACACCTCTAAGCTATTGAGAAGATTGACAAGTTTGGAGCTATTGATCCTCAATCGCTATCTTTGGTGTCCAACCTTGTCATTTCCCTAAAGTTTAAAGTCCTAGAGTCTAAAAAGTTCAATGGAATCACTGATCCTTCTGTCTATGTCTGAATGTACTTGTGAAAAATGGCCAGGTATAAGAAGGATGAAAAGCTCCTCATCCATTGCTTCTAGCATAGCCTCACTGAGGCAGCAGCTTGGTGGTATATCTAGCTAGACAATGTGAAAATTCAATCATGGGCCAACTTGGCTAAGGCTTTTATAAATCAATACTAGCACGTATCGGATTGGGTGCTAGATCAACTATCCCTAAAGAATTTCAAAAAGAGATCCCACTAAAAGTTTTAGATAATACACCCAAAGATGGAGAGAAGAGGCAACCCTAGTCCAGCCTCTACTTATAAAAAAATAGATGACAGTCACTTTCATTCATACCTTACGTGCTCTGTATTACGAGAAGCTCTTAGGAAATACCACTAAAAAATTCACAGACTTGGTTTTCTCTAGAGAAATGATCAATGCTACCATTAAGAGTGATAAAATGTCTGTCGGGGAAGCAGTTGGATTGAGTAAGAAGCCTATGGCTAGTAAAAAAAAAAAAAGAGAAGGCCAACACCATAAATTATGCTAGCTCATTTTAGCCAAGATAGCATCAAGCACCCAACCGTCACTATTTAAGAATGCCACGTTCTTCCCTATCACAATATCCTCGTAGCCAATCTATGCCACAACTTATAACTTATTACTTGCAATCCCATCAAACCCACCATAAAGCTACCCTTCATAAGTCTACCAAAATATCGATCGAACAACCAATAATGCACCCGACAATCAAGGTGCAAATCAACCAAGACAACATTTTGATCCCATCCCTATAACCTATAAGGAGCTCTACCAAACCTTGCTCCAAAATCACCTAGTGGCTTTAATCTATGTCCCAAAAAAAAGCCGCCATACCTACTATGGTAGAACCCTAATGCCCATTTTCAATACCATGCTAAGGCAGCAAGGCATGACATTAAGAATTGTATGTATTTCAAATGAAATATGTAAAATCTAATCAACTCAAAAGTCTTACAGTTTGGGTCAAACCAGGGATTGAATATTGCTACCAATCCTTTACCAAACCACACTAAGATAGCTACAAACATGATCGATACCAAGCCATAGAATTTATGTCCTTCCATCGAGACCTGATTTTGATGACAGGGTCATGACAAAAGCCTCACACTTTTCCTATCCCTTTCATGTAATTTCAAGAAATGAAAACCTACCTGTCCTCGCTCAAAGGCAAGTAAGTGTCCTATGTAAGAGACATTTTTATCAAACATTGTTAATGAAATGATTTTTGCATATATTATTCCATATTGTGTGCCTATATCACTTTTCAATCTCTTTATCTCAATTACTTTTATCCAAATCCCTGGGTTGTGTGTGCCTTTTGCAATGTCTATTCTTTCACTCTTTTAAGTGTCCTGACGATAGTGACATGGATGTGTCTGATGGGTCTTTAAAGAATAATTTCAAACAATCATTTTGCACTAGTTAAGTTGATTTTGAAAAAGATTTTGAAGAAAGCTCTGCACCACCAGACCTCTTACAATTCAAGATCCAGTATCATAATTTTATCCTTATCGCTTAAAGATGAATCGCGCAATTAAGGTGACCAACAAAAATATCAAAAGAATAGTTAAGAAAATGGTTGAGACTTACAAAGGCTAGCATAATAAGTTATCCTTTGCACTTCATGCCTATCAAACCTCAATTCAAACTTCGATGAGTGTTACCCCATTTTCGCTTATCTATAGGATGAAAGTTGTATTGCCCATTAAAGTTGAGATCCATTCTCTTAGTGTCATGGTGGAAACTAAACTTGGAAAGGCTGAATGGGTCAAGAACATATAAGACCAGCTTAATTCAGGAAAAACACATGAAGGCCATCTGTTATGGTTAAATGTATCAAAGACGTATGATCCGAGCCCATGACAAGAAGATGCACCCATGGCAATTTTACCCAAGCAAATTGGTATTAAAGAAAATCCCCTCAATTCACAAAGATGCATGCTACAAGTGGACCCCTAATTGGGAAAGATCATATATCATAAAGCAAGCCTTTTCTAGAGGGGCCCTAATCTTGTCAGAAATGGATGGCAATGTCTTTCTTAACCCAGTCAAGTCAGATTTTGTTAAGAAATATTACACTTAAAGGGTGAAAACCTAAAAAGGCATCCTTTAAAAAAAGAGAAAAACAAAAACAAAAACAAAAACAAAACAAAAACAAAACAAAATAAAAAAATAAAAAAAAAGGAAAAAAAGGGAAAAAAATAAAACGAGGTTTAAAGGAAAATTTGAAAAGGGCATATGGGCAACCAACCTAACTACAGTTGAAAACCCACAAGGGCAAATTGAGAAGATAAATTTTGATGGGGCATGAACTGAGAGTACCCACAGGATAATGCAAAGCAACCTTAGGGATCTTTCAAAGATCAGCTTATGCTAGGCACATTCATTGTTCAAGAAAAATTCTAAAAAGCACCTAAAGAAAATCCATCTCATGATTGTCAGAGGCATTTTTCGCCCAAAGGACCATCTTTCTCGTTACCCTATCAATTGCTTGTCAAATTGTATATTGAGTTATGTCTCTTCGTTGTCATGAACAAATATTGCCTTGTTTCTTTTAACCCTTGTACGATTCACATTGCATTTGTCATTTAACTGATAATGTTTGATAATCAATAGAAATGCACATTAGGACATCTTGACATTACATCGAAAAGAAAAGAAAAGCACAAGGAACTCTGCTTATGCCTCAATCATCAAGATCATGCATTTTTTGCATCCAAACACCTGCTTGGCATAGCCATACATTAAACCATTTCTTATTTTCACAAGCCATGTCTCGAGAAAAAAAAAGACCATTTTAGGTTGACCATAAAAAATTGACCCATGTATTCTATCAAAATACTATTGAAACTAGAAACATGAACCTAATCATTTGAATAGTCTCCAAATTGTTAATAATGCCCTTTATTTTGTCAGGAAAATGATTGAGCCTCCCAAATCGAGAAACGCAATAGTCCAAATTCTTAAGACAATTTTTGGTCATATCCCTAGTGGAGTAGGGATAACCTATAATCCCCAGCGAGATTAGGAAAATTTTCGTCTATAGTCGCATCAAAGACAAATTGCCATCCCTTTGAAAGTTTGAATGATGTACAAGGAGAACTACAGCTATCTCTCATATTAAACTTCACATCATGCAATCATGATAGCATTCCACATCATGCACTCATGTTACCATCATACATAATTTTGACAATATCATTTCAAGCCAGGTTTGCTAAACCTCCAAGGAATTCCTGGTAAGAAATCTAAGTTTTGCAAACCAAGTGTCATTCAGGTAAGGTCCTTTTCTTCTTATCACCTCATGTCAAAACCCTTTTTATTGAGCAACTACTATCAAAGTGCTAGTGTTAAGAAATTATTGTCTAGAAACTATCATCAAAAACTTTTGTCAAGAACATTCATCCAAAGCTTTGTCAAGAACTAGTGCCAAAACCCTTTTCAATAGGAAATTTTGTCATGAACTTCTATTAAGAAAAGCTTGTATTAGAAGTTTTATCGAAAACTTTATCTTTACCCTTTTCAAAGCCCACAAGCTAGTGGTAACATTTTCAAAGCCTAAAAGTTAGTGGTACCCTGTTAAAGCCCACAAGTCAGTGGCACTTTCTTTAAAGCCCACAAGTTAGTGGCACCCTTTAAAAGCCCATAAGTCATGGCACCTCTTCAAAGCCCAAAAGTTAGTGACACCCCTTTAAAGCTCGTAAGTCAGTGGCACCTCTTCAAAACCTATAAGTCAGTGGCACCATCTTTAAAGCCTACATGTCAGTGGCACCCTTTTCAAAGCCTAGAAGTCAGTGGCACCCTTTTGAAGCCCATAAATTAGTGGTGCCCTTTTGAAGCCCATAAATTAGTGGTACCCCTTAAAAGCCCATCAGTCAGTGGCACCTTTTTAAAGCCTACAGGCCAGTGGCACCCTTTAAAAGCCTATAAGTTAGTGGCACCTTTTTAAGCCTAGACGTTAGTGGCACCCCTTAAAAGCCCACAAGTTAGTGGCACTTTTTCAAAGCCTATAAGTCAACGACACCCTTTTCAAAGCTCACAAGTCAATGGCAACCTTTTTAAAGCCTACATAAGCTGATGGCACCTAGTCTGAGTTAATGCCTGCATGAGCTAGTAGTGCCTAAGTCAAAGCCCATGCAGCACGCAAGTCTGAATCAAAGCTCGCACAAGCTGGTGGCACCCAAGTCTAAGTCAAAGCCTGTATGAGTTGGTGGCACCTGAGTCAAAGCCCACATAAGCTGGTGGCACTCGAGTTAAAGCCTACACAAGCTGGCGGCACCCTAGTCTAAGCCAAGCCCACACAAGTTGGCGATACCCAAGCCAAAGCTTACACGAGCTAGTGGCACCTAAGTCTAAATCAAAGCCCATATGAGCCAGCGACACTTAAATAGAAGCCTACATGAGTTGGTGGCACCCAAGCTTAAGTCAAAGCCCACACGAGCTGGTGGCACCAAGTCTAAGTCAAAGCTTGTATGAGCTGGCAGCACTGAAGTCAAAGCTCGCACAAGCTGGCAACACTCGAATTAAAGCCCACATGAGCTGGTGGCACCCAAGTTTAAGTCAAAGCCTACACGAGCTAGTGGCACCCAAGTCTAATTCCAAGCTCGCATGAGCTGACCGTGCCTAAGTTAAAGGCCACACGAGTTGGTGGTGCCTAAATCTGAGTCAAAGCTCATACAAACTGATGGCACTCGAGTCAAAGCCCATACAAGTTGATGGCACCGAAGTCTAAGTTAAAGCTCGCACGAGCTGATGACATTTAATTTAAAGCCTACCCAAGCGGTGGCAACCGAGTCTAAGTCAAAGCCCACACGAACTGGTGACACCCGAGTCAAAGCCTACATAAGTTGGTGGCACCTAAGTCTAAATCAAAGCCCACACAAGCTGGTGGCACCCAAGTCTAAATTAAAGCCCACACAAGCTAGTGGCACCTAAGTCTAAGTCAAAGCTTGCATGAGCTGGTAGCACTTGAATCACTATGCATATGAGCTAGTGGCACCTAAGTCTAAGTCAATGCCCGCACAAGCTGGTGGTGCTTAAGTCAAAGCCCATATAAGCTAGTAGCACCCAAGTCTGAGTCAAAGCTCACATAAATTGACGGTACTTGAGTCAAATCCCACACAAGCTGATAACACCTAAGTCTAAGTTAAAGCCTACACAAGCTGACGGTATTAGAGTCAAAGCCTACACGAGTTGATAGCACCCAAGTCTAAGTCAAAGCCCACACAAGTTGGTGGTACCAAGTCTAAATTAAAGCTCTCATGAGCTGGTGGCACCTAAGTTTAAGTCAAAGCCCACACGAGCTAGCAGCACCTAAGTCAAAGCCTACATAAGCTGGTGGCACCAAAGTCTAAGTCAAAACCCGCACGAGCTGGTGGCACCTAAGTCAAAGCCCACATGAGCTAGTGGCACCCAAGTCGAGTTAAAGCCCATATGAGCTAGCAGCACCCAAGTCAAAGCCCACACGAGTTGGTGGCACCTAAGTCTAAGTCAAAGCCTGCACGAGCTAGCGACACTCGAGTCAAAGCCCGCAAGAGCTAATAGCATCCAAGTCAAAGTCCATAAGTCTGTGGCACCTAAGTCTAAGTTAAAGCTCGCACAGGTTAGGGGCACTCAAATTAAAGCCCATATAAGTTGGTGGCACCCAAGTTTAAGTCAAAGTCCATATAAGTTGGTGGCACCCATATAAAAAATCCACGTTACTCTACACTTGCCTAAGCGGGTCAAACCTTAAAAAACGTAGCACCCTAATATTTTAGGGAACGTCATTCCACCTTAAACAAAATAGTATCTATTCATCTTTACCCTATTCCTGATTCTCAGCAATGGTCAAAGAGGCCAGCTGTATACACCTTATTTGTCTGAGCTACTTTTTAAAGTAATCTAAAGCATGGATGTGAGAAGGAGTGATGGTTGTCGCCTAGCAAAAAAGTATTTTAATGAGGTCAAGAAGGCTTAGGGATCATATCAAAGGTAAATGCAAAGATGTGGCATCAAATGACGTAGCTTAAAGTGTCTATTGATAAAAAAATATAAGAAAATTCATAATTTTACTTGATTGTAAAATGATACATGGTTCTCATGTATCGATACAGTGCTTCAATAATCCAAAAATTTTAAATGTCCCCATTTGTATCGATACAACATGTAGATGTATCAATGCATAAGCCTCTGTATCGATACAGGACCTTATGTATCGATACTAGGCCATGCCAAGACCTAAACATGCATTCTATAAAGAAATGTATCGATACAGTGATTCATAGTATTGATACAATGGTTCATAGTATCGATAGAATAATCATTGTATCAGTACAATATTCATTGTATCGATACCATTAAGGATTTTGGACCAAATGTTGATACATGCGGGCCATTTTCATGGTCCAAGCATTTTTGACTTGTCCATTATTGATCGAAAACTTGATTTTAACTTTTTTTTGCATCAGGAAAGATGAAAACACATATTAGATTATGAATTTAGGCTTTTGAATTAATCAAAATATTTTTTTGAAGTCTAAATTAGGTCAAAAAGGTCAATATCACATGATCACCCTACTCCTTAGTTGGTTGACCAAGATCACCATCAACCACCCTATTTGACGAAAAATCATTTTAGCATTTAAACCAGCCACCCTATGTCTATCACATTGGCAGCAAGTTGCTCCCTACAGCCACTCTACAGCCACTATGCTGACATCATTTTGTCCCCTTGAGAAATGGCCGAAAACACCTTCAATTTGGCTTCAAAATGCTAGTATAAATAGACCACTTTTGTCTCAGCTAAAAAAAAAGGTTAGATTCCAGCTCATTTTTAACTTCCAAAACACATTCTTAAACCAAGAAACCAAAATCCTATAGCTCTTTACCCACCACCCAAAAAAATCCCAAAACACTTATTCTCCAACCATTACACATTTTAAAGATCACCCTCATCCATGCCAAAACCAAAATCTCATTATTTTTCTCTTTTTCTTGCTTATTAACAACAAAGAAAAGAGAAAAATTTAAGCCGTCTCTACTACTCCAATTATTTGGCCAAGAAATGAAGTTTTGTTGGTATAACTTCTCACTTTATCACTTTCATTTTTCATTTTTTAGCATCTTCATCATTTTAGTGAGCTCTCCGTGTTTCCATCACCCTCTTAAGATTATCATGCATTATTGTGACTTTTGGTTATGGTAGTTTAAGATTTGGATGCTTTAAAAAATGCCTCTTTTTATCCTCATTTGTTTGATATCTATTGCTCATGCATTTTATGCCATGTCTATGCATCTTATTATCCTTAATCCATGTATGAATCATTAGCCTAACACATTTCAAGCACATTTACACATTAACTTGCATGAATCATTGCACTTTCAGCATTCATTACATTTTTTGGTCACAATGCATAACACTTTCTTTGTCTAAACTATTTGGTAAAGTTAGCATCCCCATTCATGTTATGTGCCATCCCCTTGTATGTTTGTTGTATTCTCCTTGTTAAAATGCAAGTTTGATGGCTATCATAAACTGATTTTCAAAACCCCCTAAGCCAAGCATGTTAACCTCAACCAATAAGGATTAGCATGGACTCATTTTCCTTAAAGTTAGCAAAATATCTTAGGGAAAATTAAGTTTTCCATATTTGGAATCTTGGGTAAATGAGCTCAAGTCTTCTGATTTTGCAACAAAAATGGCCTTACTATTATTCTTTAAATGTTTATTCCTTGTTTGAGTCTAAATCATAAGTGGTATGATCAGTGGGCTATTTCATTATCCCAAACTACTCCGAGGCTGTGCAAATGAGTTCGTGACACTCATGCCACTCTTACCTTTTAATCATAGATGCTCGAACATCAATGACTTGAGTTTGGACCTGTAGACATAAAAAAATGAAAGATATCCCCTGCTTTACTTTGTCCTTTGTTGGTAGCATAACTATTGCAAATTGAAAAATCACTTTAAAATCCTAAACGAGTTTTCATGAATTTTTTGATATTTTTCCCTTAAAGCATGTCGACGTATCTTTAAAATGATGTCTTATTCACCCTTGGATCATTCCATATGAGAGAGTTATAATTTTTCAAATCTAAACTATCCAAAGTCTCTAGAATCTAAACAAGTATTATGGTTGGGCCATTCAGGCCCATTGAATGATTTTTCCAAATTTGTTAAACATTTTTCCTAAAACATTCATGAAATTCTCTTTCTAGAAAGGTATTATTTGCAATTTTTTGATACCAAAGGAGTCTAGAATAATTCAAATTTTGGCATACCTTGTCCTTCGTATGCTCCGCTAGCAACATAATCAATCCGAACTTGAAACTTTTTTCCTTGGAAAGTGACTTTTTGGGATATTAGGAACACCTTTAGAGTGACCCTCATCAAGTTACCTTTCTAACGGTGTCTTGTCCATCCTTTAAAGCCTTCGAACCAATTTAGAATAAATTCAGGAAGCAAGATAGCATTATGCTGTCCCCTATTTTCGGTTATGGTCAAAATTGAGTTATTTTTTTGAGCTTCATCTTAAGACAATCGAATGTCACCATAGTACCCCGATCAGACTCGAGAACATGCTTTGACCTCCCATAGGCTCGTATCAAGACACAAACATATTTTAGATCTTTACCATCCTTATTCACTGTAATTTTTTTTGCCAAAAGTTGTCAAAACGCTCACACATTTCCTAAATCACAAAGTTTTGTCAACTTAAGTTTTTCGACTCGACTTCTCTAAAGAGTGCTAGATGTGTCGCTTTTAGGGGTACTATAACTCTAACCTTTTGAGGGGATACTCTAACCCTATTTTTTAAAATTATTAAAATTGAAAAATCTCTCTTGGTCAAAATGATTTATCATCCATGAGGATACTCTAGCTCTGGCCTCCTGAGGGGATACTCTAACCCCGCCTTTCAAAATTGTCAAGATTTAAAAATCCCGCTTTGTCAAAATTATTTGTCATCTACGAGAGTACTCCATCCCTACCTTTTTGAAAGGATACGCCAACCCTTCCTTTCAATTACAATTAATTTTTTTCCTGGACTCCCATGAATGTGTCAAACAAACCTCGTTTAATCAAGAAACCTAGATGCATCTCGAAAATTTTTGATTCGATTATTCCCAGATAGTCGATGCCAATTATGAGATAAATTCTAATAGTCTACCCATTTTCTTTATCATTGCATTGAATGATCCATGTTATGTTACTTCATTTATTGCCTTAGTAAAATGATTTCTTTGGGATGAATATTTGCATTCATGTTTTTAAAACATTTCAAATAAATTAAAGGTAGCATTTTGTTTGGGTATCTCTCCAGTGCCCAAAGTAGAACATTCCATTTTCAAAGTAAAATCCAAAAGTCATTTTATTGAAAATCTCTTTTATCCCCAGCTCTCCAGGGCGTATATGAGATTAAATCTTTTTCATTAAAACCTAGATTTGTATTTCTATAAGATTCATGCATTAGAAGAGGGTTATATCGAAATAGTGACAAGTTAAGATTAAAAGAATCAAAATTGAGATAAGACATAACTAGTAAGGTATCGATTTTAGGTGTCACAAAGAGGTTTGTACCTTATCCTACGTAACCAATTCCTAAACCCAAACGGTGAATTTTTACATTATGTAGACCACGGGATCGATGTTTTGAGTTTCATAACTCAAAACAAAGGTTTCAATAGGCATCCAATCATGCCTAGCCCAAAATGATTGGTGGTGACTCTAAAAGTTAGCCATTTCGTGGTGGTTATCTGAGACCAATAAGATGAGTGATTCGTCTTATGTTCCCCTCCTTACTGTGTCATAAGTCAAGAATCTATACTTTCTCATTCTTATCACATCGTGAAGGAAAAGTCTTGATTAAAAAGACATTCCAAGTTAGAAAAATATTTTAAGTCGTATGCACTCATAGATCCTCGAGGGTCCACCTTGGGGTACATTGTGACAATACCCCTTCCTAAGCATTAGTGGCTTCAACACCATCATTCAAGTTGTCCTAAGGATTAACCGATTTTTTTCCTGCATTGACAATTCTTGTTTGCCCTTTTTCTTTCAAAACATGAAACAATAGCTTAGTCAATTCCATAATTTAAGCTTGGATTTCCTTAATACATCGAGATATGAACCTCAACATGCTAGAGCAAACAACACTTCAAATCATTCTCTGGCCCCAGTCGGTTAGATGAATCATTTGTTTGAACCTCTTATACAAAAATATATGAGTGATTGGGTTAAGAAGTTGCCACCATTCTATTTTGGCTAGCTCTGATTGGTCACCTATTAAAACCATTCTCTAACAAGTTGCAAAACATTAAAGGAATGGTTTTACAATCTACAAATACCAAAGATTTATAAAGTTAGGCTCAAGAGTTAGTTACACCACAATTAAGGACTGGATCTTTTTTTGTAATGCCCAAAACTTGGTACCAACTAATCACATGTATCTAAATTTGTTTTTCTTGGTTTCAATCATAATCCCCTTTTATTTTTTCAAATCAAATAAAATATCACCAAAAAAAATGTATCCCAAAACTCTTATCGGGGCTAGCTTGGATTTACAATTGATTCAGAGCTAAAATCATTTGTAAGGAAAATTTCAACAATTTACTTGATTCTAAAAATATTCATTAGTTGACTCCATTTTTAATACTTTTTTTTATCAAACTTGACTCCATTTTAAAAAAATTACAAAAGTAGTACACCTAAACTAAATTGAAGAAAATATTTTTTTAAAAACAATATCAGATATCACTTTTATTTAATTTAACTTGGAAGTTATAATATGAGTCACTAGGGACCTTCTATAGTACGCTCTTAGACCTATTCACACTAATATTACTTCTGAAATCAATTTTGAGGCACCTAAATTCCTTGGAATAGTGGATATTAAACCCAAAGAGATTTGAAATAGGGGATAAATTTGACCTTTAAAGGTCCTTGAATTTATTCCAAATTATTCCTATCATATAAAATCATCAAATCAAAATTTATTAATGTTGTCTCACTAGTCTTTAACCTAAAAATATCTCAAAATTTCCAATAAATCATTTTGTCTGTCACGTAAATTTTTTAATTGGACACTACTACATTATATAGTATGTCCGTCTAGCCTGCCTATCAAGTTTCTTCCTAATTCTTTTGAAATACCCACTGAACACGCCATATGTGCTTTGAAAGCTTATTCATTCTAATTAGTCAAAAATATGAGAAAAATACAAAGAAATGATTATCCTTATCAAAAACAGCCCATATTACTAATAAGGCACTAAAATAAAGCCATGAGAATAGTTGATGTGGTGGGATTATTTGTATTCATCCTATTATGAAATCAAACATTTCAACAAACAATTAATCAGCCTAATCAATGAAGTTTATAGGATAAATACAACAAAATTTTTAAGGTCTATAACCTAATAAAAATGTATCTTTTTTACGAGGCTACTGTGTTAGACTATAATTATAGCTTTGATAAACTTGTGATCATGAAGCATTTTGTCAAAATTTTTAGAACATGTTTTTGTATCTTTAAACATCTAGCAATGAGACTAAATTCATCTAGACATACTTATCTAATCATCATTTTCTCATCAAGTTCTTATCAATTAACAATTAAACACAAGAAAACAAGCTTGAATTCAATTCAAAAACATAGTTAACAACCAAAACATGCCTTTAATCATTTGAACTAATAGTTAAACATGTAACCTTCTAAATTGATCCAATTAAACATCAATTTAGGCTTACCCAAGTTTAACTCAACTTAATCCATCTAGATTTCCTAGTTTACGCATCAATTATGTAAAACCCAATGCAATGCACCAAGAAAGTAGGGTGGTCGAGCCTAGCTAAGTATTTTCTAGCTTTTTTTAATGCTTTACCTAGTTCAAGAACTTAAAATTTCTTTATTTAAGGCAGGATTCAAGTTCTAATAACCTAGGTTTTTGCTCAAACTATCTTAAATTAGCTCAAATTACCAAATTATGTAAAACTAAATTAATTAAGCTCTAGATCCTCTTAACCAACGGTAATCAAATCTAGTTTCTTCAATCTTCTCATATTTGAACACTTTTTAAATTGAAGAATTTAAGATTTCAAGATTTAAACTTTATTATTTCATCTTAATATTCTAAAATGCTAGGTCAAATAAGTTAAATCATCGAGATTCTAAGACTCAGGTTGTCTAAAACCTTAGGTCCAAGGAGATCTCATGTTCAAACACTAGATTAAGTTCATTAATCATGATTTAAACTAGATTTCAATACTTACCCATAGAATCATGCTTCAAATAGCAAGAAATCAAGTGAATCGTAGCTCAAATCAAGATGCAAGGATAAGATCATCATGAATCATCAAGGTCAAAACTTAATGAACATGGTAGCATCATGGCTAAAATTCATACAAGCATGGATAAGCATGAATCAATCATTAAACATGCTAAATAACTTAAAATTAAAGAGAAAAATTAGATATTATACCTACTCCAAGGTTAAGCTTCCCTTGAAGATGATAAGAGCTTGAGAGAAAATGAATATTCTAGATTTTCTAAAACATTACGTGAGCTTTAAAGTTCTAAATTTATGGAAAATCACCCTTATTTATAGACTTTAAAGTTGGTAATTTAAGCTTAAATCACCTTATGGTGTTCTTAGTTTAATCACAAACCTCCTAACCAACTTCGTGAAAATGACATAAAAACCTTTAATCAATGGATGATTAAAAATTGGCACATTATGCACATATAGAATTCAGCTAGGGGATTTTTCTTATAATAATCTATGCACAATTCTTTATGTCATTCAATTGATCATGATCTGTCTATGTAAAAATGCAATTAACTATTCCATCTAGTAGTAAAGTGTCTTAATGCCTTTCTTCAAAAAATTTGAGTTTTCTATTTTAAACCTTTTGGATTAAACCCTTAGGAAATCTCGGCATTCCAAATTCCAAAGGTCCTTTCATGACCCAGTCTTAATTATACCTTTTTGACCTAAAGTCCATATTCAATTTCATTTTGGTGAAATCAATTTTGAAATCTGAGTTGTAGAACTCTCCCAATTTTAAAGTCTAACTCTAGGCTAAAAGTTGACTTCATATATAGTTAACTTTTGCCACTTTGCATGCTTTTGATTTAAACTTCTAAAATAAGTCTATTTTTCATCCAAATGACCTTAATAAACACTTTAATCACTGTAAAAGACATATCCTAGTCAACTTTGACATTCTCAAATTTGTAAAACCTGGGTCTCATTTTTTCAATATTGGCACCTACACCTTAAATAAAACAATTAAGCCCAAATGCCTTATTATATTAAACTAAGCTAATAAAAACAAATTGAAACCTTAATTAGACTTTTGAATCATCTATAACTTATCCAAGAAGATCCAAATCTAAAAAATTTCATCTAACCCTTAAAATTAAGAAAAAGCCAATTAATGGCCTAGATAACATAGGTGCCTCACTTTGGCTATTGCTAAGAACTTAGGAATAATGCAAAAACTAAATAGAGATGGTTTTCTTTAGGACAATAAACTCCTCGACATGAAGTTTTTGCTTTCGTTTTTACAATACATGCAATACCTAACTAACTATTACTTATTTAAAGGATGTTAATCCTTACTAACCTTATGCTTAATTGATGAGATACTAATTTTGCTAGTTTTTTACCTGACTAAATAGATTCAACTTAATAGGGAATTTAAAAATGTTGATTTGATTGTGTCTTCTCTTTAGACAAATAAAGTAAACTAACATACTACCTATTTCATCGGTCATCTGCCTAACCAAATAAAGAAGACTTAGGTTGCAAGCTTGATTGCTCTTCCACATAACCAAATAGAGTGGACTTACACATAATGCATACATCGATGGACTTAAATATTTCCAAATAAATAGGACTTGACTCAAAAATCCAATTTGTTGGTTTTTTGCCTTACTAAATAAAGAGGACTTGGGTTGTAAACCATAACCAAATAGGGTGGACTTGCACACAATACCTACTTTGATGGACTTATATATTGTTGAATGAAGAAAACGTGACTAAAAAAGTACTTCATCAATCTTCTACCTAATCAAATGAAGAGAACATAAAGAAAACTAAGTTTATTGACTTTCTGCCTAGTTAAATAAAGTGTATGAAAGGACCATAAACTCCACCAATCTTTTGCCTCACCGAATAAAATTGACAAAAAAAATCTTTATCTGATCCTATATTTAATCGAATAGAGCTAACTCAAATCCTACTTCACTAACCTTCCACATAGTCAAATAAAGAGGACAATAGTTGTAGTCTTCTGCTTAACCAAGTAAAGTTGAAAAAAAACTCTGTCTTACCTTCTACTTAGTCAAAAGAAGCTGACTCAAACCTGACTACACTAGCCTTCCACATAATTAAGTAAAGCAGACAAAAGAAATAATTTATTTCTGTAAGGCATAAGCTTCCTACAAGGTGCCAATTTCATTGGTTTTCTATCTAACTAACTAGACTGGACTTTTCTTTTCATCCTGAGTACCAACTAATTTGGATTTACTTACCAGGGAATGAATGATATTACATGAGGTAACATCCACTAGGGAATAATCCTTGTTTACACTGACATCACTAAGGATATCTTCGTTTTGAATAATTTCTTTAATGCATCATGAATACATATGCATGATTTTTACCTTCATGTTAATATGCAATCATAGTACATCATTCATCTTAATGTCATTCATGATTTGCTCTGCTTTTATGAAACATTTGTCATGGCAATTCTATTTTCTTTCATCTCTTTCCAATCCATCATGATTTCCATTACCATCTTTCTTTTTTAATAGTTATCTTTGTTTCACTAAAAACCTTTGATGCCTATTTCTTTGAACTAGTTACTATCCTTTATGCTCATCATTTATCCATAAATCCTATAATTTTTGCTACCACTTTCTTCTTTTCATCCTTAGGTTTTTATTTCTTTTTGAAGCATTCAATCTCTTTACTTAAGTAATCTAAACCTTTAAATTGATAAAATTTAGAATAGATGCCAATTTTCTGATAGAATATTGGTTTTTGTTATCAAAATATCAAGGTATCCTACATTAATTCCTTACCAAATTATTAATCATTATTAAACAAATCAATAAGCAATGGCATAACATAAAGATAATCTAAGAAAAAAAAGTTCATTATGAATTTTGAATAATCAATTAGTTGAAAAATGTTTACAATTCACAAAAAAGATTTAGTGACTGCTTAGCAAAGAATGAAATTCAAAAGGTAGGCATTTTAGTTAAAAAAATCTTGTACTTTTAGAGAATGAATCTAGTTTAACTCTCGAAAATGCCATTTGATAAATCACTTCATGTAGGAGTAGTATTTATTTTGAAAACTCATTGAAACTATGCAATGTCTTTCTTTGGCTGAAGACATTATCCCAGCACTTTGGCATTTAGCACAGAATATTGTAAACCCAATAACCTTTGGAATTTGCCCTTTGCACAAATCCAACAATATTTGGTTCAAACATAATACTTCTTCACCCTATTAGAATTTATCAGACTGGGTAATTTATTCCCATCTATCTCAATCAATATCAAGGCTCCTCTACATAATGCTTTTTTCACCATATAAAGCCCTTCCTTCTTTAGAGTCCATTTGCCCCAAGTATCCTTCTAGATTGAAAGTATCTTTCTAAACACAAGCTCTCTCTCATAAAACTGTCAAGGATGAACTTTCTTATCATTCTCTTCTGATACATCTACCTACAAAAAATAGTTCTCAATCTTTCTTCCTCAATAAAGTTGAGCTGTTTATATCAAGATTTGACCCATTCAACCTTTCCTAGCTCAGCTTCCATTAATACCTATAATGAATGAATCTCTATCTTTATTGGTAGTATCGCTTTTATCCCATTGACCAAGAAAATAGGTTAGCATCTATAGAGGTATGAAATAAAATTTTATAGGCATGCAAAGCAAAGCAAATTATGATGCTTGACTTTGAATTATGCACACATTTTGTGCAGCATTTTGTTTTTTAAATTTGAAGCATTATCGGTGATTTTTTTTAATTCTAAATTGGCTATAATTTTTTTTGACAAATTTACATACCATTAACTTAGTCATATTTGCATAAAAAATAGCTTCCATCCATTTAGTGCAGTAATTTATTTCCACTAGGATAAAGTGATGGCCATTTGAAGCTTTAGTTGAAATTAAGCCTATTATATGCATGCCTCATATTGAAAATGGCCATCGAGATGCCATCATGTGCAACTATGATGCAGGCACATTAATCTTATCTACATATATATATCAAACATTAATTTTATTTGCATATATCTAACACTTATGACATCTGTGCTCATACATTATGTACTCACCCTCCATTGTTAACCAATAATATCCCAGCTTCAAAATTTGCTTGGCCATCATGTGTCTATTAAAGTGTGTTCCACAGGTTTTTCCATGGACTTTTTCCACTATTTTTTAGCCTTAGAAACATTTACATACCTTAAAAGCACTTAGTGCTAAATTTTTTTACAAGACTTTACCATCAAGGATGAAATTCGTGGCCATCCTCTTAATGGTTCTCTGATCATTTTCAACAGCATGATACAGATATGTCAATCCTTGACATACTAAAGAATATCAAAATACCACAGTTAACCATCATTTTTAGCTTCCATATTATGACAATGAGTGGGGATCCTATGAATGCCCATCTTAACAAGCATTACCTTAGCCCCATTAGTATTATGATAGACAAATGGCTAAAGCGTTAGTTATCTGATTCTTTTCCCTAGGTAAATGCTCAAAATCAATTTTCTCTAACTCTTTCACTAGTTCAAAAATAACTTCTTATATTGCACTAACTTTTTGTTGTAAAAAGTCTTAGGGTCGCAAGTAATTAGATTAAAAAATGTTAAAAACACTAATCCAAGACTCTTTAAACAAGATCATTTTGCAAGATTTTGATTAATCTTTTAGTCAAGAAACATGAAAAGCTATTGAAAATTCAAACATTACCTCAATCTTGAGAAGTTTTTTAGTAATTCCAGGACCCAATTATCAAAAACACTAAGCCTGGTTGTTATAAACCAAAGTTTCCAATTGTCTAGCCTCTAGTGGTTATGCATACAAGTGACCTAAAAAACCTTCAACAAGAAAGAAACTTTGTTATCGAGAGCCATAATAGCAGTTTAGGTTTCAATAAACCATCTCTTGCACTTAGAAGACTAGGATTTAATAATCAAAACAAAGAAAAATAAAACTAGTTTTCCTCTTGTTGGAAAGAAGTTGGTGCAATTTTCCATAGAGATTCTAGAAAAGCTACCTAACCTTATTTTGGTTTCCCATAGTTAATTTTTTTAAGCCTCCATTTCACTACGAAGGATGGCTAATAAGGGTTTATATAGCCTAAGGTTTAAAATTTTGGATTTTAAGAAATTACAATTTGCCCTTAGCCTACTTGAACTTATTTAAATTGGTCTTAAGTAGCCAATACTTGTATGAGACATATAAACCCAATTTCAATTTAAATTTTGCTAATCACCCATATTTGTGTGATGTATTAGCCTATATCATATTTGTAATAAATATGAAATAGTGCAATGAAGAATATTTTATATTTATAGACCAAGATTGGTAGCTAGTAATGAATTATGACCATCCAACATGTAGGGAGTGTCAATATGGTTTTGACAAGCCTTTTAGTCTTTAGCATCTAAATGTAATAAATATCTTTCATCATATACCTCAGAATTAGAAAGAACATGGCTTAACGTCTACTTTTAGCCCATTCCATATTAGTATGCAACCTCTATGTGTTAACTCTATAAGCATATTGCCTTGGCTAAGGACTTTGAGTTAACATGGGCTAGGTAGATGTGAGATATGTCCCCTCATATCACTTCAGGTGATGAATCCTTCTCTAACCACTCATTCACCTACCATATGATCCATGCCATACCCAAAACAACCCTGCCATAAGCATATATCTATTATGTACTCATTCATGATGGAATCAAAGCATGACACTTCTAATACGAGATGACCTGGTGTCATCAGTCTAAAGATCACTTACATTACTAACACATAAGAGTATTTTCATAGACACTTAAGTGATATACCAAATGAAACCCTAATAGTGGGTCATATTCAGTGAACTTGTTACCATAACAAGCACCCATATAATGTCTCTAAGTATCTTTATACTTCAACTTATGAGATTAGTTGCATGCATCCTATGCATAAAGGTTTACATATGTCAGTCTTTGTGCACTGTTAATGCCTTATCTTGATAATACGATAACCATGAACTCTTTTAGAAACATGCTTTGATGCATACGAATCTCATAATTGTAACTCTTTAAAATTCTTTTCCAAATGTGTTTCATGGGCTTTATCTATGTAAGATATTTATAACAATTATATAATTAAATCTTATAGATAAAGAAATACCTTTATAACATTAATTAACTATAATGTTTGATTACATGAAATCACTAAATGCTAATGCCTTACAAGTTATAATGATTGGGTTGTAGGTTTACATTAACAATCTCTCACTAGCACTAAAGTTAATCACCTATATACTAAGCCTAATGCCTTTTATATGATGAGTATGTTTTTGCTAGGATAGAACTTTAGTGAAGGAGTGGCTATGTTTTCCTTAATGGGTACTCATTCCGTACTAAGTCACATCTCTCTATAATGTCTCTAATGATGTGATATTGCTAAGTAAACCAATGGATTTAATAGATAGTTAAGTATAGTAACTATCCATATTAGAGGTGCATGTACCAAAACTCCAAAATATCTCTACTTTTGTATTTTGCTTTCACTATCCACATGGCCATAGAAGAATAAATTTTTTCTCATCTGAAAGTGAAATCTTAATAGGCATTCACACTCACTCTCCTACATTCTCTCTACAATACCAACCATTATAAAAAGGTTAAAAATTCTTTATTTTTGTAGCCAACAATACCACTTCAAAGAAACCCCTCCAAAACACCATTTTAAGCCATTTTCGCTTGCTTTTCTTTTTGTTAACTCATGGCAAGTGAGAAAAAGCTTTGAAGGCTATCGTTTTTGCTTGAAAGCATTTCATTTGTTGGGAAGAAAAGCTATTAGAGCTGTTTTGCTACATTTTCTCAGCTTGTTTCTTTTTTTGTTACCATTTTCATGGTTTCCCCATGCTAGTGACCTTTTTTAGGTTTCATGCATTTTCCTTGATACCTTCTCATGCATTCATGCAAAAAAAAATGTCTTTATGCTATCATGAAATTTCTAACCCTTGATCATGTCATAAAAACATCTTTTTTTATGGTTAAATCATGTTATATGCCTCTATAAACATATTTTGGTATTTTTGTGTATTTTTCTTGCCTAAAAAATCACATTTTTATCCTATCATGAAATTTCCATCCTATGTTTATGTCATGAAAGCATTCATCTCCATGCTCATATCATGTTTTATGCCTCTCTAAGCACATTTTAACATGTTCATGCATTTTTCCTACCTAAAAATCATGTCTTTATGTTGTCATCAAATTTTCAGCATATGTTCATCTCATGAAAATATTTCCCTCCATGCTAATACCATGTGTCATGTCTTTATAAACATATTTTAATATCTCTCTACACTTTCTTGATCATTTCCTTGCATTTTATCATCTCTTTTGTGCCAAAATATTTTTCTATTTGGTTGAACATTTTTTCTATGTTTATTTGCCATTTAGTTCATCATATGCTTGTCAAAATACTTGTTTGATGTTTGCCAAAATTTTGTTTCTTAAAAAGCCCCAAAGTCAGGCCTATGTTAACCTCAATAAATAATGATTAATATGGACTTAAGGTTTTCTATTTGTTGGTCTTCTAATTTTAAGGAAAAATAAAATTTTTCATGTTTGGATTCAAGGTTTATTACTGCCAAATATTTTGTTTCAAAAATAAAATGTCCTTTTTTAGTGTCTAAAATTGGTTGTGCCTAGATTTTTTTGCCTAGAGTTTTCTAGCTTGTGACACTGTCAATAGGTTGTTTCATCATCCCAAACTACTTACGACTGTGTAAATGAGCTCTTGAAGCCTCTATAATTAATCTCTTTTTGTCATGGACATTCAAATGTCTATGGCCTGAGTTTAGTTTTAAGAAACCTAAAAAACTAAAATATCCTTTGTTTTTGCCTTGATAACACTGTAGTTGCAACTTGAAAAATCATTTTCAAACCCTAAGCCTTTTTTAACATATTTTTTGATATTTTCCCTAAGAGGGAATCAAATTGCCTTTTTAACAATATCTCATTTGCCTTTGCATCATGCCAGATGAAGGAGTTATGATTTTTCAAACTAATGTTCTTTGGAACCCTGGATTCATGAAGTGTATTCTATTTATGCCATTTCAACCCAACTGGATTATTGTTTTGAATTTTTTAAATATTTTCTCTTAAAATTTCATAAAATCTTCTTTCTAGAAAGGTTTTGTTTGTGATTTATTAATTTTGAATAAGTCCAGAATGATTTTTCAAAGCCAACTACACAATTTCATTGCATATGCTGCTAATGTTGAACTAGTCCTTAATTTAAAATTATTTCAACATGGAAAAATATTTTTTAAGATTTTTGGGATACTTTTATATTAATCTTTATCAAGTCAACTTATCAATGGCACCCGATCCTTAAAACCTCTAAATTTGCCTAGAATAAAAGTGAAAAAGGGGATAGTGTAATGTTGTCCTCTTTTTTAAGCATTAGTCAAAATCAATTGTTTTTTTGAATTCCTACACTAAGGCATTCAATTGTTTCCATGGGGTCCTGTTTAACCTTATGAGTTAAAATATATGTTTCAATGCATATAGGTTGGATTAAGGCATAAGTAATCTTTTCTCTATCACTTCTGTTTTTATCAATTTTTTTAGTAAAAAATCACCTATTTTATCAAGAATTGTCAAAAATGTCATCTTACCAAGAAATTGTTAAACTTTTATCAATTTAAGTCATTCAACCTTATCTTTTAAAAAATTAACAAAATTTTCATCTATGGAGATACTTCAACCCACTTTATAAGGGGATACTCCAACCTTGTTTTATTAAAAATCATTAAGATTGAGATTTTCTCTCTTTTAGACCTTTTCAAACTGCACAAAGTTAAAACCTAGATTTCATGCCTTAAACATCCAATGGACCCAAATGCATTTCAAAATTGTTGACCTATTTATTTCTAGATAATCGATGATAATTATGAGATATATTCTGAATGCCCTTGCCTTTTCTTATTTTGTTGTTTTGCGTGATTTTATTTTATGTGATATTATCTCATTTTATCATCTTACTAACACGTTTCCTTTGTATGGTCATCTTGCATCCATGTTTTTAAAATCATTTTGTCAAAAAAATCATAAAGTAATGTTCCATCTTAGCATATCTCCAGTTCTTGACACAAGATATAAATTAAATCTAGAGAAAATTTTAGTCAAAAATCCTTATTTTTCGTACTTTTTTGGGGCACATACGAGATTCAAATTTTTATCTAAAACTTAAATTTATTTATATAAATTCATGCATTAAAAAGGGATTATATCAAAATAATGACAAATCAAAACTAAGGAAATTAAAACCAAATTAAGGCATGGTGAGTAAGGTAGTGCTTTTGAGCATAGCGAGAAGATTTGTGCCTTCTTGTACGTAACCAACTTCTGATGCCTCAAGTTTTGTAACTTAGAATGTTGGTTTCAATAGGCATTTAGTCATGCCTACCCCAAAAGATGGCTGTCAACTCCAAGTGTTGGTCATTTTGTGAAGGCCAATCTTAACTAGTTGGATGAGTGATTCATCCAATGATCCCCTTTCCAAGTGACTAAGGAAGAGTCTTTGTCAAGAAAACATTTCTCGTCAAGAATTTTATCATTTTCCCATGCACCAATATTTTTAAGTCATGCGTACATCTCAATCCATGAAAGATTTTTCTGAGGGCATGTTACTAACACTGATATATCACTAGAGCTAAATCTCCATACACTTTCAAGAATTTCCCTTGTCTACTCTTTAGCAGCTTACTACCCCATAACACATGCTTTATTCTTTGTTATGTTGTTAGTGGAATCAAAATTTAGTCTAGCGGTAAGTAGGAATACTTTCCATTTGGGGAAATCAATATCACTCCTATTTCATACTTATGGCATTAGTGGCACCATTGAAGTACATGTTCCAAGTTTCATTCTTAGGTTATACCTTTTTTCTTAATGTATGCATATCAAATCCTCATCAAGAAAATCAAAATCCAATGGCTCATAACCTTCCATAGCACAATTTGCTAGGAAGTTGGCTATGTCACTGCCCATGGCCTTCTGATTCATGTACACTATGTCAAACTTTGAAAAAAGCACTGCCATTTTGCAGTCTTTCTTGAAAGCATCGGAGCTTCATACAAGTACTTAATTGGATATAACTTTGACAAACATTGTCATGTGATAAAGCATATACTATCTAAGCTTTTGTGTAGGCAAAGCCAGTATGTAACACATCTTGTCTACCAATGAATACTTAACCTCACAATTTGTAAACTTTTTGCTGAGGTAATAAATCGCATGCTCTTTCTTCCTTATTTCATCATGTTGGCCCAACACATAACCCATAGACCTTTCAAATACTGGCAAGTACAAGATTAATCATCATCTAGCACTAGTAGTGAACATAAGAGGATTTGAAAGATAGTGCTTTTCTTTCTTAAATGCTTCCTAACATTCATTATTCCATTCACCAAGATCTTATTTTTATAGAAGCTAAAATATTGGATCACATTTATTCATAAGTTGGAATATGAATCTAGCAATATAGTTCAATCTCCCTAAAAATCTTTGCACCTTTTGTGTATGAGGCGACAGCAAATTCCAAATAGCTTTAACCTATGCAAGATCCACTTCTATTCTTTTTCAATAACCATGAAGCCTAATAATTTTTTGGAAGTAACACCAAAAGTACACTTAGTCAGATTGAGTGAACTTTCTTAACCTTTCAAATAACTTTTTATGGTTTCCAACATGCTCTCTTCTTTTAGCGGACTTGGCAATCATATCATTAACATACAATTCTATCTCTTTATGCATTATATTAAGGAACAGACCCACCATGGCTTATAGATACTTTGTCGTGGCTTCTTTAAATTGGATGACATCATCTTATTATAGAATGTAACCCATAAGGTTATAAATTTGGTTTTTTCCATATCTTCTAGCTTCATCTTAATCTAGTTATAACCCGAAAAGCCATCCATAAAGGAAAACGAAGAATTTTTCATTGTGTTATCAACCAATGTGTTTATATGGAATAACAAAAGAATATCCTTACGGCTTGCCTTATTTAAGACCTAATAATCCATGCACATGCATATTTTTCCATCTTTCTAAAGGGTAGGCATAATATTTGCCACCCATTCTTGATACTTAGCCACTTCTAAGAACCTAGCATCTATTTTCTTTTTCAACCCTTCTTTTATCTTAAAGAGAATTTTTTGTTTCATCCTTCTCAATTTCTATTGCATCGGTTTACACCTAAGTATCAATAAAAGCTTATGCACTGCTACATCTGTATCTAATCTTGGCATATCCTAGTATGACAAAGCAAGTACATCTTTAAATTTCTTTGAGAAAGCAATCAACTCTTCTCGAGTGGATAAGGTATTGTAGTCATAATTTTGACTTCTCTTTTTCACTCTTTAGTCTTTAAATTGACTACATCTGAAGATTCCTTATGAGGCGTGATTTATCTCTCCTATTGCTTGATCAACCTAGCTAAATCCAAGGGCAAGTCGCACTCTTTAGAATTTTCATTTGAATACACTTCACTCTCATGAAATGATTTATCAAAATTGATCCCCAAAGAGTCAACCCTTCTTTTTATATTTCTTATGTTAAGATATTTGAGAAAAGTTTAGGCATTGAAGCTTTAGGTGCATATATATCAAGGCGTTACAAATCAAGGTATATTATGGTATCAAAAAAATTGGTTTAATGCAGAAAATAATCAATTGATTCAAGAAATGAAGCATTCATAGGCCAATAAAGACATATGGATATGAAAATATCATATTTGTTATTTATTTATTAATAAGTAATAAACATGGCCCAATACAGGAAACCCTTAGATATTGTTGAGCCTCAATATTTAGGGCAAAGGTCTTAATATTCATAAAAGAAAAGGCCTACAATCCATAGAGATCTTGGTGTAATACCAAATCTAGTGATCATGAACACAGAGAATACCTAACTCCAAGATCTTATTCTCAATCAATATAGTTACTAAAGCTCTCAAAGGCCTCCCTCAGCAACACTAGGAGCTCTGCCATATGGCTTTCTTGGTCTCAGTCTAAGAAATCCATAGAATAAAAAAGTCCTAAAGAAAAGCAAAAATCTTTTCATCCCTTTTTAAGTCAAGACCCATCATCTTGTCTATTCTTCTATTTCTAGCCCTCTCTGTTAATCTCTTTTCAAAGCAACATTCGATTTATACCCTAACCTCTTTTTTCCAATTTGATTGACCACTTCAATGCATTTTTCATTCCCTGCAGATGTTTTCCTAATCTTTTGCCAGCTTGGCAAAGTTTTTTAACAATTATTTTTAGCCTTTCTTAGTTTATAAAAATAAACGGGGTTGAATAATTTGTAATCCTTTCCCTGCACATATATTGTTCACAAACTCAAAGGATTGAAAAAAAGGATTAGGAATCTCTTTATCATGATCTATATAAGGCATATTAGCAAACTTGACAGCCATGATGTTTTCTTTCCACTAATGCAATCACCTTATCATCTATAAAAACTTCAACTTTTAGTGTAAAGAGGAAAAAGCTATCTTATAGAATGAATCCAAAACGTTCATAATAGATATTTGTTTAAAGGTGCAAAGTCTGTCACCTAAAACTCCACTTCATAAATGCAAGGGCGAATTCTCAGAGGAAACATAATCATGCCAACCATGAGGAGGGAATGGTTCTTGATATGTGAAACATCAACCAACAATCTTTGAAGAATGACTAATCGTAGCACATTTAATACATTACCATTATAAATTAACACTGGCAGCAAAGTATATCTTTTACCATTGACAATGATATGGAAAGCTTTCATATTGCTCCTTCCTCCTAAAGGGATTTCATCATTATTGAATGATATGAAATTGTCTACCAATGTATTATCTACCAATTTATCCATTTTTTTCCTAAAATTTTTGTGCACACCTTGAACAAATCCTTCCTATGTGGTTCCAAGTTCAACAAAAAAGCTATCATCGATATTTTAGCAGGCTACTTATTCAATCATTCCATAATATTGTACTCACTATGCCTTATAAACTTTAATAACTCTTTAGCTTCTTGTTCACTTACTAGTTCTTTTACTTCCTCAAAAATAGTCTCTATTTCCACTTCCAACTTATCTTTAGTCTCTTCAACCATAGTAATTTTCCTTTATCAATAGAAGGTAGGGCATAACAATGCTTACTCCTAGTCATGTGACTCATTTTGATTATAACATCAACTAGAAGACTTAATTATCCTGCTATCATGGTATCAAACTCATACTTTCACAAAACTACTTCATCACTTCTAAATGAAAAAGGTATAGGGACCCTAGTGACTACTGCAGAGTTGGCATTATAGTTATAGCATTGACAGCTGACTCTTCACAATAAATAACCATCGATTTACCAATTCGACATGGAACCATTGCAAACCCCTCACTAACCATATTTATTGGCACTGCCACTGGCTCTTGCAATTCTTTATAGAATTCTATCTTTTTATTATCCATTAGCTTCTAAAAAATAACTCTAAAATGATTGCACTCTTATAGTTCACATCTATTTTCACCATGAAATTCACAATACTTTTCCAAACTACCTACTGAAACCAACTTTCCCAAGATTATCTTAGCTTTGACTAGTGTTTCCCAAACTGCATTAAGGAGTTTTCATTTTGTTTACCCTCACCTTAACCCTATACAACTTATTTTGCATCACCACATCCACGTTGGGCTTAGTATGATTAGGTAATGGATTTTTAGCAATATTAGGACTGAGTCTAGTTTTAAACTTTAACCTTTTCAGTGTCAGTAAGACCTTAACCTTTCTCTTAAATGTCAAACAGGTTTTTACCAAATGCCCTTGCACACCCTTATGATACTCATATGTAGCATTGGCATCATACCATTTCAGATAAAGAGGTTGTAAGGTGTGACATAAATTAGTGCTATCAATTACCCCTAAAGCAACCATGGGTATAAGTCATGATAATACATCAGGATTAGGTTGACCTATTGCTTGTTGTATGTTGGCTTAATGGGTTTTGGGTTATTCATAATGTTTCTAGTATTCTAGGTTCTCTGGTTCTAGTTACGACTTTGTGGATGCATATATGTTGAGTTATAAGCAGTAATGTATAAGGATTAGGGATTAAATTGGTAAAAACTCAAACTCGACCTAAAAACTATAGGGTAGTATGGATAGCAAAGTATAGGATTAATAGGTGCACGATTATCAATGCTAATAGCATTAACTTTTTCTTTCATTTTTTTACCCAAGGCTAGTTTCTTATTTCTTGAAGATTCACCACTTGACATTTTGCCATTTTTAAAAGCACCTTCAATCATTTCTCTAGATAATAATGTATTCACAAAATTCTTAGTGGCATTACTAACCAGTCTCTCATAAAATCAAGCTTTTCAATATTCTAATGAAAATAATTGTCATCCTTTTTTCTTTAAAGGAATAATCACTTACATTGCCTCTTCTCTCCACCTTCAAGCATATTGTCTAAAACTCTTAGTAGACTTCTTCTCCATGTTTTGCACTGACAACCGGTTGGGTTCCCAATCCTATGAATGCTTGTACTATTCTATGAAAGCTTGAGCCAAATCTGATAAAGTTAAAATCTTAGCTTTATCCAATCCTACATACCACTGAGCTGCAATATCGATTAAACCATTCAAAAAGCAATAAATCAACAACTTCTTATTGTTTTTATACCCTACCATCTCGTAATAATACATCCTAATGTAAGCTGACGGGCTTAAAGTACCATTATAATTTTCAAACTCCGATGTCATAAATTTTGGAAGAAGGACCAACCTGAACACCAAGCCTAACTCTTTAGCATCCACCACTTTAAACTTATCTATTCCTTCTAGAGCTCTTAGTCTTTTCTCTATGACCTTTAACTACACTTGTTCCTTTTCATCTTGTTAAGATGCTTTCATCATAGACCTATCCAACTTGGCAAACTCATTAAGTTTAGAAACTAATAGGTAGGCCAAAGTCAATCCCAAATTTAACTTTTTATTAATGATCACCTGTGGCACTACATCTTAAGGACACTCATTCACTATAAGAGTAATTCTAACAAAGTGTAGGGTTTGAGATGCTTGAACTAGAGGTATTGCATTTTCTACTTATGTACCATTGACAAACTTGGTAGACTTTCCCTTAGGGTCAACATTTTGAGTTTAAGAACCCGTGCCTCTAACTTTCTTATTTTTTTTATAAGTTAACATCATTAACTCTGTGATCTTAGCCAATTGCAACCTAATTTCCTTATGACCCTTCATCATCATTTTCTGAGCTTCCTCTATCTTTTTAACCTAGTTGATGAATCATTGTCCATATTTCTATGTTAAGATCGAGTGTTATATATCTTATGAACAAGTATCTTTATACTTTTTCACTATTCGCAATTTCTTCCTTTAGAGAATGACATCAAGTTTTAGAATCCCATATTTTGATTACTATGCATGCTATGACATTAATGCAAATGCACACACATATATAAAAAGAATGAGTTAGTATGAAGGGAAATAGCATGAATATTACGCAAACATGTTGAAAGCATTGGCTAGAGCAATAACTCTAATAGAAATTGCCATCAATATCTATATCAAATATTATATCAAGAAAATCAAATTTAGACATCCGTTTAGTACAAAAACCATTTAAATTACATCCTTGATAAGAAATAAAATCATTTCTAGTTCTATCAATCCCTTGGGACAATGTTTCCATTTTGCTTTTCTTCTTTGATAGGGATATTGGTTGTTAATGGAGATTCGATTCCACCTTGACATCACTCTAAACATGTAACCAAGCAAGAACATAATTATTCTTCTTTTGGCTTACTGACAAGCTGGATGAAAGCTTGATAACTCATTTTGCACTTTTTTTGGCTCTGTTTCTCTATAGGTCCATTTTCTTGTTTATCTTTACCACCTTGGATTCCTATACCTTAGATGACTTACTGACCTCGATGTTTTTCAGAGCAAGCCTGAGTCATTTGTTATACTGATGCAATACTTCCATACCTTATTTAGCAATATTTTTTCTCTTACAAAGCTTTTTTAATTGTTGCTCGCATGTAGCTTGATTATACTTTAACTATGTTTTTTTAACCTCTAACTGAATAATCTCTAATTAAAATGCTACCTGCTCTAACTCAAAATTTTTTCTTTAATATTCAACCTTAGACAATAACTCTCATGCTATAAGAACCATACCTTTATCCGGAAGCAACATAATGTCATTGACGTAATTATCTCTCTGAACTTCATAAGCCAGAGTCAAATCATCTTGATAACGAGCCAACTGCATGCGATAAGTCTCTCTATTCATTATTCACAGCTTTTATTCCTTTTATATAACCATTTCTTCCATAAACAAAATCAAACTCACCCTGATCATGAGTTGAAAGAATAAACTATTGGGACTCAAGCTACCTCTAAACTAGCAAAAAAGCATAGCTAATATAACCTGAGATGTTTATCAATGGTATCCAATATTTGTGTCCATATTGGTAAAACATAACAAAGGAAACATCCATGGTGCTTTCCATGTAACATCATTCTTCTTCAAGTTTTGAAATACCAACACCTACTAATTTTTAGTGTAATCCATTAGCCAATCCTTCCTAACGAATTTGGCAATTGGTTAGAATGACTTGTATACTTTTGGAGATTAGCTTTTGCTTATTTCCAAAAGTGACTATTGATCTATATTTATAATAGTGGCATATAACAAAGAAATCTACTCATGGATTTTCTCTTGCAAAAATTTAAGGATTGTATCAGCTCAACTCAAAACAACATAGCCAGGTTGATATTGTACCTGTGCCAATCAAAGAAATCGACCACTATTACATTAATATACCCTAGAGTCATAAGAAATAGCACTAATCCATAAAAAGCCAATGCAAAGATATCTCTTTTTTCTCTAGGTTCGAGCAATCATCCATCAAATCTTATAACCTATGCCCACAAATGCCTTAATCCAAGCCTTAAATGTTATGATGATATTAGTTGACTATTTCTTCATTGTAGGTGGATTAGACTTCTTAATGTACACCTGACTAAGAATGGTATGTTTAATATGCAATAATGTACTCTTCAATCATTAGAACCATATCCTCCTTATTAAAAGTGAAGCACTAATATCCTAGATTCTAAAATTATACTATAGCTCAAAGCAACCCCTTATCTATCCTAACCTGAACCAATAATGTCATATCCCCACACTTTCAAGTTAATAAATCTCTCTATGTATTGGCTTATAGATCCCATATGGCTTACAAATTAAACATATATTTCTACCATAACTCAATATTCACTTGGATTGAAAATCATGAGACATACCTAACTTTCAAAGTATTCTTATGTTGCTTTTAAATTCCTTTCGACTAATCTTTCACTATGAAATATTTTTCTTATGTTCCTCTAGATCAAATGACCCTTAGGATAGACACAGTCCCTTTTATACCAATAGCCTTGGGATACACTAATGATGGTATTAAAAGCGAATAAACAAGGCAAACAAAATCTTGAATTAGTCATATGCAAAATAATCTGTATATCCTGAATGGTCCTGAAAATTTTGTTTCTAAGCTTTGCAGCTTTTTGACTCAAACAAACACCTTTATTTCAGTATTAGGGCAGTAACCTATAATCAAAATCTATAAAAGTAGCCCTATCAATACATGGCCCTAATTTAGTGCATAGATTTCCTTTAAGACACTTTTCTCAAAATTAAGCTATTAAAATGTTTTTAGTATCACATTGCCATCAATCTGATAGCATAACAGTAGACTTAAACGTTCTCAACACTATTACATTTAGGATGCAAAATTCCAAGGTGTTTATTCACCTTAACTCGATTTTATTTTTTGAACATGTTTTAGCCTTCAACCCATCAGGTATTGCATGTTTTACTCGTGTTCATTCACTTCAACTCAATTTTATTTTTTGAAGATGACCTCCAACACATATGGTCCCTAAATCATTTCTTAAGCTCAGTAGGAATAGCGAAGGCACCCTAATCTTAGGCCCATCGTAGGCTTAATGGAATGGGTTTGATCCAGGTGAATACATTACTCATGTTTATATGAATGGATTAAGAAAATAAAAGCAAGGAACCTTAAGGGCTTTGGCTGACCATACTAGTTGTTTATCACACGATTAGTTAGTAACCCCACTATATCCTAAAATAGGTCTTACATCTTTACTTACATAGTACTCGACAAAGAGTCTGATGCATATGCTAAGTGCAGAGTATGCCAGGAAAAACTCTAAGCCTAGATCTCACTTAATAATTCAAGATATATATATCAATCATATTGTTTATTTTTATAAGCAAGCATAACATCATAGTGTTTTTGTTCAAGCACTGCAACATTGCTAGTGCATTTATAGCCATATCATAATGATCAATCAATCAACCAAACAATCACAACAATAAATATTGGGGGGATTATAATAGAACACCAACTAAAGCCAAGAAAAATTAGAACTAAAATGTGACTAGTTTAAGGCTAGACTTTCTTTCTTTCCCCAAAGGACCAAAAAGCTACATAATATATAGAGATATAGACCTCAACCATATAAAAGCATATAGCACTCAAATCATTGTAAAGACCTAACCAATCATACAAATTGCTTGTCTAAACCTTTCATATCAAAATACAAGTGTGACTGGGTTAAGGATTCATCATTTATATGTTTTGGATTGGTGTGATTGGTCACCTATTAACACTATTCACTATAGAGTTACAAAACTCTAAACAAATGATTTTACAATCTATGTATACCAAAGATGTATAAAGTTAAGCTCGAGAGTCAGCTAACCATAAGTAAGGATTCGATCTATCTCGTGATGCTCAAAACTTGGTGCTAACTAATCACATGTATTCGAGTTTGTTTTTCTTGGTTTCAATCAATTGTATTCAATTACAATCTCCCTTTTATTTATTTTAAATCAAACAATATCACCACAAAAATTTGTTTCAAGCTCTTTAAATTTATGTCAGGCTATTCCTATTATACAAAATCACTAAATCAAATAATATGAATGTCGACTCACTATTCTTTGACTTAACAATATCCAACAAATTTTAGGAAATCATTTTGGCTTTCACGTAAATCTTTTATTTGGACACTACTATATCGCATAGCATATCAAACTAGCCTTTCTTCTAGTTTTTTCCCAATTCCTTCAAAATTTTTATTAGATGAGCCATACATGACTAGAAAGAATATTGATTCTATTTTTATCTAGAAAAATGACAAAAATACAAAAAATGATTATCCTCATCGAAAATAGCTTGTATTACTGATCAAGCATAGAAATAGAGCCATGCAAATACTTCATGTTATGAAATTTTTCTACATTCGTTTGATCATGAAAATAAACATTTCAATTACCTATTACGTAGCCAAATCAATGAGGCATATAGGTAAAATACTAAAAAAATTCCTAAGGTCTAGCTTAATTAAAGTATATCTTTTTTATGAGTATTGTGTCAGACTATAATAGTAGCTCTATTACAACTTGTGATCACAAAGCATTTTTTAAAAGTTTTTAAACATGTTTTTGAATGTTTGAACATCCATCAACTAGACCAAATAGACTCTATAAATTTTGTATATAAGGAAACAACAAAGACCTCTAAGTAGCATGGCCTAGGACTATGTTTTCTAACATTGGTGATATGTTTTGGAGTAATGCAAATGTCTCTATTTTTATTGCTTGTATTCATTATTATTTATTACTAACTGAGAAGCACATCAATGTCAATCACTTATTGCTGAAACCGACAACTAAAATAATAGTAAACACTATGTTTTAACTCACCTAAAATCACCTAATGACTAACATTAAGACTCACTAAGTTTAGACACAACAAAACACTTTAAAACATTAAAAAAACATTTTTATTGTCTCTCAATGAACTTTAAATCTAGCTATTTTATGTAATATCCATAAGTTGCTTATTAAAAAGCTTATCAAACTCAACCAAACCTTGACTCACCTATTCATTAAGTGAACCAAGATTGGCCCTTGGGGGATTTTTTGAAAAAAAAGTTTTTACACATCCTAAACACACTAACTTGGATTTTATCAAACATGTAGAATACTAACCTATAGTTCTAGTAACTAATCATCCATAAACCCATTCTAAACACTAAATTCAACATGTTTGAACCATTCTCAGCTACTAATGCTCATCTAAGCATTATTTTCTCATCAAGTTCTTATCAATCAATAATAGAACATATGAAAACAAGCTTGGATTCAATTCAATCAACATTGTTAATAACCAAAATTTGCTTTCAATCATTTAAGCTCAACAATTAAACATGTGTAGATAACCCATTTTGTCCAGGTGTCCATGTGAGCATTTTCAGGCATCATCAAATCGAAATGGCCAAGCTCAAACCAAGTCCATCATTCTTAGCTAAGGTAAGGTCCTAAATTATTTAATTTAGGGCCAAGTCTTATAAAAATATATATTAGATAAAATAAGTCCGACATGCTTATTAATTAATTTATTTGGGCTTATGTTATTTAATTATATTAGTCATAAATTATTTAATTCAGGGTTAAGCCTTATAAAAATATATTAGATAAAATAGGGCCCACATGCATATTTCATTATTTTACGTAGGCCTATTTTATTTAATTATATTAGGCCACCTTCTTAAATATTTTAAATTCTTGATAGGCTTTATTAAAATTATTTTTATTTTATCCATTATTTGAATTAAGTTTAGGCCTATTAGGTTGGGTTAGTAATTTTTTTAAAAGCCCAATTAACTTGATGTTAGGATATTTCATGGTAAAAAAATTGATATTCAAGGGATATTTTGGAAATTTAATGGCTAATTGGTGCTCAAGTATTAGTACCTTCTTCGATTGAAAATTGAAAACATAACCTAGCACACATGACTCATCATTTTTGTGAGACAATATACAAAATTAACCTTTCACCTAGGTTTTGTTTAGCTTTAGCCATCATCCTTTATAAACAACATTTGTTGATTTACTTCAACATACACGAGAGCCACCCAAAAAATTTTATTTTTATTCTCGTCACCTAAGGCCACCCTAAATTTTTTTACCACGGGAGCTAGCCTAAAAAAATCATTCTAGCCACCAAGATAAAAAAGGAAGGAAAAGAAAATATTTTTTTTCTTGACCAAGAAGAACCACACACCACATGGTTTCAGCCACCATTTTTTCAATCCATTCTCATGGGTCAGGGTTTGTGAAAGAAAGGGAATAAAAAAAGAAAAGACTTGGCTAAAAAGATTTAGGCAAAAGGTAAAAATAGCAAGGAGATTTTCAAGCTTTCGTTGGTATATTTCAACCTTTTTCTCCTTATTTTCTTGCACTGCAAATATATCTCATGCCATTTTTTATGGGCATTATACATATAGCCATGACCTATCGAAGAAAATCATATTCTTGCTTGGATTGATTTCATGTTGTTTTAATGAAGCTTTAATATTGGTGGGATGATTAAAAATTGTATTTTTCTTTGGACGCTTACAACAGCCCTTGTTTTGATGTTATGGTATTATGTCCTATTCTAAATCATGATTCATGTTTTATAAAGTTCATCTCGCATTTCTTGACATTATTTAGGAGATGGTTTGCATCTTGAGCATGATTTACTTGTCAAAATGACTTTTGATGATGCTTGTTCTTATATTTATGTTGGGAAGATAGTGCTATATATTTGCTTTATCATATGCTTGACAAAATGCTTATTTGATGTCATTGCTTCGTGAATGATGTGCTAATTTTTGAAACCCATCGAAAGCTATACTAATATCAACACAAATAATGGGATTATTATTGCTTTATTATTTTTAAAAAATTAATACTTTATTCTTGGTGTAAAATTAAGCATTTTATTTTTGGCTTCGTGGCCTAATGAGGCAAATAAATTTTGTTTTTGGCCTAAAACAAAAATTACTTTTATAACAAGCTCTATTCTAACACCTTGCCTTGAGTCCTGTGTAGTAACCCGATGGCATCCACTTACCCAACCATAGGACTTGGGTCGGCTCATGATTTTGTTGTCATTAATTCCCCAATTGTTGGACATTTGTATGTCCCACAATTCAACTTATGATTAAAAATGCCCAAACTCGAAACTATGTTATTTTTGCACTAACAACATCGTTACCTTGAATTGAAAAATTCTTTTCAGACCTTAAATGATTTTCTCAAAATTTTAGAATATTTTTCCATTAAAAGACATTGAATCACCTTTCTAACAGTGTCTTGTTTTCTCCCATAAATGCTTAGATGAGGGAGTTACAATTTTTCAAACCTTTGCTATTTAAAACCGTTATAATTAGCTATTTTAGTTCTATTTGGGCCATTTTGACATATCAGATGATTTTTCTAGATTTTTTAAATATTTTTCCTGAAAGCATTTTGAAATTTCCTTTATGGAAAGGTATTGTTTGTGATTTAACAATGCCAAATAAGTCTAAGATGGCTTTTAAAGTTTAATGTAGCCCCTTTCCTCTTTGTGTTGCCAGTGCTAAACCACCCCTAACTTCAAAAATTAATTCCTTGTAGTAAACAATTTTCCTCGATTTTTGGAACATTTTTATATTAATCGTCATTGAGTTAACTTTCCAATGGTACCTTGTTTGCCTCCTAAGCCTTTGGATCAACCCAAAATAAATTTGGGAGGGTGGATAGCATGATGTTGTCCCTTGTTTTTGAACTTAAAGAAAAATTAAATGTTTTTTTTGAACCCTATTTTTGAGGCATTTGAATGACTCAAAATGAATTAGATTAATTCCCCATTGAGTCACATGTCATAATATGGGCCTCTATAGGTTGGAATCAAGGCCTAAATATTTTTCCAAAATTTAATTTTATCTTTTATCTTCATTATTTTTAAGTAAAAGCCTATATTTCCATAAATTACTAAATTTTTTATCTTTGGGATTACTCGAACCCTGCTTTTCAAACTTCATTGAAAATCAAAATTTTCTATCCAGACTTCCTTAGACTTTTTTTTAATCATAATCTTTTACCATGCCTTATATGACCAAAAATGCATTTCAAAATTTTCATTTCAGTTATTCCTCAATAACCAAGGTCAATTATAAGACACATCCTAGCTATCCCTTCTTTCTTTGCTCTTATGACTTGTTTATGCAATATTTATTATATTTTTTTTGCCTTACTAACATGTTTTTTTCCTTGATGATGTTTCGTATCTATGTTTTTAAAATCAAATTTCCTAAAATTATTAAGGCAATGTTTATCTTGGTATCCTCCCAATACTCAATATGGAATAATCTTTTCCAAGCCATGTTTAGGAACTTTTAGCCTTACATTTCTCCATGCCTTTGGGTTACATAATGTTATCCAACATTTTACAAAAAATAAAACTTATTCTTTTCAAAATTTCATGCATTTTAAAAAAAATTATATTTAAATAGTAACATAACAAAAATGAGAAAACCAAGACCAAGATATTATACGGCCATAAGGTACCAATTTTAGGTGTCATAGGGGTACTAATCCCTCTTCACATGTAGCTAACTCTCGTACACTTTTAAAATGAACTCTGGTGCACGTAGACCGTAATATTGTTTTTTTGAGCTTTGTAACTCGAGATACTAGTTTTAGTAAGTGTTTGATCATGCCTAGCCCAAAATGATCGATGGCGAGTTTAAGTTATTTGCCATTTCACCAAAAACTAGTTGGGCATGCGATTCATCCAACAGTCTTCACCCGTACTCATCATCTCCATCAAATGCCTAATTCATATCCTAATCGAGGACACATCTAAAGGCATCCTTATTTTTAAAACGCGTAAGAGCAAGTTACAATAACTTAGTGACTTCAGTGGGGATTTTTTTTATTATTTGACTATGATCCTTTTCCTTTTATTTTTACTATTAGTGTATGCTTTTTCATTTTTTGCATTGTTGCTAGGGGTTTGCATTGTTGCAATGGGTTTTCTTTTATCCAACAAAATTCATATTGGTTTTAAATGGTAATAAAAAGTTAAATAAAAAGGTTTAGTTATTTTCCTAACACATACTAAGTACTTGCATTTTATTAGACTCTTGGTTAAATTCCACTTGAGAAATAATATAACCCTATTTCTAGGTGGGAGTGAACTATTCACCTCATTGACAATCACTATCCCATAGGGCTAGCGATATCTTCTAAGGTGTAAATTACCTATGCTTTCATGGTTAATAGTCCAAATGGGCATAAAAAAATACATCCCCCTGATTCAAACCCCTTTTACCAATTTTGCGATAGGCCTAGGATTGAGGTGCCTCAGTTTTCCCTACCAGATAAAGAAATGGTTCAAAAATTGATTCAGAGTCAACCTAACCTTATATAATTAACTAGAAGAGCTAGACCATTTCAACACACCCAAGTACTGCTAAAATAACCTAAAGAGTAATACACTTAGGAAACACTGCTTATCTTTACTCCCTCGTACTTACTACACATTGGTGAAGATGAACTTATGCCATCACCAGTGCTTATACCTTTGCCCACAAGACATTATTTGTCTAAAAGTCACCGAGGCATGCTATTATGCTGGTCGACTAGTGGCTAGTGCTTATCTTTTGTTTAGGCAAAACATGAAAATGTTATCACCTATGATCCTATTTAAAGATCTGATAGATACTATTCAATCAATGGCTTAACACACGCTTATCAATGAATGACAATTAACAAATATTATTGCCTTGTTAAGTGACTACACTTGAAAGGTTTTGTATCACCTTGTCAAAGGCAAGCTTAACCCGGATAAGTTGTTATGCTATCCAATTGATGGTTAACGATTATTGTACTTTTCTAAGTGATGGCATGCAAAGGTTGTCACTAAAGATCCTGTTTGAGGCTCAATATGACCTACAAAAGAAGATAACCTGATTAAGTTATCATGCTATCAATTGATGGCTAGACACCAATGAATATTAGGTTATGATGAATGAATAGCATTATATTGACCATTAGTTTTAACTTAAAATTGCATCCTTGTCATGAGTCTTTGAACTGAACACATTATATTATCCACTAAGTCTATCCTAGAGCTTTATGTCACCTATCGCTAAGGCAATATTTATTTTTCTTTTAGCTGTATTTATTTTCATTATTTTGTTTATTAATTTGTTCCATTTGCTACTGACTAGGTATTTTTCTATTTGTTTCTTGCATCATATCATTACATTCATTATAGGATAGTTGGTAAATGGATAATGTTTTTCGAGAAGTCTTATCATGGTTCAACTGCAAGGACTAGTAACTAAAGCATATAAAGAAGTTAGAGGGTAGTCTAAAAAGAATCAACGGATGAACGGGGATCACTTGAAACCCAATTATACATCTAAAGTTCTAGAGCGAGTTGACCTAACTCTCAAATACAATGAGCTAGGTTTCTTAAAAAATGTATGGGGCCAATGGGATAATGCTAAAAAGAGTTTCTTCACTTAAAAATTTGGCTATGTCGCTCTCTTACTCTATGTTGAAATTGATGATCAGCTACTTCCAACTGCTGCATATTTTTGGAACCATGCCTATAGGTTATTCATTTTTAATCAAAAAGATTTAGTCTCAACCTTAAAGAGTATGTTCTCTAATTAACCTCAAGGTATTCAGCTTGACAAGATCTATTCCAAGTTCTTTAAACCACCAGCTTTTAAGGAAAGGTTAGCCGACATTCTTAAAGTTCTCCAATCATGGGTGGTAACACATAAAGTCAAGAAAGGTAAAATGAGTATGTCTTATAGAATATGATAAAATCTGTAAAAAGGAGCAAAGCTGACCGAGAGAGAATAAGGGATGTTTTTGCCCTAGCTATTTATGGTTTAGTCAATTTTACGAAAACTCTTTCGTACATCAAAGTATATATGGTGGATTTGTTCTCCAGGTTGGATGTGGTATTAATCTAGCACCAGATATTCCTGCCAAAACTATTTGATCCTTTCTCACTGCGAACAAAAAAGAAATGAATGCTTCATTGAGTATGCTTCTCTCCTTTATGTTTGGCTTCATAATCATTTTTAGGCTAACATAAAAAAGCTACCTATCCTTATATGAATAACTTTGACCCTATCACCAAATGTTTTAAGAAAAAATAAGGGTCGAATTTGGCCCGAAAGTAATGGATTAAAAATTTCTAGAATTTACTAGGTGAAAAAATAGTCTAAAGAGTCCCTTGTATTGCCCGGAGTCATTCGTATGCAAGTGTAATGATTTTGAGTAGTTCCCTCTTATTAGCATTTGGGTAGTGTTAGCTAAGCTCTATTTATGGCCCTTTATTGTTAAAATTCTTGCAGCTCATCCCTATCATGCATAACCTCAATGATTCAAATGTCGAATATGGAGGAACAAGTTATATAGGAAAGGTAAAAATAACATTTACAGCATAGAAGCAAATTTATTGTTTTAAGCTACAAATGGGAGACAACAAGGTAACGCAAGGCTATGAAAAGTTGAAAATCTATTTGATTAATGATACCTTGGTCTTCTCTAATAATGGCTTAGCTTAAGTGCAAGTGGATGAATTTTTTTTGAAACAAAACTCTTAACAAAGGAGTTCATGCAAGAAAAGCCACGCTTTATGATGAAATTGCACAGTTAAAGGAAGAAAATAGCAACATAGAATTTGAACAACAGATTAAATATATAAAAAAGGACATTGCTAATGAACTCCTTAGATGCTTGCATGAAGAACATAAGGTATTCCTACTTAGTAAGAAATATTAAGGAATTGGTAAGTCCCTAAGTGAATGAAAGGTAAAGCTAGCTACTCTCACTAAGGAAAAAGACTTTTAGGAATATTAGGCCTAAACCTATGAACTAAGGCTCAAGCTTTTTTGTTAGCGAGCTAGAAGAAATGTAAGAGTTTGAAAGCCCGCATACATCTCATAGGTAAAGAGAAAACTAAAAAAAAGCTCTACATTTAAAGAGTCATGAGTTAAAGCGGTCTTTCTATAGGACCTTTATAAAGTTAAGGTCCTTATAGGGATGAGAGTAGGAATGGCATAAATGCATGGTTTGAGTCTAACCAAGTTCCTCTAAAACATCAGGAGCTCCTACGACACCTCTCAAAGCATATTCAAATGGCTCAGTCTAATATGGACGACATGGTTAAACAAGCTCAATCTTTGAGACAAAAACTTTGTCCCTATAGAAGAACATAAATAAGAGACGTCCATTATCTCAAAGGTGAAATCAGACAATGTATTGTGTTCGTTACTTCCAAATTTGATTTGATGTAATTGAAGATGTTTTTGTTTAATGAAAGATTTATGGGGAAGCTATTTCTAGCACCAAATTGTCTCTTATGCATTACATAAGTCTTATACTTATTTGTGCCTTCATTATATATGTCATGTAAACTTTATACATGTTTTTCCATAATCATATCATCAACAAATTATCAAGCATATTCATGACATGAAATTAAAGTTTAATATGGCTTATGCTTAATGTGCAAGGTGTCTTAAAGCATGAAATCTATTATCTGTTGTCGATATAATATATGTAACAATCAAAAAGCAATGGAAAATGATCACAAGCTTATATTAAACAATTAAAACTCATGTATAAGGAATCTCAAGAATAGATGCTCTAAAAAAATAAGGAATTGCAGGCCTAAATGATGAAGATAACTAAGTTACTATTTATGGTTTGAAAGATCAAGGGCAAGTAAGTACCATGGAACATGGGCATAGGCCTAGTTAACCTTGGAAGTTATCTAAATAATGGTATTAAAGCAACCAACACTCAAGAGGGGGTATCTTATAAATAGTTACCCCCAAAAGCACCTATTCCATTAGCTTAGCCCTTCATCTCGATAACTTGGCAACAACACATACTTAGTTTAGGGATTTTAAGGTATAGGTTGCTTGTCAGCAAGACCTTTAGTCCTAGATAAAGACATCGATTTCATCTAAGCTTTTTATATAATCCTAACTATCAAAGAACGAGAATCTAGTGGACACCTTAGTAGAGTTTGATCTTCTCTAAGCAAATTAAGGATTTTTAGGATTGATTTAGTCAATTAAATAGCTACATTCACAAATGACAAAAAAGTGCAGTTTTGAAGATAAATCTCGAATAAAAATGATGAATATTTAAGAGAAAAATCTATTTTGAGTATTTTCTTATCGAATTTTGGAAATTCATTTTTGCCGTTGATATCACAATCAAATTTTCCATTTCTAAAAAATTTTCAAGATTTTTCTATAAAATTTAGGAAGTTAATCATTATATATTTTTACCGATACCCATGTAATATTTATACCAATATATACTCTAAAAATAAAAATATTCAAAAAAAATCTATATTGACATTTTATACCATGAGATATCAAGTTTTCAAATTTACCAATTAATATTGAACTTTTTTACTGGAATTTGTTCCAAATTTCAATTTTTTATTTATATTATTTTTAAAAATTAGTATTTTGAATAAGGTATTCAATTCAGCTCATTTTTCTCAAAATTAGAATTATTCTATAAAAATTTTCAATGGGATTTTTCTAAGTTCAAAATTTCAAAATTCATTAAATATTTTTATTAATTCCATATTAAATTAATATTTGAAACCCTAATTTATTTTATGAGTTTTGCATTTATATATATATATATATATATCAATTTTTCTCAGTAAGGATATTTCTCATAAAATTTTATAGTTTGGGATTTCAAATCAAGATTTTCATATTGTTCAAATTTTATTTTTTCCAATTCTAAAATTTTGTTTATTTTATTTATTTAATTTTTATTTTTAATTTTGGATTTTTACAAGCTAGCTTCGTGGAAACTAATTTAGTTGGATTTTAATATTCCCTTAACCAATTTAGTTTGATTTTGACTATCAAATTACTTAATCTTATCTTGATCATTATTCAAACGGATAATTCATATCTAATAGTACACTTTAATTTAATGCTATCATATCATTAATTACAAATATCCATAAAAAATTTTTTATTAATTTAAGCCAAAAGGATTTTTTTCACCCTCCTGGCTTAACCTTCCTCTTATAAGGAGGGGGAGGATAGTTCATTTTATGACTATTGACATTGAATAAAAAAACACTAAAAGTGCTAATTTTTTTTTTAAGTTTTAAAGCTTTCAAAGCTATATCTTTCTTCTAAAACCTTTAGTTTTTGTTCATTTCATTCACTTTTCTTCCTTTTAATGAGCCAAAATCATGCTTAAGCTCATGGATTTTAATTCATATTGAAAGGATAAGCTTGATGGTTATGAACTATTTTCTTTGATTTAATCGTTAAGTTTGATTTTTATTAATAATAACTTAATTTTCTTCATGAAATATGTTGTTTACTGATATGATGTTGATTTTTGTGATATGATTTTGAATTTGTCATATATAGATGTTCATGTTGATACTATTTTACTTCGTATTTTCTAGTCAATATGCTGGAATGTATATATACTTATTTTTCTTGATTTCTTACATGATGATGTTGATTACTACTTGATAAAGCTAGGATATATAATTATTGACTTGGAAAAATTTTGTTTGCCAGGTTATGTTGGTCGAACTTAATCTATGCATATATGATAGCTTGTTTTGGCTATTTGATAAATATGGAAATCATAGGGACTAAATTGTAAAAACAAAAAGTTTTCTTTCATGGCCCATCATGCTTGGCTGAACCACTTGTAGGCCTTTATGGGTGTCTTTCATGTGAATTTAGCATGTTTAAATGTGATTCATATATTTTAACCTTTTTTAGGCTTATTTGTAATTTTAGATAGTTTAGGGGTTTATTTGTAACTATGGAAAAATTTGTTCTAATGCCAAGGGTAATTGGATAAACATTCCTTGTACTTTGCAAATATGATTTTTATGTTGGTTTTGATATATTTGATTTTTAATTTTGTGTTTTAATTACATAGGGATTAATTTGTAAATATAGAAAAGTTTAGGGATCATAAGGGAAACCTTGCATTTTAAGTCCAAATGGTTATTTCTAACATTAAATTTCTTCATTTAGGGCTTTGTGATTATTTTTAGCATTTCTCTACTTTCTTAGGGTTGTAAATTATTAGAAAACTTTTATATTCTTCTGGTTCTCAAGTGGGTATGAAATACAATTATAAAAAAGTTTAAGGGTTTAATTTTAATTTTTGCATTTTAAGTCACCTTAATATCCAAATTACCCATTCAGGTGAAATAGTCATGTCAAACCATTTTTGTGCCCTTTAGGGTGACCAGGGTGGGCATTTTATTTAGAACCAAGCTCGATGTAATAACCGAGATGCTTTTATGCCAAAGGTGCAGATTTATTATAGATTCACCCTTCTATGATATTTTTTAGTCTTTTAGGGTTATCGAGATACTTTCACATTAAAGATATACTCTAAAGGCATTTTGGTGATTTTGTGTAAAAATTGAGTCTTATGTGATTATTGATATACTTTAATGTTGAAGGTACACAATAGGGACAAGTTTATTTTTTTAGACTATTTTTGAGTCTTTTAGGGTTATTAGAATGCTTTCATATCAAAAGTATACCTTAGGTGCATTTTGGTGATTTGGCATTAAAAAGGAAGTCCTTTAGAATTACTAAGATATCCAAGTCAAAGGTACTTTAGAGGACATTTTAGTCTTATCGACCAAATTTGAGTTTTAAGTATTGAGTTTTAGAACTTTTTGTCTAAATTGGGTCTTAGGATAATTTTTCTATTTATATTCTTAATGAAATTGGAATTTTTAAAAAATTAAGACAGTGGTTCTGAATTAAAATAATATGTAAAATTTCACCCAAAATATGAGAGGGTTTTATGAATTATTTTAATAATGAGATATCTTTTTCAAGATGAAAATAAAAACTTTCAAATTTCATGAAACAAATCCCCTCATATTCCTTATATTTTGATTTTTAAATAAAACCTTTCATTTCCTCCACTCCTCTAGGGGTGTGGAAGATATCTTGACCTTTTGTGTTTCTTTGGCTCTCAGGTGGAGTACAAAAGATATTTTGATTTCAAAAATATTAAAAAGGTCGATTTCTTTCATAGCAAAATAAATTTAGGAATAGTAAAGTTTTGAAATATGAGAACTATAATTAAATATTGAATTAAAACCTAATAAAAATCAAAATTTAAATTATCATTGGTTAATAGGTACTGATCACCCTGCATCATGAGAGGGATTGATGCTTACTCATGATTGTAACTAACTCCTAGATATTTTCATATGATTTTTGGTATGAATGTAGATCTAAAAGTTGGCTTTCTAGGGTTTTATAACCTTCAAAATGCAAACTTTGATAGTGACCAATCTCGCCTAGCCAAAATAGATTGTCTACAATTCCAAAATAAATGGTGATTTCATAATGACTATTTAAGATTAAGTTGAGTAAGTGACTCACTCAATAATTTAGTCCCCAAACAAAAAATAAGAAAAAATAAAAAATAATAAGGTCATTTAAAAATAAAAAAAAAGATATGTAAACATATATAGAAACGAGAGGTACGCTCACTTTTTAAGTCAAGCTAGTTAGTATTTGTACCCAAGCCACCTTGCGATAGCTTGGTGACTCATTGGGAACTAGTTAGAGTGTCAGTCCTAAAATTATTTACGTTAACTAAATTTTGATTAATTTGGTTTCAACTGGTATTTAATTATAATTCTCAATATATTCAAAGAAAATTATCTTTTTATTATTTTAAATATCGATTAATATTGTCAATTTTACTTAATCCATTTTCATGTTTTTGCCTCTTTGAGGTTTAGGATAAAGGTTTTCTTTATCCTTTTGCACATAGAGCACATGCAGTAGTTGCTCCTCCATATCTATGGAAGGGATATAAGTGACCCAATTTTTAGAATGAGGTGAAGTAGCTCCGCCTTCTAAGGTGTTAGCCTCTATCTGAGCCAGTGAAAAGCCTAATGTTGTTAGCTTTGTTACTGGCATGGAAGATACTCCCACACAAGTCGAACCTTTTCGACGTAAACCTACGACTGGTGAGGATAGCGTACCTCATTAGTCTGTTTTGAGCTTAAAAAGCACTTTAGGAACTAACTTAGAGGTCTGATCGTAAACTTTATATAACAAATTGTACGAACTCCCTAGTCAAAACCATGCCAAATTAAGATGCACCAAAAAATTAAAAACACACATAGAGATAAAATTGCCTTTTTCTTTTTTTATATGAATATTCTTATAATAATTTGACTTATAACTTTTATTTATAATTGTATTTTTTTCCTTTTAGCTTAATTTATTGCTTCTTATGGATATTGACTTTTTTTCCTCTTTTTTTAGGTGCATTTTCTCATATGCATACAAGGATGCTTATTTTAAAATAAAATTGTAGTTTAGATCAAATTTTATTTAATTTTATAGCCGAATGAATGCATGCAATGATTATTTTGAGGGACTTAGAGAAAGTTTATTATAAGTCAGAATTCAATCAGAAAAAGTATAAGGATTGCATATCAAAGAGTTATGTATCAAAGTCGCTAAAATTTACACATCTAGACCTCTATTAGAATAATTTGAAAGAGTTAGCAAAGATATAGGATTAATGGGGAGATATTAAGCTGACCTGATTTATTGAAAAGTATGGGCTGAAAGCAATCAATACATGCCAAAAGGGAGGTCAAGGTAGATTCTTCAATAGTGGTCTATTATTTTATGTTTAGGCCTAGAGTCATATTTGGGGCAAAGGTGTCAAGAAGGTGAAATCTTATTTCTTCTATTGTATCCTTCTTAGGAGTTTATTAAGAAGTGGTGACCCAAATTAGAAACCAAGACCCAATGAGTTGAAATGCTCAAGAATTTGTCTCTTGATGATATAACCTATAGAGCATCTTAGGTCTCACCAAAATCCTTTGTTTATTAATGTGATGAGTTACTTTTCATGCGTTGACTTGGATATGGGGCACTGTGGGGTATGCACCATTATTAATTCAAAGACAATATGGGTTGCGATAGTTCATTCCCATGACTTCGGATATAGCTAGTATCAATTTGATAAATTAGGGGGAGAATTATAGAAAATCATTTCTAGTGGCTACTTTGCATTAGAGGAAAAGATGTGACTCGAGGTTACATGTATATATGAATCAGACCACTGTAGGTTAGATGCTTAGAGAAAAATCTTGATTATTCATGGCACAATAAGGCCACCCCTTATGCATACATCCGATTGGAGCCCATCATGCCTTTTAAGGTTGATTTGATTAAAGAAGAAGTACTAAAGAATAGAAAAGAATAAGTAATAAGGATAGGGCATTTCAAGAAAAAGTTTCCTATTTAAAAATGAAGATGGAAGTGAAAGGAAAGAACTGTAAAGAATGGAAGAAAAGTATAATTTAATCAAGAATGATTTAATCAAGTAGTACAAGAAACTAAAGCTTGTTGGGATATCCAGTCGCTTCAATGGGACTTCTAAAGGAACGATTAAGGAAATGAATAATTTTCATTAGGAGTTAGAAGTTTGGAAAACCAAAGCATTGGAAAGAGAAGTCAGAAAGGTAATTTTTAATAAGCAAAGAAAAAAGCATGTAGATACTTATCTCCTTATAAATAGGTCCATTGACAAGAATGAGCAACTTTGAACTACTCTAAACAAGAATGACAAAGGTTATCTCAATTGTTTGAAAAAGAAGAAACCTTTATGATCACTATGGTAGAGATAAGACTAGAGTTAAAATAAAGAGGAGATGATATTCTCGTTTTGGTATGTGCTTATTAAGACATGGAACATATTGGGGTAGCAAGTTATGGTGGGCCAATGATGAGTGCCAAAGATGGGAAGTTGGGTGTGAAGGCTGACAGATGTACCTTGATCACCTAATAAAGCAAATTTACTCAGCTATCATCCAAGCAAGAAATATGGTAAAAAAAATAAAAGTCTTACAAACGTAGATTAACCCCATGGGAAAACACAGGCATACTATACTTTAGTTTTTGGAGGAGGCTCAAAAATAATATGATCAAGTTAGGAATTTCTTTGGATGTAATCCCCATATGATTAATGATGTAAATATGTAGTTTGCCACAAAGTTAATGGAAAATTTTTGAGTTTAGAATCTTTTGATAAAGCGAGCATCCTACAAATGTATTCATATATTTATACATGCATATATATTATATACATACAAATAAACCATAAATAACTATTAATTTCATCAATTCATAAATAAAATTTAACTTAAGAAAATTTGGAATTTCAAAGGTTTCAATATTGGAATTTCATAAAGACTAATCAGATCACCATCCATTCATCAGTACTATACTTGATATAGAATGAGAAGAATGGTTGAGGACGACAAGCGAAACTTGAACAGTTAGAAGCAAGCTACTAGGAGGCCTAAGAGGCCATGATGAAAAGACAAGAAGAATTAAAACTATAAATCACAAAAATGATGGAATGCTTATGGCTAAGGAGCCAGCTTGCTAATAGTCAAAAGATTATTACTAACACTCCTATCAAAGGATCTAAGGGGGTATAAGCCAAAAGACCACTCGTTAACATTTAGGATGCATAGTCAAAGGGCTTGACCTAAAAGGTAGCCATCTATGATAATCTTGACACTCTTGAACAAAACGTTTGAAATAAGAACTGTGGTCATGCAAGAAGAATCAGAGGGTTCTAGTATTAATGAAAAAAAAGGCATAAACAGAAAGGTAAGGAGCAAGATGAAACAAAGAGTGAACAAGGAAAATTACAACTCCTTGAAAGAAAACTAAAAGCTATAGAAGGGGCTAAACTATATAACAATGTTGATGTCGAAGATCTTAGCTTGGTACCAAATCTGGTCTTTTTGCTAATGTTTAAAATGACTAAATTTAAGAAGTACAAGGGCGTTACATCGCTTCAGGCACATATCAAGATGTTCGATTGAAAAGTGGCTGAATATGCTTAAAATAACAAGCTACTGATTCATTACTTTTAGGAAAGTTTATCAAGATTAATGCTCAAATGGTATAATGATCTAAAGATCCAATGTTGGATCGATTTGGCAAATGTATTTTTACAACAATATAAACATATTGTCGAATAGGTACTAGATAGATTAACTCTGTAAAACATGGAAAACAAATCTACAAAATCTTTCAAGGAAGATTCACAGAGGCGAAGAGATATGGCCTATCATGTTTAACCTTCACTGATAAAGAAGGAGACTATAATGTTGTCTGTAAATACACTTCACCTTCTTTGTTATGATAAGCTAGTAAGGAATACAACCTAGAACTTTTACTGACCTTATTATATTAGAGGAAATGATTGAGATGACTATAAAGGCCATGGATCTTCCAATAGAAAGAAGGTAGGACCTAGCAAAAACAAAGAGAAGACTATGCAGGTTAATTCTGCCAGTCAACCATAATGTTAAGGAACTTATCCTTATTACCAAAACCAAAGTCAATAGTCTTAAAATACTTATTCTTTTAATGCACCCTGAACTCAAACTCTATTAACCCCATAGGCCACAATCCTAAATCGACCTCTTTAAAATCAAACTAGGCCCAATATAAATCAACCAATAGAAAAGACCAACCAGCCCATACACCATTATGAGCTTCTTCTTTATTCTTGTAAAGAAATATTTGATAAACTTCGAAAGGATCGATTAATGGTCTTTATTTTCTCTAAGCCATATGAACGTAATTTTCCCTGTTGGTATAATATGAATGCCCATAGTGAACAACATGCGACAATTGGTCACTTAATCAAGAATTGTTTAGTTTTCAAGAAAAAGGTCCAAAGTTTTCTCGAAATAGATGCCTTTAAATTTAACAATGCCCTTAGACCTAGCATTACAGTAAATCCTTTGCTTGATTATCTTGAGCCCATAAGTAATGGGTAAAGAAGAGTGATCGGTGAAAAAGAATATCTGAGAAGTCAAAACCCCAATAGAAAAAGTTTAGACGATGCTGATTGAAGGCAAAATCCTTAATCAAAATAAAAAAAGCATCAGGAACCAATTTAATCCTAAGGTTAACTCTTGCAAGTTTCATATGACTTTAGGATACACTTTACAAGAATGTTCTAAATTTTTAGCCATGATCTAAAGGATGATGAATAGTAGGGAAATTAAATTTTATGAAAAAACTAATTAAGAGGAAGAAATGTCAATTAACATGATCGATGAAAAGCTGTTGCAATTACCCTATTGCATCACTCGACCTCTTATTATTTACTACAGTAAGCTAAAAGCTTTTCCTCCTAAAATTAAAAGTGCTTTTAGACTCATCATCAGAGTGCCAATGCCCTTTCCATATAAAGATAATAAACATGTGCTATGGAAATATGATAATGAAGTAATAATCACGAAAGCTGCTACAAGCTAACTAGCTATCATTAACATAACCAATTAGCCACGTAACATAAAATGGGCATATTATAGCCATGACACTGGTGAAGTTGGTGCCAAAGCAAAATAAAAAAGATAAACATCTGGAAAAGCTGCAATCACTAAAAATGTCTCAATAAAAGTTAAAAACTGATCAGGAAAAAGAAAGCAACCAAATTTCTTAAGTTTATAAAGCATAGTGAGTATAGCATTATGGAACAATTAAAATAAAAACCTACAAAAATCTTTCTACTAGCGCTCTTGCTCAATTTAAAACCGCATCAAAACGTTGTATTAAAATTAACAAACTTGATTGCTTGTTAAATAACATTGTTGCTGACAATTTTATTTCATTTAGCGAAGATGAAATACCATGAGGAAGGACTACTTCCATAAAAGTGCCTCACATAATAAACAATTACAATGGCACCAAATTGCCCAAGGTCCTTAGTAGTGGATAGCTCTTAATTTAATATTGTTAATCATTTTATCCTACTTGCCACTCGATGCTAGTCAGATTAAACACAGCCAATTGTTGTCAAGGCATTTGATGAAATAACAACAAGAATCAAATGGCCTATTTCAATTATTTTAAATATCAGCTTGTGTTTGTTTGAGGTAAAGTTTCATGTCATGGATATCGTCCTAGCATACAATTGTTTATTGGGGTGACTATGGATTCATTCTGCTAGTACTATACCATCATTGCTTCATCAAAAAGTTGATTTTGTAATTGATGAAAAAGTGGTTAGCAATATAGGGAAAAAGACATCGTAGCCATGACTTCTACTAAGGCATCGTATGTTAAGACAAATGCCAAATTTGAAAAGTTTTTATTTTGAACCTTTGAGATTGATAATATTGTTTTATGGTAGAAGGGTCTATAATCCCAAAACCTAGGCTTTCAAAGAGCACTCACATGGGCCTTAACCTTATGATCGAAAGAGGAGCCTAAGCTATAAGAGGCCTCAAAAGATATTTACAAGGGATAAGCTAATCTACCAATGCAATTGGTAAAAAAGACAAACATAGGCTATGTTTTAAGTCAGAATGGAGTAAAAAAAAATAGACAATAAAAATCAAGAAAAAAAGTCAACCCAGGCTATAAATCAAGAATTAGGCTAGAAAACAGCTCTCTACTCTTCTTTAAAGGAATTTTTTTGTAACGAAGAGCTCATTAATCCAAAAACCAAAAGAAAAAAGGATATTGTAATGTTGATTAATGAAGTTTATCGAAGTATCAATTGGCCACTATGGGAGGAAATAGTGAGGAACCAAATGATGATTATAGAATCCGCCCATGCGCTCTTGAATATATCTGGAGGAATTGGACTATTACCCAAAAAACTATAGTGTTTAGGCTCTATCCAAAGAAATTCTAGGAATTTGCTTTGATATCTAAAGATCATTTTTGTAAAAGAACTTAAAATGTTAAAATATCATTTTTCAAAATGAAATGTAAAGAACCTTTTATATATCTTTAATTTCTTTTATATCAATATTCCTTTTTCTTTTTTACATAAGTACACAAAAATTATACCATCTTTGCTTCTTTTTACCTTTACAGATCTACTGATCAAAGAAAAACAAATAATAGTAATCAGGATTTAGAGCTCAATTTTGAATAGGTTGTTCACTTAAATGAATAAAAAAATGTTGAAGATCATACTTTGCCTTTCGATTTGTTGAAAATGATTGAGCAGAAAGACAAACAAATAATGCCCCATGAGGAACCCATAGAGGTGATAAATTTATAGGATAATGAGGATGATAGAAAAAAAGTTAATGTAGAGATTGCTCTCATGCCTGCTACCAAAAAATTATCAATTTTGTTTCAAGAGTTTCAATATGTATTTACATGGTCCTATCAAGATATTCCAAGCTTATATACAAGGGTTGTGGTTTATAAATTACCTTTAAAACCAGATTGCAAGCTAGTTCAACAAAAGTTAAGAAAAATTAAACTAAAAATGCTTTTAAAGATAGAAAAGGTAAAGAAACAATTTGAAGCCAGATCTCTTAAAATGGCAAAATACCCATAGTGGGTTACAAATATCTTCCCGGTTCTTAAAATAGTGAAAGACTAAAAATGTCTATAGACTACCAAGATTTGAATCGAGCTTGTTCGAAAGATAATTTTTTTCTTCCCTATATAAATAACTTAGTTGATAACACCGCAAAAAACTATTTGTTTTCTTTTATGGATGGATTTTTAATGTAACCAAATCAAAATGGTGCTAGAAGACTTTAGAAAAGACCACATTTGTTACAATATAGGGAATCTTTTATTGCAAGTGATGACATTTGGATTGAAAAATGCTGAGGCAACCTATCAGAGAGCATTTGTTACTCTATCCTATGATATGATGCATAAAGAAATTAAAGTATACATGGATAGTATGATTGCCAAGTTGCCCTAAGAGGAATGGCATGTTACAGATTTAAAAAATTTATTTTAAAAAGATGAGAAAGTATCAATTAAAGTTGAATCTAGCAACATATACTTTTGACGTAAGATTAGGGAAATTATTGGGCTTTAATATAAGCGAAAGTGGAATTTAGGTTTAACCTTACAAGACCAGAGCCATGCATGAATTATCGCCTCCATGCACATAAAAAAAAGTATAAAGTTTCCTAAGAAGATTAAATTACATTGCCCATTTTATTTTTTGGCTTATGGACAATATGATCCAATTTTCTAGCTTTTTCAATAGCATGATTTGGCTGTATGAGATGAACATTACCAAATGGCACTCAAAAAATAAAATACTATTTTCAAATCTTCTTGTTCTTGCACCACCAATTGTAGAGTGACCCTTTATTTTTGAAAGGTCAATGAGATCGTGTTAGGGCAATAGGATAAAACTGAAAAAGGAAAAAAGGGGGCTATTTATTACCTTAGTAAAAAGTTTGTAGAATATGAGATAAATTACTCCTAGATAAAGCAAATATGTTGTGCCTTGGTTTGTACTGCATAAAGGCTTCGAGAATATATGCTATATCATACTGCATAGCTAATCACCAAAATAGATCCGATCAAGTACCTCTTCGAAGAACCAGAATTATTAAGATGGATAGCTAGGTGGCAAGTCTTATTCTTGGAATATAATATAGTTTATGTAAATTAGAATGCCATAAAAAGAAATGCCATTGTTGAATTTCTAGCAAGTCGGATGCTCAATGATTACTAGCTTTTAGACTTTGACTTTCTTGATGAAGAATTGACAAATATCTTAATGGAGGAAGAAGAGGAATAGACTAAGGAGTCAAAGTGGAAGATGTATTTTGATAGGGCTTTAAATGCTCTAGGTCATGGAATTAGGTATTTTGGATATCCTTTAAAAGAGATTACTATCCTTTTAGTGCCACATTGGATTTTGATTGCACAAATAATATGGCAGAACATGGGGCATGCTTCATAGGACTCTAAGTAGCTTTAGAAAGAAAAGCTCAATTATTGAAAGTTTATGGAGACTCAGTCTTTGTAATTTATCAGTTATGTGAAGAATGAGAAAGAAAATGGCAAGGCCAAATTATGAGCCTAGGCTATTTTTAGATGACCATGGAGGGTGATTATATTAAATATGCTTGAAAATGTCATAAATGCCAAGTTTATGTTAACAAGATCCATGTACCACCTTTGCCATTACACATCATCATGTCGCAACGTGGCCCGATAAGAATCCTGACTAGCTTGACTTAAAATGACAAATGTATCCCTTTATCTCCATGTATATCTATATAACGTTATTTTTTTTTATTTAGGGCCTATACCATAATTATTATTCTTCAATTTTCTATACCTGGGGATCAAGTTGTCAAGATGAATCACTCACTCAACTTAACTCTAAATAATCATTATGAAATAATAATTACTTTAGAGTCACCACCAATCTTATTTTTTCGAGGTGAGATTGGACACCTGTCAGAGTTTATATTTTCAAGGGTCATAAAACCCCTGAAAACAAACTCCAAGGTCTACGCTCATACTAGAAATCGCATAAAAGGGTTCGAGAGTTAGTTATAATCACAAGTAAGGATCAACCTTTTCTTGATGCTTAGCAATTGGCACCTCATTAATTGCATGTTATCTCAAATTTTGATTTTTATTTGGTTCCAATATTGATATTTAATTATAATTCCCATAATATTTTATTATAGAAATTTATTATTTCAAGAAAGTTGGGTTAATGTATCCATTTATCTCCATATATATGTATATAATGTTATTTTTTTATTTAGGGCCTCTATCATAATTATTTTTTTTCAGTTCTCTGTACCTGGGGATCAAGTTGTCAAGATGAATCGCTCACTCAACTTAGCTCTAAATAATCATTATGAAACAACCATTAATTTAGAGTTACCACCAATCTTATTTTTGCTAGGTGAGATTGGACACCTGCCAAAAGTTTATATTTTCAAGGGTCACAAAACCCCTGAAAACAAACTCCAAGGTCTACTCTCATTCTAGAAATCACATAAAAGGGTTCAGGAGTTAGTTACAATCATCAGTAAGGATCAACCTTCTCTTGATGCCCAGTAATAGGTACCTCATTAATCGCATGTTATCTCAAATTTTGATTTTTATTTGGTTCCAATATTGATATTTAATTATAATTCCCATAATATTTTATTATAAAAATTTATTATTTCGAGAAAGTTGGGTTTTAATGCTTTAGGAAATCACAAAATTATTCGTATCCTTCTTCAAAACTAAGTGGACACGAATTCTCTATCGTATCCCATTGGAGAACCATGCGGAAGATTAAAGGCTTATTTTTCCAAAATTGAAAAATCCTGACTTCTTTTCTGAAAAAGATATCTCACTCTTAAAATAATCTATAAAATTCCTCGCATATTTTGGTAGAAATCTTACGTATTAATTTAATTAGGAGATGTTGCCTTATTTATAGAAAAATATGGACTCTGTGACCTAAAAATGACCTAATATGGTGAACATATTCTTAATGTGTACTTTCATTGTGAAAGCATCCTAGTACTCATATAGGATATGTTTCGAATACAAAATTATGAAAATATCCTTAGGGTATACTTTTTACTTAAAAGTATCCGGGTAACTCCTAGAAAACATGAAAATGATTGAAAAAAGCTGAATCTATCCTAAATATGCACTTTTAGCCTAAAAGCATCCTAATGCTTATCTAAGACTAAACTTGAAGAAAAATTATGAAAATGCCCATAAGGTATACGTTCGATATGTAAATATCCCGAGAACCCTAATGGGCCTTAAAACGATCAAGGAAGGCTAAACTAATCCTAAAAATTCACCTTCAACATAAAAGCATCCCAATGAAAAAATTGCCAAAATGCCCTAAGGTATACCTTTGGCATGAAAGTATCACGGTAACCCTAATGGACCTTAAAATAACATTCGAAGGCTAAACAAATCTTAAATATTCACCTTTGGCGTAAAAGCATCCCGATCAGCAAAACTACCAAAATACCTCTAGGTACACCTTTGACGTGGAAGTATCCCAGTAACCCTAACGAGCACTAAAATGATGATGACTACATGAACATATCCTAAATATGCACCTTTGGCATAAAAGCATCTAGTTACTATTTAGGACTCGATTTTTAAAAAAAATTATCAAAATGCCTTTAGGTTATACCTGCGACGTGAAGGTATCTCGGTACTCTAATTGACACCAAAATGATGAAAAATAGATGAATTTAGTCTAAATGAAAAAGCTAAAATTTTAAGTTTGACTTAAAATACAAAATTTGCAATCAAGCCTCTAAATTTTTGAAAATTGCTTCTTTGGAAGATCGAACAAATACGAAAAGTTTTGAAAATTTCTATATCCTTGCGAAAGGCCATAGAAATAATAAAAATCATTAAAATCGGTGAAATGTACATTTTTCCTCCTAAGTATGAAAATTGGCTATTTAGTCCCTAAACTTTTAAAGATTTTTATTTCAATCCCTACACGATAAAATGCCCTAAAAATCATAAAATCACATGAAAATATACACGAAAAATAACTAAAAAAAACCTAAAAAAAACATGGAATGAAATCCATGAGCTCAAGCTATCATAAAACTCATTAAAATAAGAAATCGAGCATGAAATCAACATAAATATAAGATTTTGGAAGAGAAGTTACCTTGAAAGCTTGAAAAACATAAAAAATCTAACTAATTTTTATGGACTTTTGGAGTTTTCGACTTGTGGAAGTTATGAACTATTTGAGAGGATTTTTTTCATTCTCTTTTTTTTTATCAAGTGAAGGGATGGCAAGATGATGGATTATTATCGTGAGGTTTCATCCATAATCCATAAAAATTTTCTTTCATTTATTACATGTAATAATTTATTGATTTTTTATTTTTTTATATTTGATTTGTTTGAGATATGATTTGATTTTTGATAAATTGATTGGATTTAAATTTATAACTCTTATCTCCTCATGATGTCATGCATGATATCATTGATTTTAATAGATATTTTGAGTGATACTCATATATGATACGTAAAACTATACTGTAAAAATTAACTATAAGAACTAAATTGTAAAAATTAAAAAATATACTTTTAAAACAAAATCTCATATAATCAATTTAATACAATTTAATAATAAAAAAAGTTTTTTATGTGCGAGGAAAAAATTAAAATAGCAAACTTGCAAAATTTTACGAGAAAAAAACATTTATTGGGAAAAATTGTTACAAGTAAAAAAAATACAAAATTCCTAAAATAAATTAAATTTTGAAAAATTGATTTAACATGAACTAAATAGCAATATCTGAAGAATTTTAAAAATTATAAACTTAAAAAAAAACCTATCGATGAAATTAATAAGGCGTAAAACCCGTATCTTAGTAACAAGAAGAAAAAATTTTAAAACTCATAAAATAAATTGAAATTTTTAAGACTGATTTAAATAATATTTAAAGAATTTTGAAAACTATAAACTTGAAAAAATCCTACCGAAAAAATTTACGGGTAAAAAACTCTATATCTCAATAACAGAAAAATTTCTAAATCTCATAAATAAATTGAATTTTTTGAAATTGATTCAATATGAATTAAATAATAATATTGAAAGAAAATTAAAAAATCAGAAACTCAATAAAATCTCTAGAGTATAAAACTTGTATCTTAGTAACAGAAAAAATTCTAAAACTCATAAAATAAGTTAAAATTTTCAAAACAAATTTAATATAGATTAAAACAGTAATATTTAAAGAATTTTAAAAATTATAAACTAAGGAAAATCTTTCTAAAAATTACGAAGTAGAAAACTTCGTATTTGAAAAATAGAAAAATTTCAAAAGAAAAATGCAAAACTGATAAAATAAAAGGAATTTTTCTAAAATGATTTAATACGAATTACATAATAATATTTGAGGAATTTTAAAAATATATAAACTTAGAAAAAGCTTTCCGAAAAAATTCATGGAGTAGAAAACTTCGTATTCTTTAAAAGAAAAAAATTTGAAATTCATAACAAATAATGAATTTTCAAAAAACTGATTTAATAGCAGTTGAATGTGAATATTTAAAGAATTTTAAAATTCAAAACTCAAGAAAACTATACGAAAAATTTTACAGATAACAGAAAATTTGTATTCTAAAACTGGGAAAATTTGTAAAAAATACATTAAAAATTATATAAAATGAATTAAATAAAATATATCATTCAAAATATTAACTTATAAAATGATAGATGAAAATATGAAATTCAAAATTCAAAATAATTTTATCAAAAAAATTTTTAGGAGTACAATACTCGTGATAATATGAAAAAAATTCAAAATTAATTAAAAAAATGAGCAACTTGATACCTTATGGTGTAAAATGCAAACATGAATTTTTCATTGTATATTTCTAATTTTTTGGAGTGCATATCAGCGTAAATACCATAAAGATATTGGTAAATTATACGAAGGTTAATTTCCTAAATTTAAAGAAAAATTCCCATAAAAGCCCTAAAAATGGGAAATTTAACTTAATATCATCCACAGAAATAGATTTAAAATTTGAAAAGAAATTATTAAAAAAGAATTTTTCTCTTAAATATTTATTTTATATATTCGAAATTAGAGATCAAAATATATATTTTTTGTTGCGTGAACTTGTGGCTATTTAAATTATGACTAAAAAGGTCTTGAAAATGTCTTTTTCATTTGAGAAAGACTATTCCCAGTGAGGATGGCCATTAAGTTCTTGGTCTCGGATATTCAGGATTATTGGAAAAGAGACCCGATGAAATTAGATGTCTACAACTGCCTCTCTTTGACCATTGCTGAGAATCAAGAATAGGGCAAAAACCAAATACACATGATTTTGTTTGGTCATTAAGCTTTCAAAACTAAACTCAAAATGAAAATAAAAGCTATTTTACCTTAAGGAGATATCTTAAATTAAACGACGACTAGGGTGAGACCTAAGTCACAGGTAGCTTAGTAATACAAAAGCATGCTAGTCAACAAACAAAAAGAGCTGATTGGGATGAAGCCTTACTACTCAATAGAGGTAAGGGGTTGATCGTGGCAAAACCTATAGGTTTAATAAATATAAGGTTGACTAAGACAAAATTTATGAGTCAACAAAAATAAAAGGTTGACCAGGATAAAAACCAACAAGTCAACAAATAAAAAGAGCTAGCCGAGATTAAACCTACATGTTAACGAATGAAAAAAGGTGACCGAGGTAAAACCCATAAGTCAACATAAAAAAAAAGTTGACCAGGATAAAACCAATAAATCAACAAAGATAAAAGTTGACTGGGATAAAACTTATAAGTCGATAAATGAAAAAAGCTGATCGGGATGAAACCTATAAGTTAATAAATGAAAATGGCTGAGTGGGATAAGACCAACAAGTTAACAAATGAAAAAAGGTTGACTGGGATGAAGCCTATAAGTCAAAAAAGGCACGGGTTGACTAAGACAAAACCTACAATTCAACAATGGTATGGGTTGATCGGGATGAAACTAATAAGTCAATATCTAAAAGAGGTTGACCTAGATAAAATCAATAATCAACAAAAGTAAGGGTTGACTGGGACGAAACCTATAAGTCAACAAAGGTATGGCTGGATTGGGATAAAACCTACAAGTCAAAATGGTACAGGTTAACCCAGATGAAACCTACAAGTCAACATATAAAAAAGGTTGATTGAGATAAAATTTATAAGTTAACAAATAAAAAGGGTTGATCAAGATGAAACCGATAAGCCAACATCGGCAAAAGATTAACCAAAATAAAACTGATAAGTCAACATAAGAAAGAGGTTGATCGAGACAAAATCATAAGTCAATAATTACTTGATCAAGACAAAATCGACAAGTCAACATAGATAAAGGGTTAACCAAAAAACCCTGACAAAGTCAATAAAGATAAAGGGTTGACTGAGATAAAACCAATAAGTCAACAAACAGAAGGGTTAGTCAGGACAAAACCAATAAGTCAATAAACAAAAGGGTTAGTTAGGATAAAACCAATAAGTCAACAAAGATAAAATATTGATCAGGATAAAATCGATAAAGTTAACAAAGATAAAATATTGATCGAGATAAAACAGATAAATTTAAGAAAGATAAAAGGTTGACCAGGATAAAACCAACAATCCAATAAATAAAAGGTTGACCGAGATAAAACCAATAAGTCAATGAGTAAAAAGGTTGACTGGGATAAAATCAACGAATCAACAGTGAGAAAAATGGTTGACTGGGATAAAATCATCAAGTTAATAGAGAGAAAAAGTTAACTAGGACAAAGTTATCAAGTCAATAGGGATAAAAGGTTGACTAAGATAAAGTTGACAAGTCAATAAGGATAAAAGGGTTAACTGAGACAAAGCCTACAAGTCAACAAGGATAAAAAGGTTGACTGGGACAAAACTGATAAGTCAACAGGGATAAAAGTGTTGATCAAGACAAAGCTGACAAGTCAATAGGAAGAAAAGGTTAACTAGGGCAAAGCCGACAAGTGAACAGGGAGAAAAAATTGATTGGGACAAAGTCGATAAGTCAACAAGGATAAAAGGTTAATTGACAACAAAAAGAAAAAGGTTAACCTAGACAAAGATGACAAGTCAACAAAGATAAAAATGTTGATCGGGATAAAGCTAACAAGTCAACATGGATAAAAGGGTTAACTAGAACAAAGCTGATAAGTCAATAGAGATAAAGTTGATTAATACAAAGTTAACAAGTTAACAAGGATAAAGGGTTAACCAGGACAAAGTCGATAGTCAACATAGGTAAGAGGTTGGTGTAACATTTGAGACTTGATCAATTATCAGGATGAAGCACTTAACTGACTTAAGTCCCACTCCACCTACCTTACCATAGGATTGCATGAAGGGGTGATAAAAACTTTTTTAAATACTTTGAATATCGTCATTGAAGCATTGAAAACATATTTTTGGATACTTGAAATATCACCATCAAAGCTTTAAAAATATTTTCCTTGACCAAAACTTTTGAATGCTTTAAATATCAACATTAAAGTTTTTTTTAAAGCTTTTTTCATCTATCTTACCATAGGATCGCGTGAGAATGTGATAGATTTCTTTAGAGAATCATTTAATCTTTCTTGAAAAGTCATCAAATATTAAATATTAAATTAGTGTTCATCGATTCAATGATATAACTTATACAATTGGATAAATATTTGCTCAAGGCATATATACTTACTTCTATGAAATCATGAAAAGCATCATATTTTATCAAAATTTTAGGATTTATGGAATGAGGCCATCTTCACATTCTGACCTTACGAAAAATTGATCAAAATCTATGAAAATTCCAAAATAATTTTAACCATGGATTTTCGAATATCAAGGATAATTGATATGTTATTTTCATCATGATGTTAAAACTTTCTTGTGATGGATTATCACCATTTGAAAATTTTTTGAATAAAATGAAAAAAGGAATTTATAGGCATAAATAAGGTCACATCACTAAAATTTGTCTTGAAGAAATTGATATGACAAAGTCAAGGTTGACCAAGACCAAATTCACAGGATGTTCCTTTAAAGAATTCCTTTAAAGATAAACAATCAAGTTATAAAATCCTTTTAATGTTCAAATACAATAGCTTGACAGGTGTTAAACTAATGCTAGTAAATAATAAATCTTAAAGGATTGATCTGAAAGGCATTTGATAAACATCAATTCTCAAGGTTGGGTACAAAGTTTTAAAAGGTTATTTAGAAAGGAATCAATGTCATGGCATTTGACTCAACCTTTTGTTAAGGTCAAGAAATTTTTAAAGGTTTAGGCTTATTTTTGAATTAGGATGATGGGTTCTCTCTGATTGGTGACTTATCTTTGTTGATTTAGAAGCAATTCTTAGGCCTTTCAGCCTACCCCATCATATTATTAAAAACTCAAAAATTATTCAAAATGATGAATTTTTAAAAAGTTTCTAGGAATAGCCTGATAGCCCAGATAGCTATGTCTAATCAAAATGGACTTTGTTAGGTACATAATGTAGGCCATGGTTCACGGTTTAGAAAGAAAAAGATAAATAGGCCCAAATAAAATGTTTAAGGGTAATTGAATCAAGGATCAGTTCTTTTCAAAAAAAGTTGATTTTAGCATGTCTTTCAAGATGAACAAATCTTTTTTTCTTCAGCAACTTTTGTTTTGTTCATTTTTCTTTATTTCTTTTTCTTTTTTTCTTCAAAACCTTCATCATTCTTTACTCTGAAAGAACTTGAAATTTTCTTCATTCTTCACTTAGAATATTTGAACTTGAAATTCAAACTTTCTTCTTCATCAAAATTTACTTCATGACGTCTTATTTGTTCTTTTCGTAACTTTATAATGGAATTTAACCCTTCTAAACCTAAAGCTTTGCTTCACTTGTCCTCTAATGTGGATTATGACCCTTGATTAGGGTTTAGAGAAAGAAAATAAACTATCAGGCTCAAAGGGGTCTGCAAAGGAAATAATTTTCTATATTTAAGAAAAGATAGAGAAAGACTGCCATTTTTCATTTCAAACATAGGCATTTGAACTGGTCAAGCATTTCGTTAGGTAAAAAAGGTTTTTTTTTAAATCATTTTGAATACTTCAATAGCATGATGCTGTACTCAATAAAGGCTTAAGATATTCCTTTCAATATGATTGGCTTCATAGCCACTAATGACTGGTTGAGCCTTTAAAAAAGGAAATCAGATTGGCTTTAAAAAGATCTCAAATCTTATATCTTATGTATTAAAATTGGCTTAAAAAGGTTTTGTTCAAAAGAAAAAGGAGATTTTGGTTTATGTTCACTCTCATTATTCTTGAATTAAGGATTTGGAAGAGTGTCATAAAATTATGGCTAAAGATTAGCAAAATAAAGGAAATGCCAAAATTACTATCATTATTTTAACACATATCAAACTATCGATATCTAAATCTTTTTGGAGCATAAACTATTTGTTCGACCTTCAAAGAATCCATAGAAAAAAATGTTTAGGTGTGGAAAGTCTACAATGGTGGAAGTCTTATACCTGAATGTTTGGAAGAATTATATATGTAGAAGTGAAGGACCTTTCTAAGATAGCTCAAACTAATTGTGATTATCTACCAAAGAAAAATTTTTCCAAAATGTTCTGATTACGTAGATATTGGAAACCATTATTAACAAAATTCATGGTCCATTACAAAATGCACAAACTAAAATTCAGTTCAAAATTTACAGTTTCCATAAAAAATGTATAGAATTTTGAAGTCAAGATAGGAATTGTCCTAATTGGCGTACTACCATCAGGTTGATGACCCTTAAATTGATCATCCTTGATAGGTTTCCACCAATTTCAAATTTTTGCTAGATTAGTATCCTTGAGGCTGAATTGTAAATTGGTTAGTAAAACATCAGGAGGTGTATTGAGCTCTAAGTTTTCAAGTTTAGAAATTTCATAAAATGTATGGTTATTTCTTGTCATCTCAGTCGTGCCATGAGGACAACGACTAGTGACTCTTTACTAAATTCCTTAGCAAAGAAGATGAATCTAAAAGCTTATTGCATAGCAAAGAATCATCCAAGAGCCTATGATCTCTTATCGATCATGCTGATACTCCAAATTATCTTTACATTAAATAGCATGCATTATTGATGGAATCCTTAGACAAATAATGTTGCATCTTGACACTTGAATTATGCCACCTTAGGTAGGGAGTTTTCTAGGTTTTGTTAGAATGGCAGAGATTATCTGATTCTATTAAAGGTCATTAAACAATGAAAAGCTAAGGTAGAGGATAGTGTCCAAATGAATTTCCTTATTTTTTTTAACTTTTTAGGGTCCTATTAGCTATGATAGAATTACTTTCTCATCTTCCATCTACTACCTGTCGCCCCTTGGTCAGTATGAATATGTATTATGGGACTAGCTTCCATGTACTGAACACCATAAAGTGGTTGCATTTTAGCTTGCATTCCCCGAATCCTCGATACAAGTATTGGTAATACCTTCTGACCGTTAGTAAACTAGCTTTCTTATATTGAGTGGTTTCATTGAACTTAAAATTTGCGCTTGCATTTTCCCTCTTATTGTGTGGTATCTTCCATTTAATGATTTGTTATCTCACCTCAAGATATATAAAAAAACTTAAATCAGTTTGCGTGCATATGTATATGTCTTGACAACATTAATCTTTATTGATATTTTAGTATGATTGTCAATAAATGAAAAAATTACATGAATGAGTAAATGAATGAAAAAATTACATGAATGAGTAAATGAATGAATGAATGCTTGAATGAATGAATAAATAATTGAATAAAAGGGGAGCATTTTATGTAATAGATTGGATGTCAGAGAATTAACTAAAAGCCAAATATAAAGATTATTGTAGAAGCAAAAATTTGAAGATTTAGAGTAATGATTCAATAACATTGCTTCATGAACCAAAATTTTCTAACTTATCCATTGATTGTGGGTGTACATAGCCATATTTACAAGATTCAGAAGCAAAGTAACAAAAACAATTCATCTTGTAAGGACTACAAATTCCTAACTATGTTAATGTTTCTAGGGGATCTTTACAAACCCTAATAATTCATTTTTTAATCATTTTTTAACTCTTAGATTTACAAAATTTGGCGAGTAGCCCAAAAAATTATCTTCGAAATCATTTCATTGCCTTTCTATTCTAATGCTTCCAATAATGTGATCTTTTTTCTTTTTTTTTCTTTTTTTGTCCTATATAAGCGCTTAACCATTTTTATCATTCTATTGAGCAGATTTTTCATTCCATGAACTTCACGATCAAACTCTACTTAGATGAATCTTGCCTGTAAATCATCACCCATGTCTTGATCCTTAAAATACAATAAATGAAATAGATTAGTACATTACAAAAATTATGAATGCATGAACATATAAGAATGTGAACTATGTAAATGCATGAATGAATTTACAATTTCCATGGCATATGGATATCATGCCAAAAATTAAGAAAAATCCTTCATAATCTAACAAATTAGTGAGAAATAAAATATATCATAATAACACAACATACATGTATCAATATCAAGAAAATCAAATTATAAGAGTAAAGGGTTAGAAACGTTCCCCCCTGTGTGCCTAATTTGGTATCCTCTAGAATCGGGTATGGCTTTAACTAGGTAAGGCCCTTACGGTTCATTACATGAAGTTTAAATTAAACATCTAAATAGGTTCTTGAATTGCTCTTTGAGTATGAAAAAAATTGAAGAGCTACCCTTATCCTTACCCATCGCAGGTCTATGTAGAAAAGGGTTCAATTCAAGTAGAAGTATCTTCCATGCCCATAATAAGGCTAACACCTTAGGTAGGCATAGGAATTTACACCTAGTAGGCTTTTCATTAGCCGAGACAAAGGCTAATACCTTAGAAGGTAGAGCTACTTTTCTTCCTCCCAAAATATTGGGCTCCTATGCCCCTTCCATATATGTGGAAGAGAATCTAATGCATATGCATTTACATAATATGTGAGAGGGAACAACTTACCTTTTATGACTTAACACTTTTAAAAATAGTAAAAAAACTTATCCTAAATTCCCCTAAAAAATAATGCTGCAAAGGAAACAAAAGGGTTAGTGAAAAATATGAAGAATTTATACTGAAATTTATAAGTTAAAAAACACAACGAAAAAAATTATTTTGAAATATCAAGAATTATAGTTAAATATTGGTTGAAACCAAATTAATCAAAATTTAGTTAACACGTAATTAATTTTAAGCCTAACTCTCTAGCTATCCATAATGCAGTCACCAATCTATTGCAACGTAGTCCAGATACGAATCCTGACTAGCCCGACTTAAACTAGCAAATGTATCCCTTTATCTCTATTTATATCTATATAACATTATTTTTTTAATTGGGGCCTATATCATAGTTATTATTCTTTATTTTTTTGTACCTAGGGATCAAGTTGTCAAGTTGAATTACTCACTCAACTTAACTCTAAATAATCGTTATGAAACAACCATTTATTTAGAGTCACCACCAATCTTATTTCAGCCAGGTGAGATTAGACACCTGCTGGAGTTTATATTTTTAAGGGTCACAAAACCCTTGAAAGCAAACTCCAAGGCCTACGCTCATACCAGAAATCACATCAAAGGGTTTGAGAGTCAGTTATAATCACAAGTCAGTTACGCTCATACCTCATTAATCACGTGTTAACATAAATTTTTATTTTTATTTTGTTTTAGTATTGATATTTAATTATAATTCCCATAATATTTTATTATAGAAATTTATTATTTCGAGAAAGTTGAGTTTTAATGGGTTTAGAAATCACAAACTTATTTGTGCCCTATTGGGGAGCCAAGTGGACATGAATTCTTTATCGTATCTCGCTGGACAACCATGCGAAATATGAAAGGTTTTATTTTTTCGAAATTGAAAAATCCCAACTTTTTATTTGAAAAAGATATCTTGTTATTAAAATAATCTATAAAATTTCTCACATATTCTAGTAAGAATCCTACATATTAATTTAATTACGAGACATTGCCTTATTTATAAAAATAATTTTATTATGAAAAAATACAGACTCTATAACTTAAAAATGACCTAATATGTTGAATATATTCTTAATGTGTACTTTCGACATAAAAGCATCCTAGTCCTCATATAGGATATGGTTTGAGTACAAAATTATAAAAATACCCCTAGGGTATACATTCTACTTAAAAGTATCCCAACAACCCCTAAAAAACTTGAAAATGATTGAAAAAGGCTGAAACTATCCTAAATATGCACTTTCAGCCTAAAAGCATCCTAATGCTTATCTAAAACTAAACTCGAAGAAAATTTATGAAGATGCCCTTAAGATATACCTTCGATACGAAAGTATTCTGGGAACCCTAATGGACCTTAAAACGATCTAGGAAGGCTAAACTAATCCTAAAAATTCACCTTCGGAATAAAAGCATCCCAATAAAAAAATTACCAAAATGCCCTTAGCATATACCTTCATCGTGAAAGTATGTCAATAACCCTAATGGACCTTAAAATAACCTTCAAATGCTAAACCAATTTTAAATATTCCCCTTCTGCATAAAAGCATACCAATGAGCAAAATTACCAAAATGCCCTTAAGGTATACCTTCGACATGAAAGTATCTCCGTAACCCTAACAAGTGCTAAAATGATAAGAACTAGATGAATCTATCCTCAACGTGCACCTTTGGAATAAAAGCATCTCATTTACTATTTAAGGCTACATTTTAAAAAAAATACCAAAATGCCCTTATGACATACCTTCGACGTGAAAGTATCCCAGTACCCTAATGGACACTAAAATGATGAAAAGTAGATGAATTTAGTCTAAATTAAAAACCTAAAATTTTAAGTTTCACTTAAAACACAAAATTTTCCAGTAAACCCTTAAATTTTTAATAATTACATTTCGTATTCTTCAAAATACCAAACAAATACGAAAAGTTTTGAAATTTTCTATATCCCTATGGAAGGCCATAGAAAAAATAAAAATTGTTAAAACTGGTGAAATGTACATTTTGACCCCTATATAAGAAAATTTGCTATTTAGTCCCTAAAATTTTATAAATTTTCATTTTAATCGCTACATGGTACATTGCCCTAAAAATCATAAAATCATATAAAAATATACACATAAAATACCACAAATATATTAACAAGAATTCGGCCAAGTACCTTGGCCTTAAAATAAAATTTTTCTATATTTTTCAAAATAACCCTTGAACTTTATAAATTACATTTTGACCCCTATAGATAAAACATCACAACAACTCATCAAACCAATAAAGAATAACCAAACAAAAAACATGGCTAGAATGTGTATAAAAATTCGACCAAACACTTTTAGCCATAAAGCATAATTTTTCATATTTTAAAATTTAGTCCTTAAACTTCTTAAAATTGCAAAACGACCCCTAAAATATTGAAAATACCTAAAACATCTTGCAAACTCATGAATCAAAAAGCTCATCGCTTACAAAGCTCTTGGCCAAGCCAAAATATGTCAAAAACTTTTACAACTTTTGCAATTTAGTCCCTAAGTTTACAAATATTACAAAATAACTAAAACAACCTAAAATCAAAGCAAAAATAAACAAAATCACCATTATCAAGCCTAATTAGGTTCGGCCAAGGCATAGAAAGCATAAAGACAAAATTTTTTCATCATTAAATTTTATAAATAATATCATAAATTTATAAACAAAAATTTTTAAGCTTCAAAACATAAAAAAATCATTAATATTTCAATATAAATCATCATAAACAAAACATAATAAATATTATAAAACATGTATTCATTGAAGATAATATCATTATTATAAATGAACACAAAATATTATATTAAAAAAGAACGACATACAACAAAATCAAATAAATCAAGAAAATCCATAAAATTTAATCATTGTTTTCATCCTTGGCCTTTCAACATGGAATGAAATTCATGAGCTAAAGCAATCATAAAACTCACTAAAATAAGAAATCAAGCATGAAATCAACATAAATTTAAGATTTTGGAAGTGAAGTTACCTTGAAAGCTTGAAAAACATAAAAAACCTAAGTAATATTTATGAATTTTTGAAGTTTTTGGCTTATGAAAGTTATGAACTATTTAAGACAATTTTTTTCATTCTCTTGTTTTTTCATGTCAGGGGAAGGCAAGATGATGGATTTTTTTTTAATCGATCTTGCCGTGAGGTTCCATCCATAATCCATAATAATTTTCTTTCATTTATTACATGTCATAATTTGTTGATTTTTTTATTTTTATATTTGATTTGTTTGAGATATGATTTAATATTTGACAAGTTAATTGGACTTAAATTTAAAACTCTTGTCTACTTATGATGTCATGCATGACATTATTGATTTCTATAGATATTTTGAGTTGTATTCATATATAATATGTAAAATTATATTGTAAAAATTAATTATAAGAACTAAATTGTAAAAATTAAAAAATATATTTTTAAAATAAAATTTCATATAATCAATTTAATTCAATTTAATAATGAAAACAATTTTTTTATGTGCGAGGAAAAAATTAAAATAGCAAACTTGCAAAATTTTACGAGAAAAAAAACATTTATCGGGAAAAAATGTTATCTGTAAAAAAATGAAAAATTCATAAAATAAATTAAATTTTCAAAACTGATTCAAAGTGAACTAAACAGCAATATTTGAAGAATTTTAAAAATTATAAACTTAAAAAAAATCTTACTAATGAAAGTTACAAGTGTAAAACCCGTATCTTGGTAACAAGCAAAAAAATTCTAAAACTCATAACATAAATTAAAATTTTTCAAACTGATTTAATATGGATTAAATAATGATATTTAAAGAATTTTGAAAATTAAAAACTGAAAAAATTCCTACCAAAAAAATTTATGGGTAGAAAATTCCTTATCTCGATAACAGAAAAATTTTTAAAACTCACAAAATAAATTAAATTTTCTAAAACTTATTCAATATGAAATAAATAATAATATTTAAAAAAATTAAAAATCAAAAACTCAAAAAAATATCACACAAAAAATTATGGAGTGTAAAACCCTTATATTGGTAATAGAAAAAATTCTAAAACTCATAAGATAAATTAAATTTTTCAAAAATGATTTAATATGGATTAAAAAAGTAATATTTAAAGAATTTTAAAAATTATAAACTAAGAGAAATATTTTCAAAACATTACGGAGTAGAAAACTTCGTATTTCAAAAATAGAAGAATTTTAAAAGAAAATACAAAACTAATAAAATAAAAAGAATTTTCCTAAAATAATTTACTATGAATTAAATAATAATATTTAAGGAATTTTACAAAATACAAACTTAGAAAAATCCCTTCGAAAAAGTTCATGGAGTAGAAAACTTCATATTTCTGAAGCAGAAAAAATTTTAAAATTCATAACAAATAAATGAATTTTAAAAAACTGATTTAATGGTAGTTGAATGTGAATATTTAAAGAATTTTAAAATTTAAAACTTGAGAAAACTATACCAAAAAATTTATAGATAATGAAAAGTTCATATCATAGAATCGTGAAAATTTCCAAAAAACATATTAAAAATTATATAAAATGAATTAAATAAAAATTATTATACAAAATATTAATTTATAAAATGACAAAGATGAAAATTTGGAATTTGAAATTCAAAATAATTTTATTAGAAAAATTTTTTGCGAGCAAAATACTGTCGATACTTTGAAAAAAATTCAAAATTAATTACGACAATGAGCAACTTGATACCTTGTGGTATAAAATGCCAACATGAATCTTTCATTAATATTTTTAATTTTTTGGAGTGCATATCAGCGTAAATACCACAGAGGTATCGATAAAATTACGAAGGTCAATTTCCTAAATTTAACAAAAAATTCTCATAAAATTTTTTAAAATGGAAAATTTAACTATGATATCATCCGCATAAATAGATTTTTAAATTTTGAAAAAAAATCTTAAAAACTAATTTTTCTCTTAAATATTCATTTTGTATATCTAAAATTAGAGATCAAAGTATGATTTTTTTTGTTACGTGAACTTATGGCTGTTTAAATTATGACCAAAAAGGTCTTGAAAATGTCTTGTTCATCTAAGAAAGACTGTTCCCAATGAGGATGGCCATTAAGTTCTTAGTTTCAAATATTCAGGATTATTGGAAAAGGGACAAACAAAATTAGGTGTCTACACATAATCACGTCGTAGCCTTTCCCCGTATGGGGCATGGATGTGTCCAATTACCCATGTAGCTTTAAAATGTCATCGCTTTATCTTACTGGCTATAGATTACTTCACCAAATGGGTCAAACAGCTTCTTATACAATGTAACAAAGCAACGGTGATAAAATTCTTAAAAACCATTATTTATGAATTTAGAATCTTCGAAAGAATTATAACAGATAATGCCTCTAATTTGAATAATAAATTAATGATAGAGATATGCATGCAACTTAAAGTTTCACATCATAATTCAATGACATACTGTCCAAAAATGGACAGAGCTTTAGAGGTAGCCAATAAGAAAATCAAGAAGATTATGGGGAAAATGGTGAAGACTTATAAAGACTGGCATAAAAAGCTCCTCTTCGCTCTCCTGGCTTACCAAATTCATTTTCAGACTCCAACCAAGACAATGACTTACTTATTGGTCTATGATGTGGAAGTCATTCTACCAATTAAAGTTGAAATCCCTTCACTTCAAGTGCTAATGGAAACCAAGTTAGAAAAAGCTATGTGGGTTTCAGATCATTATAAACTATTAAATTTCATTAAATAAAAAAGGTTGAAGGCAATCCAGTATGGATAAATGTACCAAAAAAGAATTATAAGAGCCTATGACAAGAAAATTCATCCAAGATAATTCCATAAATTGTAGTGGTAAAAAAAATCCTTGTTGTTCAAAAAGATCCATGAGGCAAATGCGTGCCTAAATGGAGAGTTCCTTACATAGTTTAGAAACCATTTTCTAGAGGAGCATTAACTTTAGTTGAAATAGATAGGGATATCTTACCAAACCCTATTAATTCTTACAATGTAAAGAAATATTTTGCTTAAAAGGTAGTGTCATAAAAAATAAAAAAAATCAAAAATCAAATGAAAACCCAAAAATGCATGTAATCCAAGGCAATAAAAAAAGGAAGGCTTCAAGTTGAAAACTCGAAAATGATGACTCGAGCATTTGGTAAAGAATAAGCAGAGCACAATAGGTCAAAAAGTTAAAGCTAGAAAACAAAGACATGGTATGGTCAGAAACATTCTCTAGAGATGGATATTAATAAGAGCAAACATCTTGTTTCGAAGAAATCTTTGAAGAACTAATTAAGAGACTCTATTTATCTGATTAACATCTAAATTTTATTTATACGTCACCCATGTTATTATTTTGTTAAAGCCATTATTATATCTTCCCCCATTTTATATCTTTTTTTTGTTGGAATCTAAATATATATTTCATCCATACCTTCATTAAAGTACTTTCTAACCACGCTAGCATTTTTTCAAATGATAATTAACAACTTATGAAAATGGAAAATCAAAATAACAAATTAATTTCTTTGCATTACTTTGGACTGAGGTAAAAAAATCAAAATACTTTCTTCAGGGTTGCTGGGATACTTTCATGCTAAAGGTATATCCTAAAGGCAATTTGGTAATTTTTTAAAACCAAGTCTAGTTTGGCCGTTAGGATGTTTTTATGCTAAAGGTGTGCATTTAGGATTGGTTTACCCTACATGATCACTTTCAAGTCCTTTAGGCATTTTGGTAAATTTTTAGAACCATGTCTAACATGGTCATTGGGATGCTTTTGTGCCAAAGGTGTGCATTTAGGATAGGTTTACCCTACATGATCATTTTCAAGTCTTTTAGGGTTGCCAAGACACTTTCATAGCAAAGGAATACCCTAATAACATTTTGGTAATTTTGCATTAGAACTAAGTTTTATGTGATTACTAGGATACTTTCATGTCGAAAGTACACATTAAGGATAGATTCATCATTTTAGATTGTTTTGAGTCTTAAAATACTCTATTAGTATTTTTAATAAAATAGGGCTTTTTTAGAAAATTAAGGCAATGTCTCCATGTTAAAATAATACATGGAATTTCTCCGAGAATATGAGAGGGGTTCTACGGATTATTTTAACAATGAGACATCCTTTTCAAAACAAAAATTAGGATTTTTGTAAATTTCAGAAAAATAAAACTTTTTGTATGCTTTTGGCCCTTCAGCGGGGTGCAAAAGATATTTTGATTTTTTAAAATCTTTTATGGTCTTTTGGTTTTTTGATGGGGTACAAAAAGAATGACAAAAAGCTTTCGTGCTCCACTAGTCCTCTAGTAAAGTGCGTAAGAGATTTTAAAAATAAAAAATGTCAAAAACCTAATTTTTTGGCATAGAATAAAAATTGGTTGCATAAAATATTTTTTTTGGGAATTACAATTAAATGCTATATGTTGAAATTGGATAAAAATTAAAATTCAACTTAGCGTATAATTAATAAGGTACTGATTTTTAAGCATCAAGAAAAGTTCAATCCTTATTTATGATTGTATTCGACTCTCGAACCATTTTTTAGGATCTTTCATATGATCGTAGACCTTGGAGTTGGTATTTTAGGGTTTCATAACCTTCAAAATATGAACTCTAGTAGGTGACCTATCTCACTTAGCCTAAATACATTTATGTCGACTCTAAATACATAGTTGTTTCATAATGACTTTTTAGGGTTAAGTCAAATGAGCAGTTCATTTCGACCACTTAATCTATGAAATTAAGAAAATATTAATAATGATGTGGCCCAGAGAAATAAGAGAATATAAAATAATGATATATCAGTAAACATAGGAATTGGGGCTATTTAAGTCAGGCTTGGTTAGGATTCAGATCCGGGACATGTTACGATAATTGGCTAACCATTTAATTTAACTTAGAACAAGGAAAATAAGTTTAACTTGTTTTGGAAGTTTTAACTAGGTTAAAACTTAAATCCAAGTAGAAATAGGATTAAGTTGGTGTATATAAATATGATAGGCGAAAGGCTTGGAAAAAGGTTTTAATCGAATTTTAAGATAGAAGGCTATCGAATATCTTGAGAGAATATATTTTATTAGATAAAAGATAATTTTCTCAAACAATATTCCTACCTAGGCAAAAACCCTAATGGTGCATCACCTCCTTAAAACCCTTTAAGCTTGGTGTAAACTTTCTTCATTCATTCTTCTTGGTTTTTGATTAATTCAAGATTTAAAATTACTATTTGGTTGAGGGTTAACAACTCATCTAGCTAGCATTAGAGTACCACTGGGCCTTAAGAAGGTTTTAACAGATACCTTTGTGGATAACTATTAGAGGCAAGACAAGTGTACTGTTTGTGATCTTCAAGAATCTTTTAAGAAATCAGCTTCTTAGAGCTTTTTTTGTTTAGATTTCAACATCTAAATCAAGATAACTTCTGATCATATGAATGATTAGATCTTGATTCATAATTTTATTGTTTACTACATGTAAGTCCTTCTTTAAAGATATGTAAGGAAATCAAACTATTTTTATGTTTACTATTCTCTTTATGTTTTATTGATTTTTCAAATCCAATATATGCATAAGGCTGAAACTTTATTGGGATAGGAGCATCCTTACAAGAGGTGTCATAGCCTATGGGTTGTGGATTACATGTAGTAAGTATAGGCTAATTCATGGTAATTGACATTCGAATGTCACATGTATAGAAGCTTTAGGCCATAGAACTTTGCAAAATAATTTTTACAAATTTTCTTAATTCCGGAAAGCATGCTTACTAAGTGTATTTCCATTATTAAAAGGTCAAATAATTAATAAAAATTAGTTTTATTGATGTAGATCAAATAAACATTGAATTCATAAAAGTAAAAAATGTGTATGTTATGATTTATGATTTCTCAAACGATTTTTTTCTAATGGTTTCTTTGTTGTAAAAATTGATTTTTATGATAAGATTTTATCATATTTAACAAATAAAAATCAATTTTGATTTATTTAAATATGATTTAAAACAAAAAAAAACACAATCTTGAATTTTCTTGGTGATATCACATGGTATAGTGTTGTAGGCTAATTTTGGATGTGTTGTTGCACCTAATGCACCTTGAAATCTTTGTGGAAAAGTTCCATAGGTTTTCTGCACCTTAGGATAGCAACTTAATCAAACAATATATGATTCTTAAATGGATCCTGGTTACTAAAAATGAAGGCATGTTGATGCCACATCCATGGAAGGCGTTTCATGGATAGTTAGGATAAATGTGGCAATTTGTTGCCACTGATTTTGCTTCTTTGGTTCAAACTTCAGCAGAATCTTGAATGAATTTCCAGCATCCAAAATCAGTATTTGAACATCCTTCAAAGGTGTGGGAATTTTGTTTCAATCCTACAGCTTACAGCAATGTGAAGCCACTTTTTGGATTATTCTTGAAACTTGCAATTAGGGGAAAATAAGTTGCCATCTTGAATGTAGCCTCAAATCATTTCTTGACAGCACCTAATCTGATTTTCCAGCATTTCAAACAGCCCCTGAACATCGTCCACAGGTGGTTGTCAAAGGCCATTGGCATGGACAAAATGATTGCTAAAATTGAGGTCACTACTTGTTAGAGTCCTATTTCCTTTAGAACTAGTTTTCTAGTGTGAGTGAAATTCCTTAAAATTAGGAATTATATTCCTTAAATTAGGGAAAGAGTTTAAGTTGGATTAGATAAAGAGTTATCTAATAGAATTTGGTTTCTAAAAGCTAAAAATACTGCTAGAGTTTTAATTCAACTAGGATTTTTTAAATAAACATATTTTGAAAAAATCAAGATTTAGAAACTTGTTTTCTTAATTATTTGATTCAATAGGTTACTTTCATTTTAGTTTTTTAAATATGTCAATTTTGGAAACATAATTCAAGCATGCAAATAAAAGTATTTGTCCTAGTTGAGACAAATCACCTAAAGGTAAATATTTGATTTAAGATTAGTTTCTTAAAAGTTAGGAATAAAAAAATCACTATGGTAGATTCTTATAAATGCTTTATTGAAAGTTATAAATTTGTTTATAAATGCATTGTACACATATGATTACCATGTGATATTAGCTATATATTATTCTTATGTGATAATTGTTAAAGCATGAATGTTGGACCTTTTAGGGATTGTAGACACCGTATTTTATCCAGGCCAATTTTTGGGATCTTGAGACATAATTAAAAGATGATAGGATTAAAAAATAAGAAAATAAAAATAGGGATGACTATCGGATGCCATGTTGCCAGGCACTATTAGACAACACAGTGTTAGGCGAAAATTTTTTTAGGAAGGTCTGAAATGCCTATTGGTCATATTAAAGATAGATGTAAAAATGAGGCATCAAAAGTCACTATTTAATGTGTCATCGAAGTTATTTACATGAGCATAAGTCAGTTTTCCAATGTTTGTGACCAAGGTGAGGTATTCAAAGAGCTTAAGGTATGTGTAACTCACATTACTGCATAAGTATTGAAACAAAACTTTCACATCACAAAAATTCAAATTTTTAGATGTAGTATCGATATAAGAGGGTTTAATATCGACACTTAAGGTGTGGTCTTGATACTTAGTGTGTTTGTATCGATACAAGCCTGGGTAGTAGCTAAAGTTATATTTTTGGCAAAATGTATTAATACACAAGTAGGATTGTCGATACAAATCCATGAAGTATCGATATAGGCCTCTAAGTCTTGAAATTGGAAATAATTTTTTGCTCTTGGTTTCGACATACACTTTATTGTATTAATACTCATGGGTAAAAATTAACTTGTATGTCGATACAAAATGTTTTGTATCGATGCACCGAGTATTTTTGGCTAGCCCAAGCCATTTTCAAGCATTCAAAAATCTGATTAAAAAATGTTTCTTGTACCAAAAATAATCATAATTCATACCAAGACATAGCTATGACTCGTGATTGGATTTAAACAAATTTTTAGAGCCCAAATAGCCAATAACAAGGGACATTTTCATGAAATATTTTTGCTAGAAGGCATGCTTAGTTTTTCTCTAGTTATTGGTTATTATAGCCTTTTTACACCACTACTCTGCATGTAGAACCAATGGAAATAAGAGCAGCTGAGCATAATATCTAGAGTTATCCATTGGCACATGAATGAAAAATAAAAAATGCCATTGCTTTCTCTCCAAAAAGCATTGGTTGAACCTTGAATTTAAAAAGAAGCCAAAGCTAGCTTAACCAATCAATCATTTTCCAAAAATATCCAAAAAACCTCTAGGAACCATAAAAAAGGACTCCATAAAACACTATTCTAACACTTCCAAAGCCTTTATTTTATCCATCCTTCCTTTTAAAACATTCTTCTATCAAAACTCTACTACAAAACTCCTTTTTTCATCATGTCCTTGCACATCAATGTCAAAAGAAGAAAGAAGGTAACCCAAAGTTATTGCTTAAAGAAAAAGGCTAAAGTTATATATCTCACCTAGCTCCATTTTTTTCTTATTTCCAACACCTGCATCATTTTAGTGAACCGATAATGTCGTTATGACCATCATAGGAGTCCCACGCATTATTGTTACCTTGGTTTTGTAGCCTTAGAATTTTAATGCCATTGATGCCTTAAGGTTGCTTGGTAGGCCAAAATCTTTCTCTTTTATTCCATCATCAAAGCAGTCCCTTATTCATACATTTTTTGTCATGTTTTACATATTTTCATATGCTTAACAATGCTTGAATGTGCTTCCTAACTTGCGTTAAGTATGTTGCATTTTTTTTTTTGCATTTTAAGAAGTTTTATGGTACAAAAATGTTTTCTTAAAAATTCCAGCATGATTTTCTTTGCTTAAATATGTTCATGTAATCTTCCATAGCATGATTTTTTATGCCATTCATGGGGTCATCATTTCCATGCATCTTATTTGTCACCTTATTACATTTTTTGTCATTTTCCATGTAAAAATATCATTTTTGTGTGTTTGCATGTGCTATCCTTATTCATCTTTGCGTATGTTGTATTTTGTTCATGACATCTGTCAAGATACTTGCTTGTTTGCTAAAAATTTGATTAAAAAATCTCCAAGTTCATGCTACCTCCAATAGATAGAGAATAGCAAAGATTTGATGTTTTTTAAAAATTGGTTTTCCAATCTTCTGGACAAATTGCATATTTCAAATTTGGATTCATGGTAAAATAAGTTTAAAATCCTATTTTTCAAACAAGAATGACCATTTTATTTAAATATATATTAAGCCTCGATCTTAAGTTTAACACCTTCATGATGGCATGGTCAACTTATTGTTTCATCATCCCAGACTACTCTAGGATTATGGAATGAACTAGTGATGCTTGTGTCATTCTTTTCCCTGTGTTTTGGATGTTTAAACATCCATAACTTCACTTTGACCCTTAAGAAACTCAAAAAAATGAATAGTCCTTGGCTTTTACCCTAGCAACACTATAGTTTGAGTTTGTAAAATTATGTTCAAATCATAAAAGATTCTTCTAGAATTTTATGATATTTTTCACTCAAAAGGCATCAAATTATCTTTCCAAAGGTGTCTCGTTTGCCTTGGATCATCTTGGATGAAAGAGTTATGATTTTTCAAACCATTACTATTAGGAACCCCTAGGTCCAGCGCATTACATTCTGTTTAGGTTGTTTCAGCCCATTAGATGATGTTTCTATATTATTTAAATATTTTCCCATAAAGTTTAACAATTCCCTTTTTGAAAAGGTATTTTTTATGATTATCGATTTTGGATAAGCCAGTAACCATTTTTCAAAGTCCATCATGCCCTTTCTCTTGTACATGCTAGCAGTGTCAAAATAAGTCTAAATTTAAAAGTTACTTTTGCCTAGAAGGTGATATTCTAGAATTTTAAAAATATTTTTATATTAGTCCTCATAGAGTTACCTTTCCAACAGGGTTTTTCTAGTGGTACCCTGCTTTCCAATGTTTGTGACCAAGGTGAGGTATTCAAAGAGCTTAAGGTACGTGTAACTCACATTACTGCATAAGTATTGAAACAAAACTTTCACATCACAAAAATTTAAATTTTTACATGTAGTATCGATACAAGAGGGTTTAATATCGATACTAAAGGTGTGGTCTTGATACTTAGTGTGTTTGTATCAATACAAGCCTGGGTAGTAGCTAAAGTTATGATTTTTGGCAAAATGTATTGACACACAAGTAGGATTATCGATACAAATCCATGAAGTATCGATATAGGCCTCTAAGTCTTGAAACTAGAAATAATTTTTTGCTTTTGGTTTCGACATACACTTTATTGTATCAATACTCATGGGTAAAAATTACCTTGTATGTCAATACAAAATGTTTTGCATTGATGCACCAAGTATTTTTGGCCAGCTCAAGCCATTTTTAAGCGTTCAAAAATCTGATTAAAACATGTTTCTTACACCAAAAGCAATCATAACTCATACCAAGCCTTGGCTATGGCTCATGATTGGATTTAAACAAATTTTTAGAGCCCAAATAGCCAATAACAAGGGACATTTTCGTGAAATATTTTTGTTAGAAGGCATGCGTAGCTTTTCTCTAGTTACAGGTTATTATAGCCTTTCTACACCTTACTCTACATGCAAAACCAATGGAAATAAGAGCAGCTAAGCATAATATCTATAGTTATCCATTGATGCATGAATGAAAAATAAAAAATGCCCTTGCTTTCTCTTTAAAAAGTATTGCTTGAACCTTGAATTTAAAAAAAAAAACAAAACTGGCTCAGCCAATCAATCATTTTCCAAAAAACCTCCAGGAACCTTAAAAAAAAATCCAAAAAACACTATTCCAACACTTCTGAAACCTCTATTTCATCCATCCTTCCTTCTAAAACATTCTTCTATCAAAACTTTACTGCAAAACTCTTTTTCCCATTATGTCCTTGCACATCAACGTCAAAAGAAGAAAGAAGGTGACCCAAAGTTATTGCTTAAAGAAAAAGGCTAAAGTTATATTTCTCACCTAGCTTTAGTTCTTTTTCTCATTTCCAACACTTGTATCATTTTAGTGAACCGATAATGTCGTTATGACCATCATAGGACTCCCACGCATTATTGTTACCTTGGTTCTATAGTCTTAGAATTTTAATGCCTTTGATGCCTTAAGGTTGCTTGGTAGGCCTAAATCTTCTCTTTTATTCCATCATCAAAGCAGTCCCTTATTCATACATTTTCTATCATGGTTTACATATTTTCATATGCTTAACAATGCTTGGATGTGCTTCCTAACTTGCGTAAGTATGTTGCATTTTTTTTTGCATTTTAAGAAGTTTCATGGTACAAAAATGTTGTTTTAAAAATTCTAGCATGATTTTCTTTGCTTAAATATGTTCATGTAATCTTCCATAGCATGATTTTTTATGCCATTCATGGAGTCATCATTTCCATGCATCTTATTTGTCACCTTATTGCATTTTTTGTCATTTTCCATGTGAAAATATCATCTTTATGTGTTTGCATGTGCTATCCCTATTCATCTTTGCGTATGCTGTATTTTGTTCATTACATCTCTATCAAGATACTTGCTTGTTTGCTAAAAATTTGATTGAAAAAATCTCCAAGTTCATGCTACCTTCAATAGATAGAGAATAGCAAGGATTTGATGTTTTTATAAAATTGGTTTTCCAATCTTTTGGACAAATTACACATTTCAAATTTGGATTCATGGTAAAATAAGTTTAAAATCGTATTTTTCAAACAAGAATGACCATTTTATTTAAATATATATTAAGCCTTGATCTTGAGTTTAACACCTTCATGGTGGCATAGTCAACTTATTGTTTCATCATCCCAGACTACTCTAGGATTATGGAATGAACCAGTGATGCCTATGTCATTCTTTTCCCTTTGTTTTGGATGTTTGAACGTCCATAACTTGAATTTGACCCCCAAAAAACTCAAAAAAAATGAATAGTTCTCGGCTTTTGCTCTAGCAGAACTATAGTTTGAGTTTGTAAAATTATGTTCAAATCATAAAAGATTCTTCTAGAATTTTATGATATTTTTCATTCAAAGGGCATCAAATTATCTTTCCAAAGGTATCTCGTTTGCCCTTGGATTATCTTGGATGAAAGAGTTATGATTTTTCAAACCATTGCTATTAGGAACCCCTAGGTCCAGTGCATTATATTCTGTTTAGATTGTTTCAGCCCATTAGATGATGTTTCTACATTATTTAAATATTTTTCCCATAAAGTTCAATAATTCCTTTTATGAAAAAGTATTTTTTATGATTATCAATTTTGGATAAGTCAGTAACCATTTTTCAAAGTCCATCATGCCCTTTCCCTTGTACATGCTAGTAGTGTAAAAACAAGTCTATAATTCTAAAGTTACTTTTGCCTAGAAGGTGATATTCCAGGATTTTAAAAATATTTTTATATTAGTCCTCATGGAGTTACCTTTCCAGTGGGGTCTTTCCAATGGTACCCTATTTACCCCTTGAAGCCTTTGGATAAACCTAGAATAAATTCGGTAAGTAAGATAATGCGATGTTGTCCCTTGTTTTCTCTAGAATTAAAGTTAATCCAGTCTTCAAATCACCATCATCGAGATCAAAATTTCTCAAAATGCATCCAATGAGCTCTTTGCAACATAAACCCTCTAGGCTTGGATCAAGGTTTAAGACAATTATTTTATTCATATAGTTGGTTCCTTGTTTTCCAAATACCTTTTTTTTTAAAAAATATCTTTTCTTTTTAAAACATAAAAAATTTTCATGTTTGAGGAAACTTTAACCTTATCTCTCAAAGGGAATACTTTAACCCTATTTTCTATTAAAAAACTTGATTTGTTTTAATTTATTTGAGATGTATAATTATTTTTTTAAGTCATCAAAATTTTTCATTCTTTGGAATACTCCAACCCCATCATTCAAGGGGATACTCTAACCCAATTTTCCACTAAAAAGCTTGAATTTTCTCTTTCAGATATATTTGAGATTCCTAATTATTTTCTTAAAATATCAAAATCTTTATCATTAGGGACACTTCAACCCAATGTCTCTAAGGGGATACTCTAACCCAGCTTTTACGTTAAAATCTAAAAATTTCTTTCTTCTAGATGCCTCAGATTATTTTGACTAAAACCTTTTTTAATCTTTTAGATTACCACTGAATCTAAACACATTCCAAATTATTATCCCAGTTATTCTTTAATAATCGAAAAAATTATGAAATACATTCTAATAGTCTTTTTTTTACTTTTTTTTGTTTGTGATTGTTTGTCAGTGAAATTATCATGTCTCCTGTTTGAAGTGACTATTATGCATTCATATTTAAAACATGTTTTCAAAAATTTACAAGCCGGTGCCTAGTACGAAATATTCAAATTTTCAAACTTTAATCTGAAAATTATTTTCATAAAAAATCCTTATGCTCTTCATACATCCATGACATAGAAGATATAAATTTTTCTATCAAAATCTATGTCGCGACGTACCCCAGAGTGGATCCTTGCGGATTTGTGGGTGCGCATGACTTAAAATATTTTCCTGACTTGGAAAATGTCTTCTCGACTAAGATTATTCTTTGGCGATGTGATGAGAATGAGAATGTATGGATTCTTGACTTATTATACAATGACAGGGACCATAAGATGAATCACTCATCTTATTAGTCTCGTATGACCATCGCAAAATGGCCAACGCTTGGAGTCGCCATCGATCATTTTAGGCTAGCCATGATCGGATACCCGTTGAAACCCATGTTTTGAGTTACGAAACTCAAAACATCGATCCCATGGTCTACGTAATGCAAAGATTCGCCGTTAGGGTTCAGGAGTTGGTTATGCGCGATGAGGTACGAAACTCTTCGCGACGCTTGAAATTGGCACCTTACTAGCTATGTCTTATCTCGGTTTCGATTCTTTTCGATGTTGACTGCCACTATTTTGATATGACCCTCTTCGAATGCTTGAATCTTATAGAAATGATCCAGGTTTTGATGAAAAAGATTTAATCTCATATACGCCCCGGAGAGATGGGGAACATTGAGACTTTCGATGAAAATGACCTCTAGATTTTACTTTGAAAATGGAATATTCCACTTCGGGCACTGGAGAGATACCCATGAGGAACATTACCTTTAATTTCAT
>JBBYHO010000005.1:10832034-10852162 GCA_038382025.1 Adansonia gregorii
TATTAAAAGAATATTAAAATAAAATTCATTATTAAAGTTTTTTATTTATAAAAAATTATTTAATTATAATTTTTTATCTTTATTTTTAGTATTAAATTCGAGTTCGGGTTCAGATCAGGCTCGGGTTTGAGTTATTTCGGGTTTGAATTTTTTTGAGTTTGAGCCATTAATTTTTTAATCAAATTAAATTCGGTTGATGTTTGAACTCAGATTCTTTTAAATAAATTTTTAAATTTGAGTTCATTTTGCCAACTCTAACGGCAAGGTAACCTAAGGGAGTGCTGCCTTGCCCTTTAGGCTGGCCAGGCAAAGCAAGGCCCAAGAGATCCAAAAGAAACCAGATGGATCACGGATGGTTCGTTTGTTTTCTGTTTTTTTTTTTTTCTTTTAAAAAAATATTCATTGCCTTATTTTTCCTTGATGATGCTGAAAGCGATGCTTCATTGTTCATGTCAAAATTAAACTAATTCAACCCCGTAATCTTAGTATCTTCCTTTTGCATTAATGTATAAGTTCATGAGTTTCTATCAATTCATAAAGAAACAAAGGAAAAGAAAATTTCCATCAAAGGGGAAACAAAAACCTTGTCTTTATAGGGAGTTAGGGTCCCACTGATTCTCCACCGGTTTCATGTCATATCATCATTAATCATGATACACGTTTTGAATGAACTGTGAGTCCAATTAAATCCTTTCCTTCTATTTCTAACACCAAAGTTTATTTTTTTTCTTTTCTTTTTTTGTTATTATACAAATTGGTGAAGAGGGAATAATTAATAATAATTCACTATAATTTAAGGTAAAAAGCAGAGTTTTAGGGCTTCAAATTAATCCCAACATTCGGAGGAAGCAACACCTGGAGAAAGTTGAGAGAGGTTGGCTACAATTTTCTTAATAAGTAATTAAAAAGAATGATATTTTAATTATATTTCATCACCAAGTTGTGATGAAAAAATATCCCCTGTAAAGAAAAAAAGGGTTATTTGGATTTGCGTTAGGATCATTTAAACCAGCAAACCCCTTTTTGATGAAGTTAGACAGCACGCCCTGGTCTTGCCACGTGGACATTAGGGGGGCAAAAAGAGAACGGGAGGTTTCTTGCTTTGCATGAGAAGTGTTGGTGAAGAAATAAAATTATGTTTTCTTTTTTTTTTTAATATTTACATCGGAACATATAATATTAGAATTTAGAATACAATTTATGGCTTTATGAATACTCCAGGGTGACATTGGACCTTAAATCTTTCACTTTCTCTCTGGTGGTGAAATTAGCTCTACCAATTAATTAGATTGCCCCATCTCCAATCTATGCCCCTTTTTTAAGCAAAATCTCTGATCTATCCTTATTATTCATAGAATCTTTTAAATTTTAGCCCTCTTTATATTAACTAGCTATTTCAACAAATCAATGCAGCCTTCAGACAGAGATTAAAAAAAGGGACATAAAAACTACATTTATTGCTTTACAAGTTTCCATATGCTGATACACAAGCAAAAACCAAACTTATGATCCAAGCAATCCCTTTTTCATATATATATATATATATATATATTCTTTGAATAGAACTTACGATACAACAATACTCAAGTAAAAAAGAGAATTTTATTAGTCTATTTAGATTTTTTAGGTAGCTCTCTTAGGTTTGAGAAATAAAGGTCGATTAAGTGTTATTGAGTAAAAGAGTATTTGAAATGATTTTTTTTATATAAAAGAGACTATAACTTAAGAATAAAAAATATAAAATTTTAAATATTAAAATTAAAATTTTATATTTATTAAATAATATTTTTTAATAGTGATTAAATAAATCATCTGTATTGAAGATCATAATTTAAGATTACTTTGAAATGTTGAATGCAAAGCATTAGGTAAAAAGTGAAAGAGAATTTAATTCCCTTCTCAACCCTGAAGATAAACAGGCACCTAAGGTTTAGAGGCGACAAGCTAACTTTTGTCCCTCCCCACTTTTGTTTGCTTTAATTCTCTCTCTTTCTCTTTTACTCTTCCCTCCAATAGTATTGTTTGTTTTGGAGTAGCAGCGGAGGAAACAAGAAAGGAAAAATCTCCTCCACTGTGGGATGGGAACAAGATAAGAGAAACCAGAGGAAATGACTTGGTGCAATGACTGCAGTGATGTGCAAACTATTGAGAGAAGCTCTCCTCCATCTTCTCATAAGAATGTTATTGCTCAAAGGCACAAAGATTGCCTACTTAGAACATGCCCTTCTTGCGGTCATCAGATCAACAACCGCGACCAGGTCATTCAATTTGAATATCTCCTTGTTATCATTGATTGTATTTTATATATATATATATATATATATATATGTATATTCCTTACTGTGATTTTGATCATAAAGTAATGGCTACTAAATGTGTTTTACTTTGTCTGTTGAACTTGCAATCTATTCAAAATTATGTTATAGGGGGGAATTCATGATTTGCCTGGATTACCTGCTGGAGTGAAGTTCGATCCAACAGATCAAGAGCTTCTTGAACATTTAGAGGGGAAGGTGCGCTCTGATGCTCGTAAACTTCATCCTCTTATTGATGAATTTATCCCTACTATTGAAGGAGAGAATGGGATTTGCTATACTCATCCTGAGAAGTTGCCAGGTGATATATATATATATATATTTTTTAAGGATTAATTCAATTAATATATATGTATATATATATGTATATATATATATACACACACACACACACACACTCCAACATTTATATACTTCTGATCACAGAACAGTAAGGAACAAAAGAAAGAAGCAAAGTTCATGTCCTTAGGTTTTGTAGCCTTGGCAATCATAAATTTGCAAAAAAAGAAAAAAGGGGGGGGGGAAGAAAGAGACGTCCTTAAGCTTATCAGTAAATAGTTTTGTGATCAATGAATATAATGATTATCATGAGTCTATCTCATCTCATCATTTGGAGCTTCAATTCTTCGTTCTATAAGTTAAAATTTGGTTTAGCTATATCATCTTTAAGACCTTCTCTTTCTCGTTCTTTTTGGAACTTGGAAGTGAATGCAGCCCCCAAAATAATTAAACCATCATAATGTGGAGTTTCCATCATGAGAAGCATGCAAAGTACAAATATAAAAAAGTGTACACCACTTTCCTAAGAATGTTATTCTCGTCTTCTATTAATAATTAAGAAAAGCTGGGAAACATTCTCAAATTCATTTGGTTCGCGATGGAATTATTAACCGTTCTCCTTGTTTGAAGGAACCTGCCAACTAACCTTTTGTGCGCAGCATTTGCCGTAAAATAGAAATGGAGGAACCTTCCAACTAACCCTAGTAGCCTTTTCCATTTGCAATAGTGAAGAAACACCCCAACGAACCATAATATTGAATCTTAGTTGCACTTGCACTATCTGTCAATGACATAGACAGGATTATGGTTCCTTCACGTTAGTAACTAAATAAAGTCTTTTCCGATAATTATGAAATCAAAGACGTGTCATTTATTAATGATATTAATTAATTTGTTTGTGTATAGGAGTAAGCAAAGATGGCCTGGTTCGCCACTTCTTTCACCGACCCTCTAAGGCATACACGACGGGTACCAGGAAAAGAAGAAAGGTTCACACTGACACAGAAGGCGGCGAGACCCGGTGGCACAAGACAGGCAAAACCAGGCCAGTTTTGATTGGTGGAAAAGTAAAGGGATACAAGAAGATCTTGGTGCTTTACACCAACTATGGGAAGCAAAGGAAACCCGAGAAAACTAATTGGGTAATGCACCAGTACCACCTTGGCAACAATGAAGAAGAGAAAGATGGTGAACTAGTTGTTTCAAAAGTTTTCTACCAAACACAGCCTAGACAATGTGGCTCAGTCAAGGACTCCCTGCCCTCGCAATTAAAGGTGCAGAGTGGACATGAGGGTTCTCATCACCTTAAGCATAATAATAAGAATAATAATAATGGTCTGGTTGAGTTCTATAACCCTTCTTTTATTTCCTTTGATCAAGGCGGCCAAAGCAGGGCCAACCCTAGCCAGCTACTTCCCAACTTTGCAGTGCATGAAGGGTCTTTTGTTCCTTGATAAAAAACAAGGGTCAATCCATGGGTGGAAAGAAAAGGTGACATATATAACCTACCTAGTATATACCGACTCTGGAGGCAAAATCAAATAAGCATTGATTGTTGAAATAATAAATTAATATATACTTAGACAAAAAGTTGGGAAGAATAAGGAATGCTTTTGTAGCTTGTTGAAGAGGAGAAGAAACGTTCTTCAGCATGGAAGGATACCAAGATTTCGGCTTAACCACTATTTTTTTTTGGCTTGCCTTCCTCATTTAATGGATGCTTTGCACAGTGTAAGCTGCAAGGTGTAAATGTGTCACAAGCTTCATCAAACTTTAATCTTGGAGACGTTAACTTTTGGAAACTCTACAAAGGTGTGGTATATACTTACCACAAGTAGCAGTCTAGTGTGTTTTTATTCAATACTTTTTCCTGTAAAAGGTGGCAATTACCAAATAAGAGTACATAGTATTATTTTGCCTATTAGTTGTATATCTTGAACTTTTCAATTCCATTTATATAGTTAATATGTCTACTTCTGTGTACATGGTTATGCTGATAAAGAGATTAGCATAATTAAGACTACTTTTTAATTAATTATCCTTATATGCATGAATTGTTCTTAAGCATTAGCAAAATCGGGATTTTTCAGCTTAATGGCGAAACCCTTATATTTAATATTTGAATATGAAATTATAATTTTTTTTTTTACTTAGTTAACTTATATAACTAAATTTTATGTAAATATTAAAATTTTGGGCATGCCCACCCCGCCCGCCCTCCTCCCATGTTGACAAGTGTAATATTGTTTTTTTTTTCTTTTGGCTAGAACGTATATCGTTGTTGTCTTATATTTTGTCTTTCCTCTACTATGCATGTAGTTGCGTAAGAGACCGAATTCATTTAAGTTTAATTTCATAACTTGTTATAAAGTTGAGGTTCAAAAGTTACGAAGGAACTTCTAAATTCTTCTTCTATGTTTATATTTATATTTATGCATGCATGCATGCGTTGCAACATCCAAAATCCTTACCAATCTCGATGAAAGGGAGGAAGCTGCAAAAAAAAAAAAAAGGGGGGGGGAATACATTTACCAAATCTTTTCTGATAATTTGAACTTTCATTTTTTGTTACTACTAATTTATTAGTACATTTAAATAAGCTGCGGGAGACCTGGAGTTGAAACTTCAATATCAGAGTTGGCGTTGTCACTGTGAAACCTTTTTCCATTAATGCAATCTAGAATTTTGTCACCAATAACATCTATAAAATAAATTAAAGTAATCAGCAGTGGATTTTCAATAGTTAATTTTGTTATACTGATTGGAGGTTGATTTTTTTTAACGCTCATTTCATTTAAATTTTTTTTAATTTTTTTTAACTTTTTGTATTTTGTGTTTTATTTTTATTTAATGTATTCAGGTTATATTTTATTATTTTTATTATATATTTATATAAATTTTAAAATATTAATGGTTTATTTTATGCATATTTTGACATCTTGATGTATACATGTTATTTGTAATTATTTTTTATATTATGTTTGTATTGTATAATCACGTTGTGTTAGAAATTAACAAGTCTAATTGACACTAAACATTTATAATTCGTTTACTTGAATACATTATTTATCTGTTCGTATCGTGTTTATATTATTTTTTATGTTATACTATATTTTAATTATGTTTCTCATGTTTTGCTCGTAACGTGTCAAAATTTATATATATATATATATCCTGAATACGATTATAAAATAAAAAATAATACAAATATAACATGTGGTAATTATAAAGAATTACAATTGCTTGCCACACGTGACAAATGATAATTGGGATAACTTTCATCTTATTTTATAAGATATGTGCAATCTCGAACTTCATGTGAGTTTATTTTTCTAGCATTGTTTAAATTAATAATTTTTACTTAATGTAACATAAAACAAAAAATTATTGAGTTAAATACTTTGCCTTAACGTATAAGATAAAATGTAAGTGAGTATCATTTCGTGAATATGGTTAATTTTTGCCCATTAATAAATGATAAAAAAGATAAATTAATGCCATAATATAATTAAATGATAACTAATTAAAATACATACATAATTTTTTAAATTCATTATTGGTTAGAGTTTCACTTATACTAAACCCTATTAAAATTATATTATAAAATATCTATAATGAAAAGCTATATGCATAATTATCTAATTTGATAAAGTTATTTTTTAAATTTTTATTGATTTTGACACACTCGTGTATTCGTTCATGTTAATGTTATTATTTCATATTGTATTGTGCTTTTGTTATTTATGTGCTATGTTTAAATTGTTATGTATAATTAGTATTATTCAGATAACTTTCAATTTTGTATGATGTGTTGGTGGATTGGACATGGGATGCACGGTTAATCAACTATATACATGTTACTGCATTATAGTGACAAAGGTTTTCCTTCATGTTAGTGGCATAATTGACTATCATGCAAACAATAATTGGATGAAGCCTTTGAAATACAACGACCTTCCAAAAATAGTAAACCATTATAATGATGAGATCCTTTGCATCAAATTCATGTTTCTAAAAAGAGCTCCTAGTCATCATATTATCAAGATAGGGCATTGACAATGCACAAAGACTAGTATATGCTAAGCCTCCATGCATTGGATGCATGCAACTCTTTTATCTCATAGAAAAAGTATATAGAATACTTGAAATAGCATATGCGTGCTGTTTTGTTGAAACAAGTTCATTGAACATGGCCCATTTAAGAACTCCATTTGGTATTAGTCACTCAAGTGTCTATAGAATATGTTGTTATGTGTCAGTCATGTAAATAGTCCTCAAACTTATGATATCAAGTCATCTCATACAGAGAGTGTTAAACATCAAAAAAGGGTGGTATTGGGTATGGCATGAACTATATGGTAGATGAATGAGTGATCCATAGAGGATTCATCACTCTGAATGACATCAAAGACATATCTCGAATGATCTTAGTTATAATTTATTGGATTAAAGTCTCTAGTCAGAGCATAATGAATTATGAAGAAATGTTCTTGCAGAGATTCATGATCAGTAACCTTAAGTTAAAAGTTGTAACATCGATTGAAGCATGAGTAGACACTATATTATGCTGATGTTAGCATAAGCCTTGCAAGCTAATCGTTGTGGCTAAAATGGCATTAGCATTTAGTGATTTCATGTATACAAACATTATATTTTATTAATGTTAAACAGGTATTTCTTAAAGTCATGGAATTACTCTTATACATCTTTTGGTTTAGGTGTGATAAATCTTGATTGATTACTGATTCTTTATGTTCTTGGTTTTAAAGATTAATCAAAATCATGCAAGACGATATGATTTTGGGAGTCTTAACTTAGTTTATTTGATTTATTTTTGCTATTTACGTTTTGAATTAATTTGTAAATTTTATATTATGGTTATTTACTATCCTGAAACATCCTACAAGTGGCATCATGAGCCTCCTTGTTATTGGTTTGATTAATCTTGTGTTTTAATGGTTATCGTTTAAAGAATTCATTGATTTTGATGTTGTTATGATCTATTTCTTGAATTAAAAATTTTAAAAATTGCTTCTTCTTTTTTCTAGCATGTTAATCCATGCTTATTTTCAATATTAATTAGTTTAAAATATGTTTTTCCTAATTACTTTGATGTAGAAGTCATCAATCAACAATTCGGTCTTGATTAGTGCTACGTTAGCTTCGTTTTAGTGTTTTGATGTGTTAAAATTTTTAGCAACAACAGTTGGTGTAATTTTTTTTATTTTCCACCTTGAAAGTGTCATGCAAAGTTCATAATACTTGCTAAAAAAATTAGTTTAAAATAAGGGTTAAAAACATTTCAATTTTGGGCCATAATAGATGTAATAAGTCCATATGATGGATGTGGCATGTTGTTTTTCTTTGTATGACCTTGGTGCGGCATTAATGCAGCAACAATTTATTCTACTTTTAGAGGTTTTGTGGGAGGAAGACAATAATATTTGAGTCGAATTAAGAGCTAAGATAGCCATGCATGGGATAGACTCTTAGTTGGATTAGGACTCTTCCAGAATTGCACCACCTCTTTCATACTTGGAGTAGGATCTTTTCGATTTTATTTTTCTTGAAATTTAAAATTGGATATGAACAGATTAAATTAAAAAAATTAATTTTTGCTAAAAGTCAGTAAAATGGTGCAATGCACCTTCTTGAGAGGCTAAGTTCCATTAAAACTCTTACATATCATCAAACACTTAATTATCCAATAACATTATTTTTCTTAAATCGTTTAAGATATAAATTTGATAATATAATAAGCATGGAATTAAAATTCAATTAATTTGATTAATTGAAAAGTATATTTAATTTAAATGACTAATATTGCCTGGAATAAGATTTATTCTAATATCATTAGAATATATGTTAATTATGTAAGAAAATTGTTTTCTTCATTAAGTTAAATAGGGATCAAATGTTTAAGCATTGAAAGTTGGTAATTTGAATTTAAAACACATTTTACGTATATTCATAATTGTTGTGGACGTATTAGATGGTTATGGACTGAAAGGAAATCCTATGCTGATGTATATCATTGTAGGCATAAAAATTTTAATCAAAATTAAATGTAAGCAGTAGAATTAAATAAAAAGACATCCAAATTTCCTCAGGGCCTTAGGAAAAGAGGTACATGTGACCAAATTGCAATTTAAAACATAGATCTGATAGAAATCACACCTACTTAGAGACTCGTAACTGTAAGTGTGTTGATCCCATCATGAACGCTCCATAGGTTGATTACCACAATCTCTTTTTAAGGCCAAAAGTAGTCTAAGTGTTTTGCCTTTAACGGTGATCCACACAAATGCCTATTGGAACCTTCATGAACTTTGATGGTTCTCTAACGCTAGCCAAAAAGCTTCTTAAGCCTCAACTGAAAGATATATAGCCCATAGGTTCATCATATTTGAACTAATATAGGGAGCAATTCCTACATTTATTATGCCAAAAGGAAGAAGAAAACAACTCATTTCAGATAATTTCATGAGCTTAAATAGCCACTTACTCTTTTCAAAGTTCAGGTGTCATACTAGCCATCATCACAATATGGCTTAATCAATGTCAGTAATATGAACTTGATAGACTACCTTGACCTAGTGGGCTATTCTTGGATATGCCAATCAATGAGGGCCTAGTCAATGTAGTCTAGTCCATTAAGCTTATTAGCATCACATATGCTACTTAGTGATAGTCTATTAGTCATGTTTGTTTACATCCATTATGAACCAAAACATTTTATAAATAATAATTTACAATTTCAATAATTAAAGTTTTACAAATTTAATGATTGTTTTCATTATTCATTGAGATTATAGCCCTCAACCATAATCTGAGAAGTTTAACATTTAAATCATCTTAATAAGCTAGGCACCCCTTTCTCCTTTACACAACCTTGAGTGACTTAACTAATTATATAATAACTAATTGATAAAGTAACTTAACTTACTGATTATATCTCTATGCAAGTCCTACATTATTTATGTGGCAACTCTTTACCTAAATGCATCATATGCACGTCACCTAACTATTGCCCCTAAAGTCTTATGATCAAGTGCGACACATCTAAACCATACAATATAGTTGAGTAAGACCCATTATTCATAATTAAAGCCATACAAGCATCAGGGACCTTGAGCGACTTAACAAATCGTCATTACCAGAACTCATGCATCTTGTTGTGAATAATGTAAGGTGTCTGATCATGCTTAGTTACAGACCCGATGTTTTGTAAGGGATTTTTATCATTTATCTTAAGCCTTATTGCTTTGTTTGATTAGCATGCTTAGCATTTATTCAGTCATATACACATATATATAAATTCAAAAATAAATCTAACAAGTGCAATCTACTAGGGTTATTGTGGACTTTATCTATCTAGTTTCCTTAAGCCATTAAGAAACTAGTTGGTTAAATTCCTAGGGATATCACATAAGGTCTTTGCAAGTCTTATGATAATCTCCTTGGTCCTTTTTTCTTGGCATTGTCTTCTTTACGTCTTGGATTTAGATAAATTCTAATCTTAACCAAAATCTAAACCTATAAGTCTTATGTAACGCTTACATATCTTTGTATGAAAGATCAAGTTACATTTGAAGGGAATTAAGCAAGAAGAGAATTTACAACCTGAAATTAATAAAGAAGGCAGGGTTTACACACCCTATTTATAAAATAAATACTAAAAGAAAATTCAACCATCCATAACCTAGTTATGGAATTAAATAAGCATAGCCAATATCACTTGGTTATCATGCATGTCATTGTAGAAGGAGAAAAATTTCGACCAATTGCAAGTTGCCACGTGTAAATTGAAATTTCTTTTAATTAAGGAATTATCAATTAAAGTCTACATCATCATGTGCAATTGACGACATCATAAATAGATATTTATCTTTAATTAAAATTAATTTAAAGTTTTATCTCTAATTAAATTAAAATTAATTTAAAGATAAATAAAATAGTTTTATCTCTAATTAAATTTAAATTAATTTAGAGATAAATAAAAAAGTTTTATTTCCAATTAAATTAAATTAATTAAGAGATAATTCATCAAGATAAATTTATTAAAGAAGTTTTATTCTTTATGAACTCTTTTCTACTTGGCTCATTAGTACTATAAAAAGGGGTCCCCACTAAAGCCATTGAAGATAATTCACAAGCCTGAAGAGAAGAAGCAGATTTTGAAGATTTGAGTCTTCTCAAAGTCTCAAGAAGTTCTCTCAAGAATGGGAAGAATGCAAAGAACACAACTTTCGTTCCTCAAGAAGCTGCTCACCGATCCTGTTCCGGCAATAGAAATGAGCTAAATTTCGTCTGTCAAGATCAAGTCTACAAGACCCTTGAAGTGGACCTCAACGATTCAAGATCAAGTCTGAAACCTCGAAATCCTGCAGTTTTTGTTGAAGAAAAAATCAAATGATTTCTTTATGTTAAAGAACATCCAGAGCTTACAACTCAAGTTTGATAAATTAATTGGATTTATTTGTCTCCAAATTTTCTTGGTCATTTTTTCGACATGAAATTTGTGTGTACAAATTTCTAACATGCCTGGTGGGACTATCTCTACCTTTCATCTCTTTTCTTCATAATTAAAGTTATCAAGTTGCAATGGCTCCCAAGAAGAACCTTGTCAACAAACTAACTCTTAAACCTGCTCTTGTTGATCCTGTAGTCTACCCTGCTTCATCAGCCAGCATTAATGTCACTACTCATCCCTATGGTACTAGGGCAAAAACTAAATCTCTTTCTGAGGTTTATGATAAGACTTCTCCAGTGTTAAACCAAAATCCACTCATTGAAACTTTTTCAAGTCAAGACTCAGAAGAAGTTCCTGCTGAACAACATAATTTTGTATCAAGTCCAACTCACCAAAAATCATCCAATGAGCAAGATATCTGCTCAAGCAGTAGCTCCAAACCATAATCTCCTCCAAAATCAAGCTTTGGAGTAATGAATGTCATGACAATTGGCACCACATCACTTGAAGAGCAACTTGTAATTTTGGCAAAATCTGTTGAAACTCTTACAGCAAGTATTAGAGAAAAAGATGAACAGATTGCCTTCTTAATGGATATGATGGCTTTTTCCATTGGAAAAAAATCAATGGCCTCAGGTGAAAATAGTCAATCAAATCCTTAAAATGATGTTAAGAACTCTAACATTGAAGATGCTATGGAGTCAGAGCAAAAGATTTGTGAAGTGGTCATAACATGTCAACTAAAAGATCTTATCAAAGAAGCCATCAAGGATCAAGTTGACAACATCACTCAACCTTTATACATATATGCGAAGCCATATTCTCCAAGGATTGATCATTTAAGGATGCTCGAAAATTACCAACCTCCAAAGTTTCAGTAGTTCGATGGAAAAAGAAATCCATGCCAACATGTTGCACATTTCGTTGAGACTTGTAATAATGCTGGAACCTATGGAGATCTTATGGTAAAATAATTTGTTCGATCTTTGAAGGGTAATGCTTTTGATTGGTATATCGATCTTAAGCCTGGAGCGATTGATAGTTGGAACAACTTGAATGAGAATTTTTTAATCAATTTTACGACATTCGTCACCTTGTTAGTATGATCGAACTCACTAGCTCACACCAATGGAAGGATAAACCAGTGATTTATTACATACATAGGTGGAGAAATTTAAGCCTTAACTACAAAGAAAGATTGTCTGAGTCTTTTGCACTTGACATATATATACAGGGCATGAATTGGGGCTTGCATTACATTCTTCAAGGCATCAAACCTAAGACCTTTGAAGAGTGAGATACTCGTGCTCATGATATGGAGTTAAGTATGTCATCTTTTGGAAATCAAGAGCCTCCTATGCAAGAGCCAAAAAAGAGTAAGCAAGACACCCGAAAAGGGGGCAAAATCTTTGCTAATAAAGGAAAAAGCAAACAATCCATGGCTATGGATACCCAGCCTCTTAAGATCTCTCCTAAGTCAAAATAAGCTCAAGAAGTAAAATCTACGCCTATGAAAAACAAAGGCAAAGCAAAAGTTACTTTGAAGGAAAGGCAAGAAAAAAAAGTACCCGTTCCCTGATTCTGATGTTGCCAGTATATTAGAAGAACTTTTGAAGACTAAGCTAATTCAATTGCCAGAGATGAAATAGCCTGAAGAAGCTAATAAAGTCCATGATCCTAACTATTGCAAATATCATCGATTAGTTAGCCACCTCGTAGAAAAATGTTTCATCTTGAAAGATAAAATCATGGCACTTTATGAAGAAGAAAAGATTGAATTTGAAGAAGAAATAGTATCGATGAACATGACCTCAATCACTATAGTGCCTTATTTCTTAAATAGAACCATAAAGTTTGGCTCTTTTGATCCATCAGACTCCTTCAAACACAAGTAAAATGGTAGATCTCCAAGCGAATGGGGGCAACCATCTATTGCAAGAAGTAAATATGGACGATGATGGCTGAACATTAGTCATAGTCAAAGAAATAGAAAGCAAAATCTTTCAAAGCCTGTGAAAGTTCCCATAAGTGCTAAGATGATCGGATGGCAATGTAAAGCTTCAAAGCCCGAAATGCCCCTAATAAAAACAGGATCATCTAAGCATAAAAATTTGACTTAGAGAAGGTCATGAAGACTGGTCACTTTAAATGAATATGTGCCAATCTAATTCAGAAATAAAGATTATTCTTGCGGTTCAAGCATTAGTTTCACTGATGAAGATCTACTACTAGGATCCACTCCTTATAATCGACCATTGTTTGTCATGGGATTTACTTATGAACAAAAGATCAACAAGATTTTGGTGGATGATGGTTTCGAGTCAATATACTCCCTTTAAAAACAATGAAAGAATTGGGAGTTCGTTTAGATGAAATAATACAAAGTCGTGTATTGATGCAAGGATTGAACCAAGGGGGATAAAGAGCTCTTGGAAAGCTTAAACTTTAACTTTTCATTGGAGATATGGAGTCTTCTCCAATTTTTCATGTGATCAATGCCAAAACAACATACGATATCTTACTAGGATGACCATGGATACATCAAAACGGTGTGGTTTCCTTCACTCTTCATCAATGCTTCAAGTACTACAGAAATGGTCAAGTCAAGATAATTGTTGCTGATACTAAGCCATTTACCTCGACTGAGGCTCATTTTGTAGATGCTAAGTTTTATGTAGAGGGCATTTTTATTGAAGAAGTAATGACTACTCCTATGAAAGAATTGAGGCAAAAAGAAAAAAATTCACTCATTCTGCCAATGAAGATAAAATCAGTAAAGGTTTAAAGAATTTGACTTTGCTCTTCACTAAGTTAGAAGAATCAACAATTCTTAAACCTCCTTTGAAAGGATATGTCAAACCAGTAAAACAATCACTCTTCGAGCATCAAGATCTTCCTTCTCATTGAGCTAGAGGTTTTGACCCTAATGCCTATAGACTACTTGTCAAAGTTGGATATAAGCAAGAAGATGTTGTTAAGTTGACAGAAAAACCTAGCAATGCAGAGTTAGGAAGTCCAATCAAGGTTTCTCAAGTCTGGCAAGAAAAGACTGATCATGTCAAAATATCCAAACAAGGACTTGGATTTTTTCTGTTAAAATTAAAGATTCGTAAAGAAACTTCAAGTTATATAAATGCGGAGGAAGTTTTTGAGGAGCAAAAAAATTCAATAGAGCCACTAAAACCTTTGGTGTTTAGTCATTTAGGAACACGTTCAACGCAGGTTTCAATGTTTGACCATTTAAGCATTCAATTACCTTGAAGGTCAGTGTCTGAGTGAATAGGACCAAAAGCTGATGAAGCTTCTACAAGTGAATCGATACCCGTTCATACAAGGCTAGGAAGTTTAAACTCCAAAAAAGATAACCAAAGTCAAAAAAGAAAAATCTCAACCTTTTATGAAGCGAGGGATTTTCATAGCAAAATTCTTTCTCGAATGAAAAGGCAAAGCGAGTGGAAAGTAACTGCTGGTGAAGTTTTGAAAGCTAAAAAGCATATAGTGGTTATAACCAAGTAGGATGTATCTTCAGGGGAAGAAAAGTTTGAAGAAATTAAAATAGTCGCTTCACATTATGCATCTATAAAGGAAGCTGATGAAGAATCACATGAAGAAGATGCTCAAAAAGCTCCTTCATCATTTAAAGAAGGAAATCAGGCTATCATTGATGAGCTAAAAGAGGTTAACATCGGTACTTGTAATGATCCGTGTTCAGTGCTTGTTTATCTTCAGAAGAAGAAAAAGCTTATCTTGATCTTTTGATTGAGTATAGAGACGTCTTTGCTTGGACCTATAAAGAAATGCCAAGACTTGATCCAAAAATAGCTATGCATCATCTGGATGTCAAAAAGACTGTCAGACCTATCAAGCAAGCTCAATGACGATTTCATCCTGACTTGATTCCTCAAATTTAAGATGAAGTCAATAAGCTTATTGAAGTCAGCTTTATTAGAGAAATTAAGTATCCTACTTGGATATCAAACATTGTCCTAGTAAGAGAGAAGAATGGTTAACTCTGAATTTGTATGGACTTATAGGATTTAAACAATGCTTGTCCAAAAGATGATTTCCCTTTTCCTTTAACTAAGATAATGGTGGATGCTACAATTGGTCATGAGGCTTTGTCTTTCATGGACGGGTCATCCTGTTATAATCAGATTCGCATGGCTTCAATGGATGAAGAACTTACTGCTTTTTGCACTTCAAAAGGGATATATTGTTATAAAGTTATGCCTTTTGGATAAAAGAATACTGGTGCTACATACCAAAGAGCAATGCAAAAGACTTTCGATGATATGCTTCATAAAAATGTCGAGTGCTATGTGGATGACTTGGTTGTAAAGTCGAAAAAAAAGGCAAATCATCTCATTAATCTCTATCAAGTGTTCGAAAGATTATGAAGGTACCAATTAAAGATGAATCCACTATAGTGTGCTTTTAGTCTATCATCGGGCAAGTTTCTAGGGTTCATTGTGAGGCATCATGGAATTAAGATTGATCAATCAAAGATAGATGTGATCATGAAAATGCCAGAACCACGTAATCTCTATGAACTTAAAAGTTTGCAAGGAAGATTAGCATATATTCGACGTTTCAAATCAAACTTGGCAAGCTGATGTCAACCATTCAATCGGCTAATGAAGAAAGATGTTCCTTTTGTTTGGGATAAAGCTTGTAGTAATGCTTTTAAAAGCATTATGGCCTATTTGTTACGGTCGTCTATTTTAAAAGTGCATATACAAGGAAAACCTTTGATCCTTTATATTGCTGTATAGGAATGCTCTTTAGGAGCATTGTTAGCATAAGAAAATGATGAAGAAAAGGAAAATGCACTCTACTATCTCAGTAGAACTCTTAGTGCTGCTAAGTTAAATTATTCTCCTATTGAAAAGACTTGTCTAGCATTAATGTTCACTGTTAAAAAGTTGAGGCATTATTTGCAAGCTCATACTGTCCATTTGATATCTCGAGCAGATTCTCTTAAGTATCTTATGTCCAAAGCTATACTTAGTGAAAGATTGATGAAATAGGCTGTCTTGTTACAAGAGTTTGATATCACTTATGTTCCACAAAAAGCTATTAAGGGACAAGCATTATTTTCTAGTAAACCACCTATTCTAGATGATTGGGAATTCTCTGAAGATTTTCCCAATGAGGATGTTCTTTTTATCGAAATTCCTAGGCCATGAAAGTTGTTTTTTAATAGAGCTGTACAGCAAGAGAGAGCTAGAGTAGGTATTGTCTTCATCCCTTTAGAAGGTGATGTATTGCCTTACGCATTCACTCTCATGGAAAATTGTTCCAACAACGTAGCAGAATATCAAGCTCTGATCATTGGATTGGAGATGGCAATTGATATGAAAGTCACCTAACTTCAAGTGTATGGAGATTATAAATTGGTCATCAACCAACTTCTTTCATTTTATAAAGTGAAGAAACCAGAGCTTTTACTATATGTCAACTTTTGTGGAGAAACTTTTAGAATAGTTTGATAAAGTGAACTTAGAACACGTGCCAAGAAAAGAAAATAGACAAGCTGATTCTCTGGCTAGTTTGGCGTCATCTCTTGTATTACCAAATGTCAAAGTAAAGGTTCCTTTTTATAAATGATAGGTCTTGCCGTTAATTATTATCTCTGAAATAGAAGATATCAAGTCCAACATTGTTTCAGTTTGTGAAATTGAAAAAGAAGACCAGAGGCAACCGTTGATTGATTATCTAAAGTATGGTAAATTACTCAGTGATCCTAAGCATAAAACAAACGTGAAATGTCAAGTTCCTTGATTTATTTACTTCAAGGGTATACTTTATCATCGTTCTTTTGATAAAATCTTTCTTCGATGTTCGGAAGAAGAGGAAACATCCGAAGCTCTACAAGAAGCTCATTCTAGAGTTTGTGGTGCACATCAATCTAAAGCTAAGTTGTACTTTTAAATCAAAAGGATGGGATACTATTGGCCTACAATATTAAAAGATAGCATGGACTATGCCAAGAAATGTCAAGCTTGTTAGTTTCATGCTAACTTTATCCGTCAACCTCCTAAGCCATTGCATCCAACAATCACATCTTGGCCATTTGATGGTTGGGGACTTGACTTGGTAGGGCCATTACCTAAGGGTTCGATGGGGTATATGTATATACTTGGAGTAACAGATTACTTTTCAAAATAGGCAGAAGCAGTACCTTACAAAGAAGTGAAGAGCAAAACTATTGCAACTTTCATTCCCTCTAATATCATTTATCGGTGTGGCATACTACGATACATCATGACTGATAATGGGAAGCAGTTCGACATGAGCAAATTATGTGCACAGTTTGACTTCAAGCAATATCACTTTTCAAGGTACCATGCTCCAGCAAATGGATTAGTAGAATCTTTTAACAAAACTCTATGCAATATTCTTAAAAAAGTTGTTAATCGTTCAAGGAAAGATTGGCATGAAAGGATGGGAAAAGCTTTGTGGGCATATCGTACTACATATCGCACACCAACTCAAGCTACTCCATATTCACTTGTTTATGGTGTTAAAGCTATTCCACCACTTGAGCGACAAATTCCATCATTGAGGATTGTAATTGAAGAAGGTATTGTTGATCAAGACAATGTGTGTCTACGCTTGGAGGAATTAGAAGCCTTAGATGAGAAAAGGTTAGAAGCATAATAATGCTTAGAATGCAATCAAGCTCGATTGTTTAAAGCTTTTAACAAGTTCAGCCACAGTCACTTCAAGTTGGAGAATTAGTCCTTGCTGTGAGAAGACCCATAAATACCATACATCACATGGGTAGCAAGTTTCTTTCAAAATGGGATAGACCATATGTTGTTCAAGAAGCCTGTACCAATGGTGCATACAAGATTGTTGATCAAGATGGTGTTAATGTTGGAACGATCAATGGCACGTTTTTAAAGCGGTACTATGCTTAAAACATGATGCTCCTAAGCACGAGCTTAAACTGATCCTCCAAAAAATGTTACTTCTAAGCACGAGCTTAAATTGTTCTTCCAAAAAATGTTGGTCCTAAGCACAAGCTTAAACTGTTCTTCCATAAAATGTTGCTCCTAAGCACAAGTTTAAACTGCACATTCAAAAAAAAAAGAGAAAATGCTCGCTAAGTTAAAAATCCCTTATAGGATAACTTAGGCAAAAGTTAGAGCATAAAAAAAATAAAAATATATATATGAACTACGTTATGATTGATCCTTTAAAGGTACGTAGGTAGCTTGGTTTCATTGCCAAGTTCAGTCAACAACAACAATAAAGAAAATAATGTTCAAGTCAGTTTATGCATACCGAATATGGGTTCGTCTGCAAAGAAAGGTGATCCATTTTAATGTCTTCGTCTTCATTGAAAAGAATGACAAGATAATCTTGGTAGTCTTTGAAATATAATATAATGACTCTACAAAAGAATAAAAGTTTGAAGAACTAATTATGAAGTCCCATTGCCAATTGCCTTCCATGGTAATGTGAATGTATATACAGGGATATTACTATGAGCAACAACATCCTTTTGTTCTTTGCTAACCAAAAAGCAAAGCATACAAATTCCTCAATAAGTATATCCCGAATGCATCCTATTTGGTCCATGATCTTGTTTGTTTTTCATAACCCATAAAGGAATGAAAATAAATGTGTAACTTTAGTTGGTTTCATGTTCGCTTACAGCTTCTTCACCCTTGGAATCAAGCCAATTTTGAGAATAATAGATTATATAATCATACTATAGAAGAAGACACCTGCATCCCATGATCAGTAATTGAGAATGTAAAGCTAGATTGCAATAAAAAAATTACAGCAATAACTTATTTGAAGGTAGCAATTCCTTATAGATGTATAATGATGCTTAAATAGTTTTATATATACTAGCCATTATCTTTGTCTTGATCATAAATGTATAATGATGCATAAACATCATATATACTAGCCGTTGTCTTTATCTTGATCATGAAGGTATAATGATGTTAATAACATCATATACACTAGTAGTCTTCCTTGTCCTGAGGCATGTCAAACTTGATCAAACTTGTTGTTTTCACATAAAGATCAGACGAACTTGTGGTCTTGACATGAAGATTTGATTGCAAACATCGGGCCTTTAGGAAAGATTCGGAGGCTCGGGAGAATTCCATTAACCAGTCTTTCAGGGCAGAAGGAAGAATGAATGATGTCCAAATTTATTTGTATCTACCAAGATATGGGTTTATCGATGAAAAGATGTAATCCTTTTTCAATATCTTCATTTTCTTTAGAGAAAATAACGAGATACTCTTGGTGATATTTGAAGTATACCATGGTGATTCTACAAGAAAAAAATTATGATCGTGAGATACACATAATGTTGAATATAAAAGTTTGGGATGGAATTAAAAGTGTTACCTTGATATATAATTAAATCTCCAAGCTGATAAAAAATTATTAAAATTAATAATAATTGTTAATACATAAGATAAACATGATGTCTGGTGGTAAATAAAAAAAAAGCAAAGTGTCAAGATTCATGTATAGATGATGACAAGTAAAGCACGATGCATGAAATTTCTATGCCTAGATTACAAGGGAAAAAAAAAGAAGAAGAACTAAGACTAAGAGGTAGAAAGAATATTTACCTCACTTTTAAAGAGATCTTGATTTGGAATTGATGAGAAAATTGGATGAAGAAGTGTTGTTTTTATAGAGAAAATAATCTAGTTCCAATTAGACTAAGATTGGCATTTTAAATAAATAAAAATGCCAAATCCTAGTTGAAATAGGAAATCTTAGTTGAACTAAAATTTGAGTTCATCTTGAAATAAACGTGGAATCTAAATCCTCCTCTGACTAAAATAAATTTTGATGAAGTATTATTTTTCTTTGGAAGACCAGTTCCTAGTTGAATTATATAGAAGATTTATAGTGATCTATTTAGGCAAAGAGTTAAAATCGAAACATGCGGTCATTATGGAAGCACCATTTGAGATGGCTCTTGATGCATGGCTATGACGCCCTCAAGAAAATATATATATATATATATCAAGTCAAAATTAAATTTCTCACTTATCATATATAAGGATCATGTGGGAAT
>JBBYHO010000005.1:10882341-10903939 GCA_038382025.1 Adansonia gregorii
AAATGTGTATACATTCTTTATTATAGCTAGTACGATGAACATTTAGAGCAATATAATAATAATAATAATAATAATAAAAGTAAGAAATACTTACACAAGATTAACTTTTTATAATTTTTTTAAATAAAAATTTTACTAAAATGTTTATAATTTTAATAATTTAAACTATTCGTGAACGTTTAAATAACTCTAGTAACAGCAAGGGTTGAGCTCCCATCCGTTACTTTTTTATTTATTTATTTTTTAATATATTTATTAATACTATTCATATTTATAAGATTATTTATGAATTATCAAAATTAAATCAAAGTTAAATTTATAGACGATAATTAAAGTAGTATTGAATACTAATGGATTAGAAAATGGAAGGATCCCAACCATAGTTGTCGGTACCGTACTGGTACTAGCCATACTGGCTGGTACGTACCGATTTTCGATATATAATGGTACCAGTAATAGTTGATTTCATTTCGATCTTGGTTTTGGTCTGTACTGGTAAATACTATCTATTTCGGTAGTATTGACCGAAAATAGCTGTACCGGCCAGTACATAATATAAGCTTGTGAAAAAAAGTTAAACTAATACTGATCTTAAATCTGATGAATATTATGCATAATTACTTATAAATTTGATGAATCTTAGACATAATTATTCATTAATTTAATGATTATTAAAAAATTTTCTTACTGATATTGATTTTTTTATATTTAATGAAGTTTTTTATAGAACATTATATATATTGATAAATATTTAATATATAAAATTTATTTCATATCACTAATTTTATATTTGAAAATATTATATATATATATATAAATTAAAAACATTCAAACTCTAATAAACCAAAAACGATACAGTAAAATATATTGATACCGATATGTATTCATATTAAAACAAAAATAATACGTTCACCGATGTGGTATTGACTTATCAACCCATAACAATAAAAGCCTGTGAGATTATCAAAGCAATTAGATCAATTTTATCATTTCGTTAGACTCCTCTGCTAATTAACGGGGTCGATCCTGCATTCTTCCACCCCTGCCTGAGGCCCCTCTAAAAGGAAAAGAACATAAATAAATTAATAAAAAAAAGTAATCCATCCAATAATTGTATCTTATATTTTAAATTTATCCTTTTTTAAAAATCTTTTTTATTTACCTTTTTCTTAAAGTCCTTTTTCGTAAAAAAAAAAAAAGAAAAAAAGAAAAATGGAAGAGGAGAAATTAAAAATCAAGACACTAACAGGGTCCACACGCAATCGAGGCAGAGGCTTATCTTTAGTTTAGTCCTTAGTGTTTATCAGTGAAATGTGACATAAAAAAGATTAAAGATAAATTTGTTGCCCAATTATAATTGAATATTAAAAGCTATCATTATATAATTTTATTGATATTTTTTATTTTACTTTTAAGATTAAAGATAATTTTTTATTATATTTTAATTCATATTAAATTTTGAATGCTTTACTTTTGTTTGGTTGAATTGTACGATTAAATTTGTATTTTTATTAAATTTTGCTCGGCTTTAATTTGAATAGTTTGAATAATTTTATAAATATTTTTTAATAATTAAAAATTAAAAATTAATAAAAATATTCAAAATTAAAAAAAAATTAACATTGAATGTTTATTTTACATAATTTTTTAATGTTTTCAAGTCTTTTTTAATAAAATAAAATATCTATGTTAATTTTTTATTTTTTCATATTTTTATAAATTAATTTATCATAGTAAATTATTAAAACAAAACTTTGAGAGAATTTTTTGTTAAATTTTGTTTTCAAATTATCCAAAATCAATATTAAGTGGTCCAATTCAATCCAAAATCAAAATTAAATGATAAAATTCAATCAAAAACCTCAAATTTAATTGCAAAATTCCATCAAATGAAAATGGAATGACCAATTTATTTAGGACAATAACAAGATTCGACAAAAATAAATTAATAATGAAAAAAATTTTCTATTATCCATCTATAATGTCATGAAGACTTTACCCTTCCAACACAATTCAAAGCCGTTATTAATTACGTTAATCACAGTAATTTAGCATTCGTTATTGTTATTGTTTGGCTAAGAAAAAGAATGATGCTTGCAGTAATACTTAGCACCTAAAATGACGATGTAGACATCCTATTGACCTGAAATTTATGTTGTTATTGTCATCACTTAAGTAGTAGGTTACTTAAATCACATTTATTGAGCTTTAACAGAACTGACATAAGAATTTCATTTTTCACAGACTAGAAGATAAAATAAAGGAGGCAATAACAAGAAGCAGAAACACGGAAAAAAAAATTTTTCTTTTAATTAGGAAGCAGTGAAAAATTGAGATTACCCAGCAACAAGTCTGAGATGATCCTCGTACCGTTGTCTGAGTCTCCCTTTTCGTGCCGGTAAAAACGACATGATATACTATCTACAGCATCCCAAAAACACAAAAAAGAAAAATGGCTAAACAGGAAAGATGATTAAGTTAACTATAGCAAAATATTAGAAATGCAAAGAAATAGCGGTTACCTGGATTGTTGTTTGGGTGATAAAGAGCTGCATTCAGTGAGAGACAAGCAGAAAATCCTGACCCACTAAGTGAAAGCAAGCAACAAAGAAGCTTCTTGGTTGAAGAACAAAGCAATTAGAAAACATAAAGAAAGAGCAAAAAAGTTGTAATGCCCCAGGATTTTAATTGGAAATTACGAGGAGGAAAAAAGCAAGTCAATAACGGCAACGATAACTCTGAACCTTTACAAAGTTTTTTCCTTTTTCTTTTTCGTGAGAATTTTAAACAGGAGGGACTGTTGGATCGCTCCTTCAGAGAAATTGTCTAGTTTTACCAATTAGCAGCAGGTTTCGGCGGTGACCAAATCAACGGACTACCTCCACCAGGCTTTTTGTTTAGTAGTAGTGGTAGTATTGTATTAAAATTCCTGGTACTGCTTTTAATCAAAACCCTGACTTTTTTGGGATGATCGAATCACGAAACATGATCTTCATCTTTTTTTCAAAGACCAAAGAACAAGGGAAAAAAATCCTTTGATCTTCATTCCAATGTTTGCCCATATGCTTTTGTTTTTAATCTATTGTTTATATAATGCGAAAGACGTCCTACATCATGAATCATCTTCACGGGGCCTTTTCGGCGGTGTATTTTAAGTTAGAGCACGTCATTGAAGGTCCCGTCTGACTCATCATTTCTTTCCTTCAAGATCAAGACAGGGTTTGATTTGGGCATACCTCATTAAGAGTTTTTTTTAAAAAAATAATTTTCATTTCTTTCACCGTGAAATTCGCACTTAATTTGCGAGATTTTATCTGTTTTGATTTATTAAATTTTATAGTTTTATTTTCAAAAAGTACTTCGCAAGTATAAATTTAAATGGTCTCAACATATATATCATGATATTTTCAGAGAATCTTAAAATGAGATTGGGGTGTTACAAACTATTTGATTTTAAAGTTTAATGTTTTCATCAAGGCTAATATAAAACAAACAGAATCAAGATCACATCAGTCGTTTGGATTTTAAAGGTAGCTTTTATCGTGTAACACTTAGTTCTCGTAGGATTTTAGAGGTAGCTCTCATGGTGTAGCATTTAGCTTCTGTCGACTTACGATTACACTTTGATATCATTTGTGAAGACCTATACTTAACCTATGAGGTATTATCGGTTTTGACTCAAAATATCTCACAATTTTATCTTCAAAAGACAAATCGTAAGTATAGACTTAAAATCTCAACATTTGTATTATGACAAATACTCAAAGATTTTTTATATGATATTGAAATGTTATAACTTTTATATTTCATTTTATTTGCAAATCTTGAAATTAAAAATTTCTTAAACTTTAGTGGACAATTATCTAGGATTAAAATATGAGAATTTTTTATATGGAGACAAAAATTGAGACCATCTCTTCAACAATTAAGAAAAAAGAAAAGGTTTATATTGCTTTCGGGTAAATAAGAAAACAAAGTAGTAATGGTATTTACATCGTATGTCATTTAAAGTAGAATGAGAACCAAAAGAGAATATGCTAAAAGCAAGCAACAGTAAAAAAAATTTTTCTTCTATAATTATTTTTACAAAATAATATTCAAAAATTTAAATTTAAATAACATAATTTTTATTTTTATTTTCAGATTATAAATTTAAAAAAAAAAAATTATTTGTTTGGTGATGTAAGAACTTAAGTCATATTTTATTGTACAAGAATGGTTAGAATATTAAATGAGCTCATGAAAATAATTTTTTTTTGCCTAAGTTTTTATACTTACGATGTTTTTAAATAAATCTTTAATTTTAAATTATTTTTAAATAAATTTTTATTTTTATGTTAAGGTTTTTTTAATGTAAACATCTGTTTCGAATTTTTATCCACCTGGAAACTACGCGCCTTGACGATAGATTGAAATATGTAATATTTTTTCAATTTTCAATTTTCCTACATGTCATTGGACCGCTTCAACTATCATATAAATAAAAAAATTTTCAAAAAACTTATTTAAATACAGAAAAATCCAAGACCTTTACATCAGTCTTGTAATACAAGTTGACTTCTTCTTTATTATTTTTTTCATTATTTTTAATATATAGATCAGCGTCTTTCACATTATAATTTAATAAATTATAATTATTAAAGATGATTAAAATTGAATTAAAAATAGCGATCATTAATGGAACCTAATTCCTAACCCCCGTAATACGCGCCAAAAGCGTTAACTCTAAGGTCATTTTTGAATAAATAAAAACCCACAATGTGGTTATACTATCAAACTTGGCGGGAAAAATGCTCAGAAGTCTAAACACGTGCAAAGTTCTAGGGGTCCACATAGCCTGTTGCCCTTATCCAGTCCAGTCGGTGACATCACTGAACATTTAAATAAGATAATTATTTTACAAATTATAAAATAAAAAATTTTAAAAATAAATTTAATAAAATAGTGCATATTTTATTTATTTATTTTTAATTTTTAAATATATGTTATAAAATATATATTATTTTATTAATGTTTTATTTAATATTAATATATGAAATAATTATTTCATGTCCAATGTCACATCTTGATGTGGTAACTTAAAAAGTACAAATTGCTGGTAATATCTATGAATTTATAAACGTAAAAAATGAGGACTTCGAGTAGTATATTATATTATATTATATAGGCATGGCTTAGCGATTTGGTCATTATAATATTGAAAAGGAACTTTCGGATGTTTCCAGCGTTGCATTCCAAAAACAGCGTGGGTTCAGTTAAGAAATCAAGATGAGCCAGACATGATCTAGCAAATAAAAGGAAGGGTACGTTTACTTAACAAATTTTTACGGGCAAGGAAAGGAGAAGTCACTAAGGGCTCATTTGAATTTGACTACACTGGAAATCTATTTGTTTAATTAGAACACACTCCACCGGTTTCTCGAGTTTCATTGGAGAGGTAGGGCTCTAGTCAACAATTGGAGCCCCAGTTGGGGCAAGGTGGGGGTGAGCTACTCTCTTTATCTTCTTTTGTTATTTATTTATTTTTATTAAATAATATTTTAATATAAATATAACTTTCATCTTTGATATATATTTTATTATTTAATATAAATATAAATTTAATAATTTATTTTTAATATATATACTTTTTATTAATTTATAATTATTATTTAATATAAATATAATTTTATTTTTTATTATTTAATATAAATATATTTTAATAATTTTTAATTATTATAGTTATTTTAATCAAATGCTCGTAAATGATCATTTTCATTTTCATCTCACTACTATTATTATGATTAAATCTAAATATTTATCTCATTATTGATTTTAATATAACTATTATAATATCTAATTTTATGATTGCATAACAAATCTCACCATCATTATTGTTTTTAATTTTATTGCCCATCCAAATTAACCTTAAAATAGAGCAAGCTGTTGCAACTTGTAGCAATTAGGAGGTTTAATTTGGACCTTTGAGCTATTCTAATGGCCACGAGTGATTTAGGGGCATTACCTGTGTGATAAACTAGAGCCACTTCAAACATCAGCGATGACGTAAAACGTCCAAATGTAAATAAATAAAAAATATTAAAGAAAGAAAGCAAGAAAGAAAGAAAGAAATGGGATAACTGTAATTAATTAAAAATTAAGTTTGTAAATTTTAGCTTGAACTTTAAAAATTTGATTCGTTCATATAAATTCAAATGCAATATTATCTTATACTATAAAATAAAAAATTTTTAAAGACAAGATAAAAAAAGATCAAAAGTAACATTCTCTATATCTTAATTTTAACTGTATTAATGACGAATATCATCTAAAAATTAATAATATTATGGATAAATATTATCTTTTAAACTTTTCATTACATAATTTTCAAGTATGACAATTAAAGATGATTTTTGGTTCCTAAAGGTTTTAAGGATCATTTTTTATCTTTTGGAGATAATTATTGATATTTCACAATTCAATTAAATTTTGTAATATTATTTGATAAAACAGTCAACAACCCAAAATTAACAAACCAAGCCCGAAATGACTCAAATAATTAACTCGAAATAACTCGAACTTAAATTAAGCATGATTTTCTTTTAAAAAATTATAAATTAATAAAAATAATACTTATAACACAAATTATTAATTTGTTTTAATTTCATAACTTGTAATTACCATTTTGGAGTGTGATAAAATATGAAAATATTGTTTTGTATAAATTGATTGTATTCCTATTTTTATTCTCTTATCTACATATGAAAATACAATAATTATACATATATAGGTACCACATAATCTATATTATACTTTATGACAATTTTGTAACATGTAATTAGTTTAAGTTTTTTTGAATTGTTATTGTAATTTTAAAATATATTATAATAGTTGGAATAGAATTAATTTTTTTATAATTATAAGTAGTGTTAATAAGTTATCACAATTTTATTCTTTTTCAATTAATTTTTTATTTTTACTATATTTTACGAGAGCATATATCATTCTACTAACTTTATTTATAAAATCTAAAACCTTTTTGATTCTTTATTTAAATAATTTTATTTAATATAGTATAAAGAAATATTAATTTAAAAGCAATTATAATTGGAGGGCAACAGGATGCCTTTTTTATAGAAAAATTGTTATCGGGTGCAAACTGTTAAGGTGGCTAATATATCATTAGACAAATATCCTTAATTTATATTTTTGTTATTATTTTATTTTTTCTCTGTTCGTAATTTTTTTTAATTGAATTAGCTTTATTGATCTCATGGCACTAATTCAATCAAGGACTTTATAGATAATAAAATATTCAATTACTATTCGATATGTATAAATTAATTTTATATTTGTTATCTCCTTCGTATTGTATTTAAAATAAACAAGTCTATGATTAATACTCTTATGACAATTATTTTACCATGTGATTAGTTAGATTTTTTTTTAAATGATTAATCTTATAACATCCTTACATTATACATGATATTTAAAATAAAGATATTCCTTTAAAGTATTACTATTCTCATGTAATTTAGAATAATGTATATAAAATAGATTATTAGTAATGATATTTGTATTTTATTAAAATAATCTGCACGTTATGCTATAATATGATATTTTATGAATTTAGAATAAATTATGTAATTTCTTACTATATATATATATGTTAATTTAAGGTAAATGTCTTATTTTTAATTTTAAATGGGTAATGTAATTTTTTAAAAATATAAAAAAATCATTGATATATTTATATATTTATAATGATTTGTATATTATAATATATTTATAATGATTTGTACATTATATAGACGCCCAATTTTATTTAAAAATATCTTTTAATTTCAATTAAATTTTATTTGATTGTTAAATTAATTTCTTTGCATAATTTTTTATTTGAATAAGTTAAATTCAAACGTAAAACTAAAACCAGTTTCATAAATTTAGAGTTAAATCTTTACTAAGCTAATTCAAAATTCACATTTTGAGTCTTTAAATTTATTGGACTTTAACATTACATTTGGGCTTTGAATTACGTATCGAATCTTTATTGCATTTTGAAGCTTCAAATTGCTAAATGGGTTTAAAATTTAAAATTAGACCGACCTATATCCATATAAATATTCAATTATTATTTATTAAAAATACACTTTTTATCATTCATTTTTTAATACAGAAAATTTATTTTGATTCAATTAGGGATAAATAATACGAAATTTATCAGTGATATTTACTAAAAGTTTGTTAAATGATAATACCCGTTTAAATAAAATGGATACTCAAATTTAACAAATTACCTGTTATGCGAAATTCTAAAATTTGTATCAAATAGATATTTCTTTTTATAAAAAATTATCATTTCCATATATATATTTTAAATATTATTTATAATATATTTTTCAATAAAATTTTAATTAAATCTAACTTGATCAAATAATTTGTTTAAATTTAATCCAATTTGAATTTAAAATTAATTTATCAAACCTAAATTATTTGAGCTTGTATAACTAGATTGTCAGACCTATTGACCCAACCAAACTTAATTAATCCAGTGTTAAAACAAATTGACTCGAATCCATAATGATTTAAAATCGAAATGATCCAAACTTGAAAAAAATAAAAAAAATTAAATCCAAATTTAGCCAACTAAATAGACCTAACCTAATCCACCTGATTGTAGGTCTACTAAAAAGCAAATCAACCAAACTCAAGGCATCTTTAATCATTAGTGTTTTAAAATTTTATAGCTTATCTTTCCCAAGTGGATATTAACAATTGTGTTGAGACTAGATAAACAAATTACTATACTTGGTTAGCATAATTTGTGAGGTTTTCAATGGAAAATGCTTAGTAATAGAAGACATTTTCCTAGGTGAGGCTTATGCCTTCACTTTCATTTTGAGTTTGAGGATACTTGATTTTAATTAAACTTAAAGTTGGCTATTTATATATTATTTCTTTAAATATTAATAAATTTCTTTTACAAGAAATTACATTTTTGCATACAATAGCAAAGTTCATCTAAACAAGTAATAAGGTCATTTCACTAAATGTTCCCTAATTAGAAAGCTCTTATTTAGAATAGATCTCTTTACAAAACAATTTCTTTCATAATAGCTCCATCACATAACAATAACTTCCTAATACAATACCTTCAGGAACAGCACATCAATGGAATATGAATTTTGAGGAACAACTCATTCACGAAACAACACCGCCATGGACTATTCTACAAAAATGTTTCATCGAATGCTAGAAGTATATGTGGAAACAACCTTAAAGTATGGTAAGGTTTTAGGGTTAATTTTATTATTAGGATGTTTTAGGAAGCTTAGCTTAGAGAATCAAATATAAAGATAGTTAAAAACTATCTTTCATAAGATGTTACTTGAATAAATGTTTCAGGCAAATTTGCATGCCATTCGAATCTAAATAAGCACATTTTTATGTTATTCCAAGAAATAATTCTCCAAAAAGGTTTCTTGTAAAACATCCTAAGGCACTTCCCATGTGTCATTTTCAAGCAGTGCTTCCTTTATATTTTGTGTATAATTAAAAAAAAAGTGTTTTTTGTTGCCACTCTTTTAAGAGATGTTTCATCAATAAGTACTGTTCATTTTAAAATGTGTTTCTTCAAAAAAACATCCATGTGTTACTCCAAAACTTTTATACAAAGATTTTCATGAACCATCTTAATAAAGTGTTTTCATGCACTACTCTAAGTAGCATTTCTTACTCTTAAAAGGTGCATTTCAAACTATTTATTTTGCATATGCTTTATGATATCCTAAGAAGTACTTTTCATGTGTTTTTTTAAAAAATAATTTTTTTTTTTTACTTTGCAAAAAGTGTTTCTTGAGATTTTCACATGTATTTTTTTGATAGATTAAAAAAATACTAACATAAGGACTGAAATTACATACCTTCAACCATAGCATTAGAATCAAGAAATTGTATTTAACTTGCTGCAAGAAAATTTTAGAATGAAATTATAAAGGGATCTTCTAGCCTATAACCTTTAATTTTGTGAATGATGCCTTAGTTGATGATCACACAAAAAAATTATAGGCTATGCTAAGGACTCCTAGAATACTATATTTAATGTACCATCTTTAATGGTTTCCTTCCATCAAGCTAACCATACGTGAATGTCTATAATTCATGAATCTCCATAATTCAGGATACATGAATGTCCATAATTCATGAATATCCATGGTACATGAATTTCCATAATGCTTGTGACTTTCACATGTTAGCCATATTAGATTTATTACATTCTCCCAGTTTGCTAACAAGCTGTTGTATTATATCTTTATGGCCAAACATAAGTAGTCACAAATTTGTTGTTGATTGAATTAAAAGTTTCAATCAAAAGTCATAGTGGTCTTGCTCTAAATGAACATTTCCTTCCATGTACCACAGGATTAGATAATTTCTAAATGAGACATATTGCTGAACATAATTTTATTTGGGATCCATACTTTAATGTCCTGTGGACAAAATATAGTTAAAAATTTTATGTGCACAAAATAAACAATATTATTCCTTAAGATTTCTCGATAACAGGTACAAAAAATGTCAAGAGATAAACTAAAATTTCACATTACAATAACCTGGTTAACCCTATGCTTTCTACATGATCCTTGCATGACTTAGCTAGTAAACCTTTAGTTTTAGGATCTACAACCATGAGATTAGTACTAATATGCTCAATAATGAATTAGACTCTTTAATGTGATCTTTGACAACAAGATACTTTATATCGATATGCTTATTCATACTTTCACTTTTTTATTCTTAGAGAAAAATACTATTACTATATTATCACAATAATATCTTAATGGCTTTGAGATAGCATCAACAATCTTAAGCCTTATGATAAAAATTTTCAACCAGATTGTCCGTGATATAGCTTCATGACAAGCTATGAATTTTGCTTCCATGGTATAAGAAGCAACAATGGTTTCTTTGATGTTTTTCCATGATGTAGCTTCTTTAGTAAGCAAAAACACATATCGTGAAGTGGATTTGTAACTATCTAAACATCTAGCAAAATCTGAAGCTGAATACCCTTTCGTTACAAGGACATCCGTATGTTTATATGTGAGCTTATAATGTTTTGTTCCTTGAAGATACCTCAAAACCTTTTTAGCAGCTTTCCAATGCTCATATCCTAGATTACTTTATTATTTTCTCAACATTCTAATTGCAAATGCAATGTCTGGCCTTATACAGACCTGTGCATGCATTAGACTTTTTATTACTAATGCATATGGTACTTTTTGCATCTCTAGTTGTTCCAAGTCATTATGTGGACAATAACATAGGTTAAATTTATCCCCTTTAAAGATAGGTGCTACTATAGGTGAACAATTAGTCATTATGATTGTTTATAAAACCTTGTCAATATAGGCCTTTTGAAATAATCCTAATTCTTTTTTGATCTTTCTTTATGTATCTTTATGCTAAAGACATATGAGGCCTCTCCCAGATCCATCACCTTGAAGTTTTTAAAGAGAAACTACTTAGTCTGATGTAGGAAACCTAGATCATTAGATGCAAGCAAAATATCATCCACACATAGGATTATAAATATGGATTGCTCCCACTAACCTTAAGGTACATACATTAATCAATAATGTTTTTGTAAAATTATGTGTTGTAATTACATAATGAAATTTAGTATACCATTGTCTGGAGTAAAGTCCATAAATGGATTTCTTTAACTTGCAAACTAATTGACTTCCCTTTTCCAAAACAAATCCATTAAGTTGAGCCATATATACATTCTCCTCAAAATCCCCATTCAAAAACATAATTTTTCACATCCATTTGATGAGCTCTAAATCAAAATTAGTTGTTAAAGCCATAATGATTCTAAATGAATCTTTGTTAGAAACTAGAGAGAAGGTTCTATGGTTGTCTATACCATCTTTTTGTGTGAAAACTATAACAATAAATCTGGCCTTATATCATTCCATATTACTAGATGAGTCCTTTTTGGTTTTATAAATCCATTTGCAACCAATGGCCATAGCTGTTTCAAGCAATTTGAGGAATCCCAAACTTGATTGTTTGCCTTAGATTTCATTTCATTTTTCATGACTTTATACCAAAGTGTAAAATTTTCATTGTTTATGGCTTATGAAAATGACTGAGGATCATTTCTAAGACTGATATCACTATCAATTTTTTGAAGATATACATAATAATCATTAAAAATTACAGGCCTTTTGATTCTTGTGGATTTTTTTACCTTTGGTGAACTTTGTTGTGGAACAGGATTTTGAACAATTGGTTCCATGTTTTAACTTTCTTTATGGGGTATTTGTTCTTCTTGATTTGGTCGTTCAATGAAGTTTCTTAAGTTCAATAGTTGTTTAATTGTTCCTCTAGTTTCCTTAAATGATACCTGATGAGGATTTGCTCCTAGTAAACTCAAAATCCTCGAGAAATTTTGCCTTTCATGCTTTAATAATTTTAGATGTATTTGAAAGATGATCAAATCTGAAGTCATTTGAATTTAATGCATAGCCTATAAATAAACTACGTTGTCCTTGGATCTAATTTCTTTAATTGTGGATTATAAATCCTTACCTTAACTAGACAACCCCATACATGGAAATGTCTTAAGCTATCTTTTTATCGATTCCATAATTCAAATAGTGTTTTTAGAACTACCTTTGATGGAACCCTATTTAAGATATAGACTACAATTTTTAAAGCTTTACTTCATAAGCTTAAATGCTTATTAGAATTACTAATCATGCTCCTCGCCATGTATACAAGTGTTTGATTCTTTCTTTCAATAGCATTATTTTTGATAAGGTGTGCTGGGTATAGTATATTAAGCAATTATGCCTTCTTTTTCAAGGAAATTAGTAAATGTACCTTTTATTTGTCCTATTTTTGTATACCTTCCATAATATTCACTACACGTATCAGACCTCACAATTTTTATTATTTTATCCTTTTGTTTCTCTATTTTGTTTTGTAGGTTTTGAAAGTATCTTCTACCTCAACTTTATCAAAGAGAAGATAAAGATGCATAAACCTTGTATGATCATTTATGAAGGAGATAAAATTATCTCTAACCATTTAATTAGGGAGTGGGAAATGGTTTACAATTATTTGTATATATGATCTCAATAATCTTTGAACCTTTTGTGGCACCTTTATTAGACTTGTTAGTTTGCTTTCCCTTTATGCAATCTATAGAAGTGCCAAAATCTATAAAATCAAGTTGTTAAGATTCCATCATTTACTAATCTCTCGATCCTTTCAATAAGGATATGTCCTGGTCTGCTATGCTATATTGAGAAGATTGTTCATTGACCATTGGGTGTTTATTACCAATTTTATCATGCAATATGGAGTGATTGCATTCATATGTCAGCTCTACTTCGAATTTATGTGGATTGTCAACTAGATAAACAAAACCAATAACAACTTTTTTCATTAAAATCTCAAAATTCGAGTTCTCAAATATAAATTTATAACCAAAACAAGCTAATATGGAAATAGAAACTAAATTTCTAAAAAAAGAAGGGACATAAAAGGTGTTTTCTAAATCTAAAACATATCCAGAACTCAAGATTAAGTAATAAATCCCCTTGCCTCCACTTATGAACGCATTGAATTTCCAGAATAGATGATTTATTCACTTTCATTCTGCTTCCTTAGGTTCAAAAAGCCCTACATGGCATTAGAAATATGAAAAATAGCACCGGAATCAATCCACCAGGTATTGTTAGAAACATTAAGGAAATTAGATTCATGACATATAAGAGCAGTGAGGATACCTTTCTTTGGAAAAGAAACATGTGTCCGCTCTTTTTGCAAAAGAAACATGCAACCTTCTTGCCATTGGTCTTATTTGGCATTTTAGCAATTTTCATTTTTGGTGGAACACTTTTACTCTTAGCATTTCCATAAGCTCTCTTTCTTCTTGTTAAACATATATTGATAGAAGTTCATTAACTGTCCAATTACCTTTAGTTATGTTATAAGAGACCTTTAATGGTGTGTAGTCACCAGGAAGAGAGTTTAAAATGAAATGCACTAAAAGTGGTTATGAAATCTCAATCTTTTGGGACATCAATTAAAAAGCAATGTAATTTATTTCCACTATATGCTTGTGTAGACATTTAATTTCATCGGAACCCTTAAAAAAATAAATTCTACGACTAAGCCCAATGAGCCCAATAATTCTATCAAGCCCATTCTTGATTTTTCATTAAGCCCATTTCATTCCCTAAAGGCCTACTAAGCCCATTTTAATACCTAATTTCCTAACAAGCCCACTAATCTTTTTCTTTTTAATTTTATACCAATGATTAAATTTTTTTATTAATTTTTATGGGGATTTGATTAGAATTTCTACATGATTAAATTCTTCTTAAGATTTATCATGAGAATTCATTTATTTATTTATTTTGAACCTTATTATTTATTTATTTATTTATTCATTTTTTTTAAATACAACTTTCAATTAGGATTTTCTTGCAATTTGATTACATTAATTTCTTTACTTCCAATAGTTTTTTTTTTTAAAATTTATAATTTTATTTTGCTCTAACTTTTCCAATTTAGTTACATGAAATATAATTTGGTTGGCATTAAACCCTTTTCCAACTAATTTAGTTTCATTCCAACTAACTCCATCAAATTAACTAAATTCATTATTTCACCTAAATTACCATAATCATGACAATGGGTAGGGTGGCTTGTATGAAAAGATGGAAAAGCATGGGCTTATGACAATATTTATCGCTTTATCCAACCTAATAAGTAAACTTAACATCAAAAGAAATAAAAAAGAAAAAAAGAAAAAAGCCATGAAAAATGGCATGGAATTTCAGCCAAGGAGGATTTTCATCCTACTTGGCCGAATCATCCTCCCCTTTAAATGGGGAAGGATGTTTTCTTCAAGCTTTTTAGCTTGAAAAAAAAAATAGAGTGAGTTTTTAGAAAAAAAGTGAAAAAAATAGAAAAAAATTCAAAGCTTTATTAAGGTAAATCTCTACTTTAATCTTTGAATTTTTGTTTGTTTAATACATTTTCCTTCTCTTTGGTGAGCGAAAAATATGCTTAAGTTCAAGGATTTTTATCCATGTTGAAAGACTAAGCATAATGGCCCTGAACTAATTTCCTTGATTTTTTTCTTTTTTTTTAGTAAATTATTTTTCTTCTTGAATCATGTGTATGTTGATATGATGTTGGCTTTGGTGTTGTGTTTATCACATATATGTTCATATATATTTTATTTCTTTTAGTATTTTCTTGTTATCATGGTGAAACTATATGTTTATGTGCTTATTTTTGTGATTTTATCATATAATGGTGGTAACTTGTGTTAAGTGAAATGTGAATATGTGATTATTGAGTTTAGAAGAGATGGTTGGTAGGTTGTTTAGGTATTGGCCGAAATTCATGTTTGTATTTTTAGGGTCATTTTGTAAATACAAAAAGTTTAAGGGCTAATCCGTAAAAAATAATTTTTTAGACTTATATGCTTGACTGAATCTTAATGCGTATTTTAGCTATGTTTTGTTGCTAATTCCAAGCTGATTTCATGCCTCAACGATGTGTTTTCATGATGGTTTTGGTTACTTGGGGATAAATTGTAAATCTATAAAAGTTTAGGGACTAGTGTGCAAATGATAGAAATTTCTTTGCTTTATGGTCTAAGGATTTGACCAAAAGCTTCATGGATAACTTGGAAACTGATTTTGGGTATTTCATACCATTCTTTAGGTACTTTTAACATTTTAAGGTGCATTTTGTAATTTCTCAAGGTTTAGGGGCTAGTTTGCAAATAATGAAAAATATCATTTTTTTGTCAAAGGTGCTTGGCCGAACCTTTTTGCATATCTTTACGATGACATTCATGTTGATTCTTTGATGTTTTGATGATTTTTAATGCTTTGTTTGTGGTATTTTACCATATAGGGGTCAAAATGTAATTTTACAAAATTTAAGGGTCACTTTGCAAATTAAAAATTTTTTGGGTTTAGGCAAGGTATTTGGCCAAATTTTTGGTTTATATATTGACTGCATTTTCATACATAATTTCATACGATTTTTTAAATATTTTTTAGGTTACTTTATTATGTAGGGACTAAAATGAAGTTCTAAAAAAGTATAAGGACTAAATAGTAAATTTTTATATTAAAGGGGTAAAATAGTCATTCTACTGGTTTTAAAAATTTCTATTATTCCTATGGCATTTTGTAAAGGTATAGAAATATTCAAAACTTTTTGTATTTGTTCAGTTTTTCGAAGAATACGAAATGTAATTTTCAAAAAATCTAAGGGCATTTTGGTAATTTTGCTCATCAAGACTTTTTTACGTTAAAGGTGAGCATTTTAGGACTCTTTTAGCTTTTGAAGGTCATTTTAAGGTTCATTAGGGTTACCGGGTACTTTCATGTCGAAGGAGTAACCGAAAGGCATTTTCGTAATTTTTCTCACTAGGATGCTTTTATGCCAAAGGTGCACGTTTAGGATTTTTTTAGCCTTTTACGATCCATTAGGGTTATCAGGCACTTTCATGTCAAAGGAATACCCTAGAGGCATTTTTATAATTTTTCTCACCGGGATGCTTTTATGCCAAAGATGCACGTTTAGGATTCTTTTAGCCTTTTAAGGTTATTTTAAGGTCCACTAGGGTTACCGGGTACTTTCATGTCGAAGGAATACCCTAGGAGCATTTTTGTAATTTTTTTTATCGAGATGCTTTTATGCCAAAGGTGCACATTTAGAATTCTTTTAGCCTTTTAAGATCATTTTAAGGTCTATTAAGGTTATCGGGTACTTTCATGTCAAAAGAACACCTTATAGGCATTTTGGTCATTTTTTTATCGAGACGCTTTTATGCCAAAGGTGCATGTTTAGGAATTTTTTAGCCTTTTAAGGTCATTTTAAGGTCCATTACGGTTGTCGGGTACTTTTATGTCGAAGGAATACCTTAGGGGCATTTTTGTAATTTTTCTCACTGGGATGCTTTTATGCCAAAGGTGCACGTGTAGGATTCTTTTAGCCTTTTAGGGTTATTTTAAAGTCCATTAGGGTTACCGGGTACTTTCACGTCGAAGGAATACCCTAAAGGTATTTTCGTAAATTTGTTCACTAGGATGTTTTTATGCTAAAGTTGCACGTGTAGGATTCTTTTAGCCTTTTAAGGTTATTTTAAGGTCTATTAGGGTTATCGGGTACTTTCCTGTTGAAGGAATACCCTACAGGCATTTCGATCATTTTTTTTACCGGGATACTTTATGTCAAAGGTGCACATTGAGGATTCTTTTAGCCATTGAAGGTTATTTTAAGGTCCATTAGGGTTACCGGGTACTTTCATGTCGAAGGAATACCCTAGGGGCATTTTGGTCATTTTTTCATTGAGGTGCTTTTATGCCAAAGGTGCATGTTTAGGATTCTTTTAGCCTTTTAAGATCATTTTAAGGTCCATTATATTTATCGGGTTATTTTCATGTCGAAGGTACGTCGTAAGGGTATTTTAGTCATTTTGCTCACCAGGATGCTTTTACACCAAAGATGAATTTTTTTAGGAGTGGTTTACCCTTCCAAAATCATTTTAAGATCTATTAGAGTTATCAGGATGCTTTCATGTTGAAAGTATACCCTAAGGATATTTTTAAAACTTTGTATTTGAATCACATCTTATGTGAAGCTATGATACTTTCATATCAGAAGTACACATTAAGAACATGTCCATCATATTATGTCATTGTTAGGTCATAGAATCAGTATTTTTTTTGTATATAACAAAATTATTTTTATAAATAAGGCAATGTCTCCCAATCAAATTGATATGTAGGATTCCTACCAGTATATGTGAGAAATTCTATGGATTACTTTAATAGCAAGATAACCTTTTCTAATAAGAAGTCAAGATTTTTCAGTTTTAAAACAAAATAAAACCTTGCATATTCTGTGTGGTTCTTTGATGGGATATGATTGAGAATTCGTGCCACCTGGTTCCCTGATAATGTACGAATAATTTTGTGATTTCTAGGACATTAAAACCTGACTTTCTTGAAATAATAAACTTTCATAATGAAATACTATAGGAATTATAATTAAACATCCAATGTTAAAACCGAATAAAAATTAAAATTTAACATGATTAATAAGGTACCGATTTTTGGGCATCATGAAAGGGTCGATCCTTACTTATGATTATAATCGACTCTCAAATCCTTTTATATGATCTCGGGTATGGTGATAGGCCTCGAAATTAGTATTTTAGGGTTTCATAATGCTCAAAATACACACTCCGATAGGTGACCAATTTCACCTAGCCTAAATCGATTGGTGGTGACTCCAAATAAATAGTCATTTCATAATGATTACTTAAGGTTAAGTTGAGTAAGCGATTCATCTCGATCATCTAGTCCCCAAAAATACAAAAGGATGTCAATAATGATATGGCCTATACAAATAAGGAAATATAAAATAATAATAAATTTAATAAATATAGGAGCGAAGGCCATTTTAAGTTGGGCTGGTCAGGATTCGTATTCGGGCCATGTTGTGATAGCTTGGCGACTCCGATGGGGACATCTAGAGAGTTAGGCCTAAAATTAATTATGTGTTAACTCGATTCAATTAATTCAGTTTCAATTGGTATTTAATTTTTAACCCTCAAAAAAATTTTTTTTGCATTAAATTAATGTTAATTTTTATGCTCATCTGCTTGTGTTTGCTTTTGTCTCCTTAGGGATTAGGATAGTGGGTTTCATTTTTAAATGATATATCATAAAATTGCCCCTTCGCACACACTATGCACGTTGTGTAGTAGTTTCTCCTCCGTCAAATATGGAGAGGACATATGTGCCCAATGTGCTAGGAAGGGGTGAAGTAGCTCTGCTTCTGAGGTGTTAGCCTCTGTTTGGGCCAATGAAAAACCTACCAAGTGTAGATTCCTATGTCTGCCTGAGGTGTTAGCCTTATTTCAAAAATGAAAGACATGCCCATTTGAGTTAAACCTATTCTGACATAAATCTGTGATGGATAAGGATAAGGTACCTCACTAGTCCTTTTAGGGCTCGAGGGATTCGAGAACCTAATTAGAAGTCTAACATAAACCGCATATAGTGAACCATACTAACCTCCCAGTCAAAACCATGCCCAATTTTAGGTGTCACCAAAATTAAGGACACATGAAGGGATAAAGTTATTTTTCCTTTTTCATTTTCAATGCTTTTAATATCTTGTTCGAATAATTTGTGATTTCTATTTACTGTGAATAATTTGTGACTTCCATTATTTTGAAGTTTTATTTAGTATTTTTTAAGGATACTAACTCAGTTTTTTCATTTCTTTTTTTGTGCATCTTTCATCTTATATGCATACAGGGACACTTACTTTAAATCTGAATTTCAGCTCAGTTTAATTTCTGTTAGACTTTATGAGTGAATGAGTGTACGCAACAATTATTTTGGAGACATTCAAGAAGTTCACACTGAGTCAGAATCAAATCAGAAGGAATGTGGGAATTGTACACCGAGGGAATTTGTGCCAGGATTATCATAGATTACACATTTAGATGTTTGACAGAATAATTTGATAGACTTGGCTAATATATGGGATGGTTGGAGCAATGAGAGAAAGGCTCGATTTATTGAAAAGTATGGGCATATCACTCTTCTCCTAAGAATAACAATAGATGAACAATTGGCTCATGCTTTGATCGAGTTTTAGGATCCTTCCTATAGATGTTTTTCATTTGATTAGTATGATTTGACCCCTACAATTGAGGAGATTGCATTTGTACTAGGGTTAGGGCCTTCAGAGTCGAGACCCTTCTATTGTAAGGAACGTAACTCGATGACTCTCTAAAAGAAGTTAGGATAAATTCTTGATTTACCACCTCAGTTAACATTACATCATATCAAGCAAAAAGCAATACAAGTGTTATCTCGTGGCAGTTTTTGAAGGAATACATCAGGGAGCATTCAGATAAGGAGGAAACTCTTGATGCTTACACTCTGGCTATTTATGAGTTAGTGTTTTTTCCAAGGATACTTAGGCACATCAAAGTAGCCGTAGTGGACCTCTTTGAGCGGTTAAAAAGGAATATCGATCCTGCTCTCGCTATTCTAGTTGAAATTATCTGAGCTTTCAATGCATGCCGAAAATTAGGTCGAGGTAGGTTTTTAGGAGTGCATTGTTACTATACATTTGGGCTTGGAGTCATTTTTAAGGTGAGGGTGCCATTAAAGTAAAGCTATACTTCTCGCATTTCGTCCCTCTACAGGAGTTCATCAAGAAACGTTGGCATGGTTCAGGATCGAAAAATCAATGGATGGAAATGTTAAAAAATTTGGTTTCTGCAGATATAATATGGCAAGCTCCTTGGTTTGTGCCTAAACTTTTTCTATACTGATGTGGCCAGTTACTTTTCGTGCCCTTGCTCAGTTTATACGAAACCATAGGATATGCACCGCCTTTAGTTCGACGACAGTATGGGTCGCAATAGTTTATTCCCATGACTACCGAGTTGGCAAGTGCGGACTTAGACTATTCTGGGGAAGGTTATAGGAGTCCACTTCAGTCAACAGCCTTGCATTGGAGAACAAGGTATGACTCAGGGATAAGTGCTTATACAAATCAAACTACTCTCGAGTATGATGCTTAGAGGCGTATTCGAGGATGTAATTTAATCATCCCGAGTACAGATGTATCTAATCCTTGAGTGTCCATACAACCTCAACCTACAATGCCTTCAGAAATGGAGTTAATAAAATAAGAAGTTGAGAGAAATCGAAAAAGGTTGGCCATGTTTTCTAGGAAGAAATTATGTACTTAAAGATGAAAATAGAGGCCAAGGAAAAAGACACCAAGAAATTGGAAGAGCAATACAACCTAATGAAGCAAGATTGGATTGAGCAGAATAAAAAGATGAGACTTGTCGGCATATCCAGAAGTTCAAGCAAGTCTTCCAATAAGACATCAGATGAGGTGCACAAGCTTTGCCAGGAGTTGGGGATGTGGAAAAATAAGGCCTTAGAAGGAGAAGCTAAACTAGCTGCTTACGAACAAAAGAGAAAAGTAGATGCTGACACCCGTACTTGTTTAAGGAGATCTACAGAAAAAAATGAACAGCTCAGGATTAATTTAGGTGTAGAGCAAGAAAGAATGGCCAAATTGATCCAGGAAAGGGAAACTCTTGCTATGACCGTTGATGAAATGTGAGAAGTTCTATGTCGATAACAACGTGATATTGATGCCTGGGTACAAGCTTATCGGGAAATGTATGTATTCTCGGATAATAAGCTATATCGCATCGAGTATGAGTTTAACAAATGGAGAGCCAACTCTTTGGGTCGAAAATTCTACATTGATCACCTAACATAGCAGATTCACTTGGCGGTCATCCAAGCAAGACATATGGTTGAGAAAATTCGTGTTCTAAAAAGCCAAATTAACCCAGTTGGTGAATTTGGTCCTACTGTACTTATGTTTCTAGAACAAGCCAAACAAAAATATGACCTGATCAAAATTTTCCTTAGATGTAATCCTAACATGATAGACAATGTGTAACCTTTTTCAAAGTTAATGAAAATTTATGATTCTAAAATCTTTTGTTAAAGCAAGC
>JBBYHO010000005.1:10923816-10936456 GCA_038382025.1 Adansonia gregorii
GTATTAATTTCGTGTTTCTGCTATGACTTGGTTCCACTCTGTTTTACATATTGGGTGTTGGGTATCATTTAGTTTTGCCTACTTTTATTGTTTTGCTGAATTCTGTTTGTAAAATTTAAGTATACAGAGTTGAAACTTGAAACAGTGACGTGTAAAGAAGAAATTTGAAAAGAAATGTTTCTTTTTGGAGATGGGATGAGAAAGCCACTTGTTTTAATAGGGTGCAGGAGGGAGTTACAATATTACTGGAAAATCCCCAATACTATTCATTTCTTCATATTCTAACCCCAAAAAATATATATTCCTTGGAAATTAGCTCACTTTCCATGGACCCTTTGTTTTGTTCCACTCTTCCCTTCTGGTATTTCATTTTTCCCAATGGATTAAGTGTGAGTTTAGTGGTTTTTTTTTTAACAAATTATTTTTTTCAATAAATTGAAATTCAATTTGCTTATTGTTCTTTACTAGGTATACGGTGGATCAAGTTCAAAGCCTTTTTGGCATCTCCTTGCCCTTCCACCAAATCAGTTTCATTAAAGCTTACCTGAAGTTCATGGAATTTGGAGAAACAAAAAGTTCAATAGGCTATGGCAGGCCTCCTTGGATATTCAAAGGCAGGTAAAAGTGCTAGACTTTCCAAAAAATTTCCATTTCCTATTATTTGGTTATTAGGTTGGCTATTCTTTTGCCAGGTTACTGAATGACTTGAATCTTTATTTTCAGTGCCTTGTATCAGCTCCACCTTGTTAAAGCTGAAACTGCTAGAGCATTCATTCCAAAGGAGTTCCGCTTGATTGAAGCTTTTGGGTAGCCGGATTTACTTTCTAGTGTATGGGGTTGATTGTGGGGTTTCAGAAATTCGAGGTTTTTCGTTTTCGCAAATTAATCTGAGTATATGCACACTGCAGATACACACTTGGTGGTTTTTTCCTTGCCAACTATGATAACAGCCCTGCCGGGGCCTTTGATGAGGTTTCAGACTTCCCATTTAGGATTTAATGTTTTTATGATGCATTAAGTGACTTAAAGCTAAGGACCCTGTCCTAGGAAGTTGATTGTGTTCAGTGTTTTAGTTTAGTAAACATGAATGAAGTAACAGTTGAGCTTCACTAAAACATGCTAATCAGTTAACTGTTTCTTTGCCAGCTGGTGGTGATCGCAGGAATTGTGTGGAATCCCCCAATGTCTTGCGCGTATGTTTCCCATTGTCTCTTGTTTATATTTGATTAATAGTAGCTAATTATAATGGGTAGAAAATGCATCATATTATTTTGGGTAAATTAACAAGTTGGGACATTACAAAGAGAAGTTGTGTTTTCATGAGGGTTTGCCTTGAGCTAGTAAAAGCAAGGGGCTACAAAAATTAGATGGTACCCACCACTTAATTGCGTTTAACTTTATGAGCTAATATCTTCGTCAGTCGACTTTTTAACTTGAATGTCTTATTACTTTTGACTAAATTATGCAAGCATTCTTATTACTTTTCATTAGTTTATGCTGCCAAACGAATCATTCGGAGTTATCTGTTAGTTACATTTGCAATCGTATCTATATATCATGAAGCTTCCCTAAGTGGCATAGGCAAATGGTCAAGTTGCTATTTTTTCTTTTGAAGTAGGTCTAGGATTCATGCATCAGGAAGAAAGAGTGCTTGAATCATCTAGTTCCACTCAGTAAACCTTACAGGTCTGCTGCTCACGTATTTAGGCTCCATTTGGATAGGCGGTGAGATAGGTCTCCTTGTTTCCTGCTACAGTTCAACTATGATCTAAAAGGAGAAGCCAAAACACATGGAATGTCAAATTAGCATTTTCATACATGTCTTTTTCTTACGCTCTTTCCTCTTCTTTTTCCCTTTTGTATTCAAAATAGTTGTCTTCTCTTGTTTCTTTTTCCAACTAAAATTTCAACAGGTGGGCAGCCAGGGTTCTTGTGAACAATGAAAAAGCTTGTCACCATGGACGGCAGGTAATACATGACGCTTCTACCATAAAATAGCTTTCCAGGATGGTCTTTTAACAATTAAAAATAGAAATCTGGTCAAATTTACACCTGACGAACACGCAAGTAGAGCATTTCTCTACCCTTAAACTCCTGCAGCGCCAAGGGTTCAACATATGACTGTTGAGCACTGATAACAGTGCCCCTGCTACCCCATCAACCAGAGGCATTCTTAAAGCCACTAATGCCATACTTCCTTTTAGTTCTACTAATGGAAGCTTGAAATTGCATGGATATTTTCTTGCAGGAGGTAGGGCTTCCAAGTCGGGTAGCCAGATTTTCAAAGGTATTCCTTCTGTCAGTTTCACTGTAGCTTCTGTGGCACAATTTTCCTTGTCAATAAGATTGCTCTAAATTTGTGGAGTAAATGTGTCAACTTTTTGCGAAGGTGTACTCTTTCAGTTGGGGTTTGCTTGATAATATTCATGGTATAATATAATCAAACCCCACCCTACTCCAACTCTTCACTTTTTTTGAAATACCCGTATCTGACATCTGTATCTGACATATGTCAAGATATTGGTATGGGGATATGATTCTCTGAGAGCTCTCCAAATACGTGGAAATCTTAAAAAATGTAGCATTCCCATGTCGGACATATACTTATGTTCAACACTTACACTCAAATCCAAGTAACATAGAGCTTCCCGCTTTTACAAGATATGCTTAAAGATCAAATTACACCATTATATTAGCATCAAGGATGTTTATGAAAATTCAATGTTGCAGGTCAGGGGCAATATAATTCATGTGAACAAACATAGACATTTTTACTTTTTTTTTTCTTTTTTTTTTTTTGCTTCATGATTCATGTTTTATGCGTGTTCTGTTCGACACAGAGAATTACACCAGTTCTTAGTCAAACAAAGGGTAAATCTGGTGGCTTTCTAAACATGATTGGTGGTGGCACTACTTTCTGCCACTCAAAAGAATGCATGGATGTTCGGGTGACCGAAGTTGTGGGTCCAACTTCATCGGACATCTGCTGTATCAAACTTATAATTGATGGTGAGATCATCGTATTGGTTGTGTTAACTAGTTCAAAGTTCAGAATCTGATTTAGTCATTTGCTGTTCTAGCTCCTAAAAGAATGTCCTTCCCAATGATGAAATACTGATATTTAATTACTTGTTTCTCCATCTTGCTAAAGATTTAACCTCACTTACGAAACCATCTAAATTACGTAATGAAATCTAAACAAGAGCTTAACTTCTAACATAATCTGTGGAAGACAGTAGAGCAGTGAGGCTTCACAAATGGTCTGCAATTTTTATCTGCTTTTGCATGCCTCAATTGTCAAACAAGCTTTAGGCTAGTCATGAACGTGTCTTAGGTAGAACTAACTTCTTAAGTAATGCAACATTTTCATGTCATTAATTCTGACTTTGTTATGATAAAACTCATCCTTGATAGTTCTGCATTCTTCTGTTCCATTTAAATGCCATCCCAGGTCTTGGTTTGTCCAAGTGAAGCAGCAGACTATTATGTAAATGCACTAAACTCACTGCAAGGTTCACTTAAATTTGCAGTAATCACCTGGCCTGAAATTTCTCTTTTCTTCCCTTTGCATCTACCATTAGTACTTTCTGGTGACAATCTCGGTGATTGCAGTGCCTAACAAATGGATGGGCCCGTCGATCACTGTTTCACTTCCTAGCTTTAGGTAATTTCCTACATTATGTTTGTTTTTCACAAGTTTTCACTTTATGAGGTAGATGGTAATTTTTTATGTTGTTAAATTGCAGCGGCCAAACACAGTATAATCCCAATGTTTTGAAGTATTCTTGCCGCCTTGCCTGCAGGTATTTCAGATATTTTCTTTCCAAAAGTATTATTTTACACCACCTTTTCCATTGCTGGGGCAAAAATCTCTTGTGCAAGTCTATGTTAGGATGGCTTTCACCCTATATTTTCTGCCTTAATGATTACATTATGGACATTAGTATTCAAATGCTTGTCATATCTTATGGCCTTGATATGCAACACTCTATATGTAAATTGATGTTCTTGGAACATCCCTTCTCTTGACCAGAAAAGTTGAAAATTGTAGAATAAGAAATGTCTTTCTTTTTACTCCAATTGCCAGAATAACTTTCTAAAAAGTGTTTTCTGAATATTTACATGCCAGAGTGCGAGCAGTGCAGCCGGCTAAAGTATCAGGGCCATCTCCTTTAAAGAAAGACCGAAACAATAATTCCGAAATTACAGAATTAACAGCAGAGGAACTTGTAGATAATGGAAGAAACCTCAGCATATCGGTTATGTTATCGAGGCCTATACTAGCTTTTGAGTTCAATTGCTTTGAAATGCAAGTTGAAGCTCCCGTCATACTATCCAATAACTCTACAAGCTCTTTACGAGCAGCCTGAGCATCCTGCTCTTTTGTTCGATGTTTATGAGTTTCAGACCGTTAAAGAGCTGCTTTCAGCAATCAAGTCTCATATACAGTCTCAACCTTTATTCTCAATCCAAGAACTGACCATGAGATCAGAATGCTTCCGGTAGTCGCCGCATGGCCGGCCTTCCAAAAATGCCTTGAACAGAAGAACCAGTGATCTGTCAGGCTGTGTGAATGGGGCTTCATGGCTTCATGGCTTCATGAGATGCTTCTCTAATTGTGGCAAAGGATTAGGATAGGACATCACCATAAACTGGAGTCTTGCCACCAACATGTCATTAGAAAGCATAGTTATCTTTCACCAATTGTAATAACATCACCAACATTACCATAAAGTTCAAATTACAGTAATCTCCGTTGAGATTTACCTGCTGCCCTTCATACCAACTCGGTAAGGCACGATAATTTTCAAACTTAATTCCTTGGAAGATAATTGGGTGACTTATATCAAAAAACTAACCATACGCACAAAACCTCGAATACGAATAAAGAAGCCAAGCAGATTATCTGATGTTGAATTTCCAGTGTTCTTGTTCCATGAGTTAAAAAGGTGTATCAAGTTTTTATTGATGATTAAAAATAATCACTGGATATGAATTCTTCAGAAGAGAATTTCTTGCTGCACATCATGCCTGTCTAGATAATTTAGCTTTTTCATCTTCTACGCAGACACCTGTTGTTTCACCAATTGGAAAAAAAAAAATGTTTTAGAAAACAAGTAGCGAAGACTGGTAGGAAAAAAAAAAGGAAAAGAAAAGAACCCAGTGTAGCTTAAGAAAATTATACAATTTAAACTCGCTTGGGGAGTAGGGACCTTGGATTGGGAGAGCACTGATGATATACAGACAGCAAGGGTAAACATCATGCTTGTCCACAAATCTACTAGTTTCTGTACTTGGCTCATCCAGGGATTTAAATAGCTACAGTAACATGCTGTTATGGTCCCTATTTCACTCTCTTTATCCCTAAACCCACCTGCAATTAACTGCAGCAAAGAGGAACAGATTTTATAGATTCTCCCTCGTACAAAAGCAAAATAGAAGAAAATACAGAAATTTCTTAGCTGAACTACTTACCGCAATTGATCCTTTCAAATTGATCAGCTTATCTTTCTTATTGAATTTAAGCATAAGTTTTTGCCAGCTACTAGGGTATGTGATGACCTATTTTTAGACATAATAAACTGTTATTGTTGATTCATATATAAAACCATGATTCAAAAAAGAAAGATGAATATTTTTGAGTAGAAAAATGGTATCAGCAAGCATAGGTTTCCCCTGTAATGAGCAGGCTTCTTCTTTTCCTAAACTGACGGAATTAAAAGAACCAATTTTGCCAAAATCACCAAATTGTTCCTGGCTACAATAACAAAGAGAGACACAAGTTTAAAGTATGAATGGTAGCCTGGTGAACTTTGTCAGACGAGAAGGCAAAAAAAAAAAAGAAGAACTGTAAGCAATGCATCAAACATAGTAGCATCATTGTGAAGTGAAAGACAAAAGCACACGGTAATGGCATCACAACAACATGAAATATTGTCGGACCCTTTACGTGAAAACTCGAATAAGGGATTGAAAAAAGGTCAAGAAAAAAGGTAAAATAACCCACACGGCAATAAGATAGTTTTTTAAGAAAATTCGAATGCAATTTTGTATAGTTTCAATTAAATGTTACATGTAAATAGCTTTTTTAAACTTTTGAATTTAAAACTTGAATTTTAAAAAATTTATTATAATCAAAGTATTTATCGTTCATTTTGAATTTTGAAGAAAAATTAAAATGGACTTTCATCACGTGTACAAACGTATTCAATCATTTCGGATGTATCTAATTATTATGTTTTAATCTTATTTTGATAATAACTAATTTTTAAAAAAATATGTCTACATATATTTCCCTGCATTGGATACACGACCGATACTTGAACACTCCTTATAGAATAGCCCATGCTAGATAGAACAGTAGTTGTATCCGTTCGTAGGCCTAAATGGCCCATTCTCAGAAAATGCTCCAACCCCTGTGAAGATCAGCCAGGCCAGGCCCCTGAAATTCAGAACCAGAAAGTTCAAAACTTTTGAACTGGTGATTGCTGTGAATGCAGGTGGGTCATGCTAAGAATATGATCTTTGGACATGCATTTTTGTGCTTGAAATCCGATTGCAGTTGCATCATCTTAACATTCACCATAAGGAGATTTCTTGCTTTAAGGGTTTGTCCTGAACAGAGATTCTATAATATTAAAAACCAAATGCTTCATAGTGGTGTGTAATTCATACATGAAACAGAGAAGGTAAATGACTTTTCGGCTGCTATAATATTCGCATCAACACTTTGTCACGTCGTAGATATCTGGTAGCTAGGAAGTTTGGAAGACTCCCTACTTCCCAAGACATGTAATAAAAAACAAAACAAAGTCAAAAGATCAGTATTAGCGGGTTATTTGGTATATTGGTATTCTTCTTCATTTTCACCCCTTTTTCCATTGTTTGTAATTACTTTTAACTTGTTAACCACATACGCAATTATATATATATATATATATCCTTATCTTTTTTTTTTTCCACTGTCTTACACGGGGCTTCTTCCATATTCTCACAAAATTTGCATTTACGTCCTTCTTTGTTTTTCCTTCAATTTTCAGTCTCATAGCCCAACACCATAACATTCTCTTCATGGATCTCTTATTGATCCTGGTCCATTTGGCCTTTTTTTTTTTTTTTCAAGTGTTGCCCCGTCCGAGTCATTCTCCTTAACAATCCAAAGGGAATTTGTATTGAACGTCGGAGCACGCCCATCCCCCAGGATACCACCTATTCCATCTTTTTCTTCTTTTCAAAACTTTCTCTCGACTTTCTATTTGTCATCTTTTGATACTTATCAAGCCGAACTCATTTATTGCCCGTTGAGTCTACAGCTCGTCTTTCGTCATTTAATAGCCTACCATCGTCGACATTTTTTTCTTGTTTTCTGCTTTCATGCCTACAAATCTACATCTTCACATTCCTCTAAGTCGCCCGCATGCACGTGAGGCTCCTACTCTTCTTCTTCGTTGATCTTACTAGAGTCAACCTCTTAATTTTGCGGTTGATAATGGTTCTGATCCGCTTCTAAGTTACCACGATCATTACAGCCCCAGTTCTCGCTTCATTTAGTTCCATCCGAGGAACTTTGATTATCATTCTGGCAACAGCGATGACGACCAAGCATTACTATGGGCTCCATCTTGGAGACTTTGATCGTATAAACTACATTTCGCACCTGTAATCTTATTGAATCATCAATCCTTGATCTATGATCCGTAATAATTTGTTTATTGCCTCTAAAAGAGACTGTAGTTTCATAGTGTCACTATCCAATGCAATGAACTCCCCCTCATATTCTAGCAATGTTTTGGAAAGTAACAATATTCCAAGTATGGATAGGAACACCATAGTAAGCTATCCAAGTTCTACTGACCAATACTCAATTTTTTCCGAACGACTTAGTTAAACATCCCAAATGTTTTTTCTCCTTCATTCCACCTCATCAAACGAAATCAAAATCATTTTCCCTGAAATTCTCCTAAAAGTGACACCATTGACTCCCCTCATTTTTAACTTCTTGTGATATCATATTGATTGATTAGAATATTCTCTACATCATCCAACTAAGCATCTTTTCTAGCCAATGAAGGTTTTCATCATCAATCAGTCCGTTAATATGACCCTTATCATCCATGATTTCTTGCAACCCAGCATCATTACCAGAAATAACCTGTAAACACCCTTCCATAGTCTTCTCCTTATTTTTCCATATATAACATTTAAAATGAATAAAAAAACAAATATTTTTAATTTTATACCGAGTATGTCAAATTCTAATATATAATTTAGTTAACAGAAATGATAATAAACTTTGGTTAACCAAAATTTTCAAAAAATTAATTAGTCAATTAATCAATGACGTCTGTACTAGTTAATAACAGAAAATGATAATAATTTAATTAAATATGAAGCCACCATAAATATAGCATGGAAATACAATTCTGGTTATGTTATTGTCTCCCCCCCCCCCAAAAGTCAAAACATCATTTCAAGAAATCCCCAAACTAATTTGTCCGTTAAGTGAAGAAGAAAGAAACCAAAAAGAAAAAATGGAAAAGAAGGAAGGGGGTTTCCATAGCTTAAGAATGATACATTCATTCATTCATTCATTCATCCATGCTTGACATATATAAAAAGAAAAATAACAAAGAGACGATTAAATTATGAGGGAAAAAAAAGGAAGGGTGTTGGTATTTGAATGCAAGCGCTAGCTCCTACCATAGTGCAGAATCATGACGTTATTATTAGTGTTATTATTATTATTATTAGGAGGCGTTGAAGTATAATCCGACGGAAGCAAAGTGAGACCTTCTCTTGAAGGACTCCATATTTGATCTCTTACATGCTGCAACGTCAAGACTGGTTCAAGCTGTTGCCCTCTACATCTTATCTCTATCTGCAATAACGTCAAATTTTTTTTTTTTCATATTAAATACATAGAGCTCATATATCATGCATGCAATTGTTAGTAACCTAGACTTCCAAGTGAAGTAATCTTCGTTATTTGTTCTTTTTATGGTTGACGAAGCAACCACCAGATTTCACTTCAAAGTAACGAAAAGATGTCAACATGTGTGGGGTGAAACAATTAATTATAAAATTTGTATTTAATATATTACAAAAATATAAATATATATTATCAACAAATAATACAATAATATTTTATTAATAAATTTTAAAAATAATTATTAATAATTATATTTTTTATTAAATAATATTGTATCATTTATTATTATTATATAAATTTCTGACCAACAATGCATCAATTATAATTTCGACAATCTTCAAACGTTAGCTCAGAAATCAAATTCTTCAGACACTAAGATTGGGAGTTTTTTTTTTTTTTTTTTGTTGGCCTTCCTCCGTGGCTTACGTCTTACACGTAATATGTCCCATCTCCCTTGCACTTTACACATAAAATTTCTCCGTTTCTCTTTCAAACTCTACTTCTTTACCCCTAAGATTAAAAATTAAAATAAATAAATAAATAAATTATTACTACCACTACAATACTACTGCAACTTGGGTCAACGGTCAGGCATGGAAAAGACCGCCAAACTGCCCGTTAGTGCCACGATCTTAAACTGCCCGAAGTTAATCATTACGGGACCTACCTAGACTTTACCCGTAAGCCAAAATCATTATTCCTTGGACTTTTCATTTTAATATTATTGTCTATCTATATATACATACATAGTGCTATCACAATTAAGTATAAAATAATTATATTATTAAAAATTTTGGGCATAAAAATATAATTAATTAAACGCAAGATTTGTAATGAAACCAATAAGCACGGCGTGGAATAGGCGCCCATTTTTCTTTTTAAAAAATGTCCAATCTTTTTTTATGGATATATACAATAAATAATTTATAAAATATATATGGTTAGTAAAATAATATTAATTCATTAAAAATAAATTATATTTATTTTAAAAATTTTAATAATTTAATAGTATTTTATTTATTAATAATATATAAATATATATTATTAATATATTAAATATAAACTCTTTTTATTAAATTATTTTTTATTTATTATTCTTACCAAACCTAACTCAAAAATATTTCACATACACCAATCACATCTCATGCACGTCTTCCTCACGTTGCTTTCTTTCAAAATAAAAATCCTAATGTCTAAAATAAAAGGTCAATATTCCTTTCTAATTAATTGTGGTGTTGATTTTTTTCCTTACTTTAACCCTTTTTCCCATTTTAATTTTAAATATATTATTAATTAAAATATGAGAAAAGATTAATACTTAATGCTGAATGCATTCGGTTCACCAACAATAAAGAACTCATTTTCATGGGGGACTCTTATCTGTCTTTTTATGCTTTTATTTTTGTTCTTTTTCAACAACTAGGAATGATCTTGTTGTGGAATTATCCTTCATGCATTGCTTTCCCCCGACGTAAAATAGTGGGGGATTTTCTTTTCCCTTTTCTTCTAAATGTAATTTTTTGTGGTTGGTTTGCGGCAATGATGATGATCACGACGATGATGGGTCTTTTAAATTCCATCAAAGTAGTGCACCTTCGGTATTTTGGTGGCCCTTTTTAAGCACAATTCATGAGAATAAAAAAGGGTCCAGAAGGCTCGAAAAAAAAAATAGGAAAAAGAAAAGGAGGGCCTACAATTAGTTGTCCGAAAGCTGAGATGTAAGAAGCGAAAGCGTGACGAAAGGAAGAGATAAAGCATGAGATGGAGGGTTTGAGAAGGACAGGATCCACGTGTGATTTTCGGGGCCCTACGATATGATCTTACCACATGCTTATTGTTTAATATTAAACAAACCCTGTCCTTTCTTACTAAATGTCAACTAAGGACGAGATAAAAATCAAAAGATGAAGATGTTCTTAAACTATATATCTCAATGCATTGCCCTTAAAAATTGCCAAATTAAAAAGATGATCAAACCTTTCCCATTATACTATGAGGGTATCTTTCTGGCTTTTTCCTAGTATATAGAATATTTGTACCCTAGAGTCTGTAAATAGAGAGAAATTAGCTATGCTTTCTCTACATTATGGGTAATGATCGTGAGAACAAAATGGGTTAAAAGAGTAATAAATTTTTGCTTTAGACGCCCACTACTATGGACAAAAATCATTGATGGAAGAAAAAGAAATGATTTATTTAAGGAGAAATGTTCCTAATACTCATCAAAGAGAGAGAAAGAGGAAGGAAGACAATCCTAACCCTACGCTCAAATCACTCATACACTAATCATTGGATATTTTGTTGCATGCCATGTGAGAAAGGAGAGATTTCAAACCGACCCTATGCTAAAATCAAAAAAAAAAATTATCAATTAGCAACTGCGAAAGAATTTGCCAAATCAATGGCAGCCGATCGAGTTGAGCTAAGTAACTGCATGTGGAAGTTTTGTTTTTTTTATTTTTTTAATTTTTTCTTATTGTATAAAATCAAGAGGATGTTTCAGCATGACAAACATCTTATCTAAATATATGTTATGATGTTTTGAAATTAGGTGTATTTTTTATTTAGGTGAAGAATATACAAACAGGCAATAGCTGTAACACTTGGGTTTTGATTGATATATATAAAAAATAAGGTACTGTCATAATCTCAACTTGATTACTTCATGGCATGCAGTGCAAGGAAAGAAAATATATATATATATATATATATGCATATCAATTCTACATTATTGTATAATTGATACTAGTTCAACTAAACAGAATGTCGAGGATGTCATAAATATCTATATCTATATATATATATATATTAGTGAAGTAACATATAGCTTAGATATTTTAGGTGGCAGGACAGAGAGACAAGACATACAAATGATATTTGGAGTGGCAGAAAGGACATAAAGCAAAGTCCAAATTAACGTAGCTAACAACTTTTTTAATCTAACAATAAAAATATATTGTCTCAAGATCCTCGTATCTACTTTCAATATTAGATGAAATGATGAGAAGAAATTATGGTTAGAATTTATCAGTTCTAGGCAAATATTCTGTCAACATGTCTACATGTACCCAAAAGATAAATTCGAAAAAAAAAAAACTGTTTCTCAAGCTGCACAAACAAAAGCTTCATTTTGTTCATATATGTATATATACGTATTATATAGGGTAACCCTAATTTCAAATTATATGGCATTCTTAACTTAAAATGATCTCCCAAGGGGATGACTTGGTTAGTTTGATGGAAGACATAGGGGATAGAGGTCAAACAACAAATTTAAGAGTGAAAGAACGCTATTTTATCTAAAGCTAATAGCTGGAGAAAGATTAATGCACGTTTATGTCTAGCTTTTAAACGCGTTTAGGAATTTTCTTGGGCAAAATATATAAAAACTATTTATATCAAGTATGTACAATTTCCCAATAATTTTTCATTTGGACCGTTGTTAAACCTAGCATCTCATCTTATCTTATGATTCTAAAAATTGCGTATAACAGGTTGCAATATTCTCCCTCATAATTTATAAATTTATAATTTTAGAAATCATCTATAATAGTTATATGCATACCATGCATGAATATAAGCAAGCGAAATGCGAAATGAACTGAATGACACTAAGGGATTATGGTACAATTTAATATATATATATATATGTTTATATTTGGTGCATGAACAATGTTTAAATTTACATATTATTGGTGAATTATATCATAT
>JBBYHO010000005.1:10936556-10947057 GCA_038382025.1 Adansonia gregorii
ATATATATATATATATGTTTATATTTGGTGCATGAACAATGTTTAAATTTACATATTATTGGTGAATTATATCATATCACTTCATTAAAAGTTTTTAAAAATAAATGCAGATGACTTTTATTTTCAAAAGGTAACATCATTTGATTTACTAACAATGTATAAATTTATATACTGTAAATGCATCAAATATAAATATTTTAATTGCTTATGTTAATTTATATATCATAGGAAAGAAACAAATGCAAATCTTTCTTGTTAACCCTTTAAATAGTTCTTAAAAATTTTCTACAAAACAAACACATAATTTCTCCTCCAAAGTAGATCCCAATTTCAAATTTCTCATTTCAGAAAGAGAAAGAGAGAGAGAGAGAGAAGTAAGGTTTAGTAATAAATCATTATAAAAAGATTAAAGTTATGATCAAATGCTAAAATACTGGCACAAGGTTTATTTGACATATAAGCTCTCTTTGAAACATATAAAAAAACAAGCATTGGGATTTATGTTTTTCCATGATTAACTAATACGCTGAGTGCGTATTTGAAACAAAAGAGATTCAATTTTGATTGGAAACAAAGCAAAGGTATAAAAATCATAAGGTTGTAAACGTGAAATATGTAAATGGGAATTGATTAGTATGATTTTTTATGTCCTTTACAATTAGTTTAACCTATAAGTCCCTAGGGTCCCTCTTTTTTTATCTGGAAATTAGAATTATCACCTAGCTGCTTTGCTTTTTGCACGTTTTGTAAAAATTTAATGATTGACTTTGGATATCTTAGGAGCTATTTATTGATAAAATAAAAACAAATAGAAAGAAAATATTTAATCTGAATTCAAACATGATTGCAAACGTGATTTTCCTCAATGTACGCTAGGAGTTTCATTTCACTTTACTTGTGTAATCATAAAATTGTAAACAACTATGTTCAAACTTATACTTTTGTGATACCTAATTATACATTAGTCTATTATAGGAACAGGAATAGGAGTATGGAATGTAAGCCTAGATGATCAAGGCTTCAATTCTTTGACCATTCTATATATGGATTCTTAAGACAGGCCGATGGTCATAATTTATTGATGGAATGTTAGACTCTTAATTTCAGCAATTATATTTTTTTTATGAATTTTGTTCAAATTTGAGGTAAGCATATTGGCATTGATTAGTTTTTAAGGGTAATGTCTATATATACTTTGCAAATTACATGACATCCAGAATATTCTACATAGACATGGCTTGAAGATTTGAAGGCAACCCTAATCATTTAAATACAATTAATTACTTATTATACATATATATTTTCTCAATGTTCAATATAAAATTATAGATTAATATTTGATACATTGATAGTGAAAATTTTAAATTAATAAATATGTTAAGAGTTTATCACATATCTAATTTTTATTTTAATTAGTTTTTTTATTATATATAAGTGGTATCTATCATCTTATAATAATACTTAAGAAATCTAAAACTTTCTTGATGGTGAATAGGATAAACTTTCTAAGATTAATATATTTCTATAACTTTTTACTTTAGTTTATACCACACATTGCTTGTGTCTTCAACCGCCTTTACTATGCAAGTATGCATATTAGTTCATGATGTAAAATAGTGACCTCCTTTAAATCTAGACTTAGTTTACTTGGGTCATACAATTATTTTTAAAAAATGACATTAAATAAGCCTCGACTTTATCATAAGTAGAATGTATCATCCTATAAAATTACTAAGAAATCTAAAATTTTCACTGATAATGTCTAAGATAAACTTTTTAGGATTAATATATTTCTATAAGTTTTTGCTTTAGTTTATGCGTAACCTCATTTGAATTCAGATTTAGTTTAGTTAATTCATATAATCATTTTTTAAAAAATGACATCAGATAAGTTTCGGATTTGAATCTTAATATCTATAACTCTTTCCTTGATCTTTATCTTTGTACCCAAAAGAAAAAAAAAAGGAAAAAAGAAATATTAACCTCATTTACTGAAGCAGGAAAGGCAATTCCTCTTCCATTTACTTGGTGGTAGGTAGTTTTCACTATGTTATCTCCAAATTCCTACAACTGAACCCTACTTCTTTAATCCTGTCACTGAGGACATCCATAACTAACTAAAACAAGAAGCTAATAACCATTTTGTAAGGCTCATTCATTACTCTGATTAGTAAATACATTTGGGCAAAACAAAGAAATGGGGTTAAAACGCTAAAGAATATTAGATAAGAAAATGGCTACCTAAGAAATATACTTCCCACCTAAATTATATGATGTTCTCAGACAAGAAAAAATGAAAACAAAAAGTGGCACTGGAAGAAAAATGCATTTAGTTCCGCTGTTTCTGTCATGTCCCTAATACCAACCACGTCCTATAATTATTCAATTAATTTACTGGATAAAAAAGATGACTTAGTTTTCTCTTTTTGTCTCTTTTATGGCTTGATCATGTTTTGCTAACTTAAACCAAGTGAGATATGCAAAAAATGAAGCATAGGGAAGGAAGCTCACCCCCAACATAGTGGCATTTTAATGGGAAAAAAAAAGAGTTGCATTTATGATTTTGTTTAAATACCTCTGATTCGCTATCCAGTCTCAGCTTGTTAACCAGATACTTCATTAATAACCGCACTGTCATCTTCCCGTCCCTGAAGATTCAAAACCAAAAAAAGAAAAAATGAACGCCAAAACAAGAAATGAGTTTTTAAAGCAGAAAAATGACTTCTATGAAAGCTTGAAAAAAGCCAAGTAATAAATTGGAATAAACAGAGGGATGAAATATTATTACTTGATTCTCAGATAACTCTTTGGTAATTGAGGCAAGAACGGTTCTTTTGTTCTGAAATGGAAAAAAAAAAATTACCTAGTTAATTTCATCAAAAAGTGAACTCCCATATTTTCAAATACCCCCTGCTGATATGATTAAAGACAAAAGGTGAGGCTAGTATTTTTTCCAAGTTCCTTTTTTTTCTTGTTTTTCTTGTTTTATACTACTTACTGATTTTGTAAAGCTTGTAGCATAAACCAAATGCCAGAATGGGGTCTTCTAGGAGGATCAATGATTCTAACCTCCGAGCTCGGCCCGGCAGCATCCATTGATTGCACCTGAAATGGTTGGGCAAAATAGGAGCCTATTGGCACCAAAGAAGAGGCAGAAGAAGAAGAGGAGGAGGGATCTGCTGCTATATTTTGTGATATCGGATTAAATGCCCAGCTAATCTCTCCATGATGATGAGGGATCATGGAGCTGCTTCCTTGTTGGTGTTGAAAGAATAAAGTACTAAAACTATGCATAACCGTGGGACGTGGTGGAGCTCGAAATTCTGGCATGTGAAACATAGGGACTAATGGCCTTGCTTGTTGCGAGCTACCACCAGGTAATAGATCAAGCTCGATCAACCTTCCTCTTCTTGCCGCTGGATCGCCTTGATTATGCTTGTTGTGGTCATATCTTGTTGCCTGACCCCCAATACTGAGTTGAAGCCAACCTTCATCCCTCTCTTCTTGTTCTTGGTTGTTATCCTTGGAGCAGGATCCCGCCTCATTAAGACTACTAGTTCTTGATTCATCTTCAGCCATGGAATTAGCACCTAGATCAGATCCTAAGCAAGCTTCACTGTGGTAGTCATGCCCGTGGACACTGCTCATATGACCAAAACTCTCTGTGTAACTGCTACCGCAATAACAATAAAAACCACCACCACCGCCGCCGCTGCTGTGAGGAAGATGATGTTGTTTAGAAAGGTTTTCAGCAGGAACCATGGTCATGCCTGATAACCCAAAAACTCGAACAGCCTGTTTGAAATATAACTAGAAGAAGGAAGAAGAAGAAGAGGCAAAAGATGATGATGATGATGATGGTAACAATTCCCCAGCTTAGTCTTGATCTCAACATAAGCCATGGATCACAAAACGTTTTTCAATCTGTTGCTTAAATTGGAAAGAAGAATCTATGGTAATTGCCATAAACATATTTTTGGAGTAGTGGAATCAAGAAAGCGAGAGACACCCATTAACCAGAGACGAATTGTTGTTCCCTTACGTTTCATTGTGAACATATCGAAGGACAACAAAGAGAGTAAACGTTGTAAATCTCACTTTCCATTAATTCTGTTTGTTCGGAAGCATATGGAAATGAAATAGTTGAAGGGAGGTAAAGAGAGAGACGGTGGTCGGTCAGTCAGTTAGATTAAATAAATGATAAAAATAGTGTGTATATATATATATATATATATATATCTTAAAGGAAGTCGAACTGTAATACTTTTTTGACTTTACCAAGACGAAAATATAAGTTCCTCTTGCTTTTTTAATGGGAAAATATATTTTATATCAAAAGGGTCCCCCAATCAAACAGCTTTAGACTTTAGGGCATGTTCCAAGGAGAAAATGACTGTAAAGTCTATTTCTTTTTAGAATGTCACAGAAAGGTCCTTTTTAAGACCTAATCAGAGGTTATGGGGAATGTCTGCCCTTCCCTACAAAAAAATTAAACTACAATTGGAATGTTTTAAATCAGACAACAGAAAAACCCCCCATCACGTCGCCCCCCTTTGGTTTCATCACCTCTTGCTTCAATTATTTAACAATTTAAGTATTTATATATTTTATTATATTATAATTATATTTAAAATATTTTATATTTATATATTAATATTATATGTTTTATAATATTTGAGATATATATTTTTTTCGTATTATCGCCGGATCAAAGCCATTATTATAACTTCTATGTTAAGTACAAATGGTCTCATATAAACATTTATGCTTAGTACTCTCTGATGTCAGACAAAGAGTTCGGATAGGATTCTTGGAGAGAAGGTTTGAGAGTAGAAAGGGTTCAAACACAATCAATGGATGGCTCTTTGGGTGTAGTAAAACAGGAAAGAAGAAAATTGTCTTTACTAATTTTGAATTTTTATTCAAGAAATGGATGCCTTCGACAAAACTAAACTCTTATAAAACAAGTTAAGGCCTTCCAACTTACAATTCTTCAATGACAATTAACAACTACAATTTTCTAAACATAATTTACTAGAATTTAACACTTAAAAAATAAAATGATTTCAACAATTGCAACTTCCTAAAAACAATTCTTAGAGAATAAAAATGACAACTAAATATTTCCTTGGTACTGCCCCTGCATTAAGCTCTCTAGCTAGCCATTTAATTTCCCTGGAAAAAGTAACAGAAATTTGCAGCAGCCTAGGTAGGGATATCGAAAACATTTCCCCTGCAAAGCCTGCTCGATTCGTTTTTCATTTTTTAAAACAACAGATGTCAGTTGTCTGTTGGGAATAAATCCGCTAAGAGTATATTCTTTAACAGGAAAAAGGGCAAGTTTAAAAACATGCTTGCTAAAATGCTCATGCCAATGCTCTGGAAATGAGACAAGAAGAGGGGTCAGAGGATTGGAAATGGCATAATGAGAGATTGCCTGTCAAAATAATAAGAAATTAGCAACAGTAGAGTATGTTATTAAGATGTAATTAAACAAAAAAAAAAAACCGAACGGGGGAACTTTGGCATGCATGATGGTGTTTCCCCGTAACTCGAGAATCGAAAACAGAGTGACGTGGGCTTTTGATAGGACAGTCGTTGCTTGAAGCATGTGCCTCCCACCCTCCTTGCAATTAACTGAACGGGATGAGCCCTCTCATTTGTCAATTTTTTTGGGAGATGCTTTAATATTTGAATAATTATATTGAGCTATTAATTATTTTAAAATTAAATTAAATTATAATTTTTTTTAATAATTATTTTTTCTATTAACTATCAAGATTTTATGTAAAAAAACGTAAAACTTCTTTCTACTTAATTCAATGGACGTTGATCTCTCATCTGTTAATATAGTTATGTTCTTTCTCCCTCCGTTAATGTTAAACTATTTTTTATACATTATGTTCTCTGTTTTAAAACTTGGAAGAAGTTATTTATAGTTGATTAGGGACAATGGGTGCTATTAGCTGCCGGATAGTTTCCTGAAAAGCTGCTACACTTTCTTTCCAGCCCATCAAACATGCCCCATCCCTTCTCTCTCTCTCTCTCTCTCTCTCTCTCTCTCTCTAAGGTAACAAGAAACAAAGTGACTTTTTCAAAGAGGAGTCAAATCAACAAATTTTCTTAACTCAAAATCAAGGATGAAAACAATTATTATCCATTTATAAAATGTCAGTTGGCATGCAACTTAAAAAAATATTGTTTGTTTTAACCTGAAAAATATTCTCACAGTTTTGTTTATATAAAGGTGCGTAAAAGTATGAACATTAAGTCTAGATATATATAACGTATCCTCACGAATTATCAATATGATGAGATTTGCGCTTTACGAATGCCTTTTGGAATTTCTAGTCAACCCTTTAATTAAAGGACTTAGGACATTATCGATTTACATTTGTTAAGAGTCTTTATTTCCAGTTTTATGGTATACAATATTTAAAATTTAATATTTTAAAATTAATTTAAAAATTTTTAATAAAATAATATCATCAAATTAATTTGTAATATATATTATTGATGAATCAAATATACGTTGAAAAAAGTCTCAAAAGATGAAAGGCGTGGCCTCTGGGTGACAGTGCATGGTCATGGAAGGACTTTAATTATGCTGGGAAGAAAAGCATGAAAGCTAGGAGCATTCATGAGGATATCTTTCCCCCAAAGTTTCACCGTCAAGATTCCAGAAAGTGGACACCCCTCACCCCAACCCCCCAAATTTTTCTCTCGATTTACGAGCCCATTTGATCACAAAAATACTCATTATTATTTTTCGTATAGCATTAAAAGTTGCTTTTGTGTATACACACACGTTTGATTTAAGAATGATTTCATAGTTAATTTACAAAAATAACTTTCCACAATTTCACACCCACATGGTGTACTATAATTTTATTATATTTATATTTCAACCTAGACTCGATTACGCACATGGGGATCACATCATTTGATGATGGAAAGATGATTCTTGTATAGTATGAAATCATGTTGCTATAATATTAAGCTTAAAGCTATACTAATCACATAGTATATGTTGATAAAATGGTGGGACTATATATGTGCCAAATTCCATGTTACTGCTAAAATAAGAAAAAATCACTACGTATTATTATTACTATTATTCATCACTGTTAATTTACCCCCATGTAATTATTTAGTTTAATTATCATCTTTAAGTGGCTAACGTGACACATACATTTGTTTTCGTTTTAAATAACGTGATAGGCACGTCTTTTTTATAGTACCAAACTATCAATTAATATGCTATTTATCACAACTTTTTTTTAATTATTTTTTCAGAAAGAGAGTGTGTAAAATCTCATATTGTTTTGCTGCGAATATATATATATATATATGAAAGTTTTGATGACGAGTGAGTGAGAGGCAGTACTTACGGTGCAAACAGGACAAAAGATGAGGAGAAGAAAACAGCAAGAAAGAGCTGAAATTCTATGATTATGAGTGAGGCCTTATGATGAAATGCTAAACGACGGAGTATCTTGACCTTTTTTCCCCCTTTTAGGAGGAAAATATACGAGAGGGGCAAGTATTGGTGTACACGTAACGATCATTGACGGGTCCTATTTCTCAAATTAAGACTTCGAATAAAGAAAGAAAGAATGAATGAATGATTTTAAGAATAATAGAGTTTATGGAATTAATTTATATTTGATGTATTATTATTGTGTAAAATTATTCATTATTAACAAATAATATAATGACAATTTATTAATATATAAACACAAAAATAAAGGAAGTAACAAGCTTATAAACTCCTCGTCGTCAATGATCATCAAATCCAATCATATTGCGTAACAAAAACAAAACAAAATACCAAATCACCATTTACGAGGAAACAAGCCAAAGAAGCGGAGAGAGAGAGAGAGAGAGAGATGTGTGTTTGCATGTGCATGTGGGATAACGAGTGGCGATGTCAGTCCATGCATGTGAAAAACAAGTGGAAGTTTGATTCGTTAAAACCGAGAGACAAACAGCTGAGAGAGAGAGAGAGAGAGAGAGAGAGAGAGAGAGAGAGAGAAGTGCATGGCGTGGTGCAGGAGGCTCTCGTCAGGATTTTCAAGCACGGCTTATCTTTGGCTATCAATGCATGTGACACTTGGAATCCTTTTGCCATTTCTCGTCCCCCCTCTTCCTTCCTCCTTTTATATTGACCGGCAATAATAAAGCCATAAAATTACGTGACACAAAAAATTATAATTAAAATAAAATTTAATATTTAATATACTAATAATAAAATTTTTTTATTTTTACAAAAAAATTATTATATATCTTATTTAATTTTTAATTATATTTAAAAATTATGTATTACCATTTAAATATCTTTAAAAAATTTAAAAATTTTACTAATAAAATATAAAATAATTTTTCATAAAATATAAGAACACTCCACTGCGGGGTCTACTTTTATATATACAAACTGGCCGGCAGCTCTTCAGTCAGAGTCAATTATAGAATAGTCAACAACAGACTTGGAAGTTAGAACCCAACCACGTTGCTGCAGAGTATATCCTTCGAAAGCATGGAGTTGCTTTTTTTTCTTTTTTTTTTTTTTAATCCGGGGGTTTCTTTATTCTGCAATTTTCCCGATCAGAACAACGAAAAGCATATCCTTCGAAAGCACATCATCTTTTTACCATCTCCTTTTTCCTTTTTTTCTTTAAATTTTTTTACCTTTTGCTCTCCACTAATAAAAGGTAAAAAATATGTGGAGATTGAAAACAATTTTAATTTGGGAAAAGGCCTAAAAATGCCTTAATTATATTGCAATATCCATCATCACCAATGTCCTGATCACATTGATCAATCAAGTTCTTTTCAAGGGGAAGCATACTAAAAGTTGTAACCTGCAAGAAAAAAATAAAAAGGAAAAATGAAGAGTTGGGGGGGGGGGGGCTTGATTTGATAGAAAGATTAATCAATTAATCTGTAGCTTGAAAGTTGAAAACTTAGAAATGGAGTTTTGTTTCGCTCTATTCCAAGGGTTAGATTTTGTCACGTTTTCATCAGCAATGACTAAGCTTATGCAATCACATCCTCCTAGAAGCAAAAAGAGGCTGTTCTCAGTGGGAACTTAGCTTCTAAAATTAGCAACGCAAAAAATGGTAAAAACAATATATTCACCGGAAAGAAAAAGGTCACCATCAAAGTGCTAAAATTAAAGGAAGTGAACGGCCGCATATACATATATATATATATATATATTATAAGCTATTACAACAAATTTTATTAATAAAATTTTTAATTAATTAATTTAATGTAATAATTTTAAAAACATATAATCAATTATTTAATTCTAAGTTAATATTTTAAATTATTCTTTTTTTAATATAAATATATTATTTCAATTAGATATTATAAAGCTGATATCTTTTAAAATATATAATTTTTATACTTAATAATAAGTTACAAAAAAATTTACAGTTATAACTATTAAATTTATTATTATCTTGAAACATTTATTTTGATATTAACAATTATATATTTTTATGTTGCATATCATTTACTATTATTCTAATCACAATATTTTTATTCATTTCTTATAAATTATTTATTATTTTATTGTGAAATGTTTATACTATTAATCGATTGTTATTACCTTATTGTTTATTACTATGTTATACATCATATATCAAAATTAGACATATACTAAAATAATATATGGTTTATTGCTTTTCAACAACGTCAATATATAAAATGAGTAATTTCAAAACACATGCTTATTTTTCGTGCCTTTGTCTACTATTAGGAACTAGGATATAATAGTTTCATAAAAAAAAGGTATCAAATTTCAATAACGTAATATCACTAAAATAGTAACTATAGAGTTGCAAAATATCATAGGTCTATCACTTTTTTCTAGTAATCTTGGTTCGTAAAATTAATAACCTCACAATGTTTTTTTGTAACATTTATCTAATATTTAGCCATCGCAATTTTATTTAAAATAATAAAACAATCGAGATAGCTAAATATACTGAAACTAATTTAATAATGCACAATAATGTAGTTATCATATTCCTTAATACAAATAGGCAAGAACATTTTAAATTAAAAAAATTAATATTTTTAAAAATTAATGTCTTTTAAAACTATTGATTTTGTTCTTGTAAAAATCTCCTAAACACTAAATATTTCAAAATAAAAAAAATGAAATAACAATAAAAATGAAATTAAGTAAAGTGAGTTTACTATTGGGACACATGTTAGTAATAACAAAAGTAAAATGTTTAAATAAGAAAATTAAGTTCTTTATATAGTAATTAAAAAAATCAGTTTTAGATTTTTCATATTAAATTTCCTAAAATAAAGATTCATGTGTTATTTGGATATTAACTTAATTGTAAGTTAATCACCTCAATTGACAGAATCATAAAACTTAAAATTAAAACTAAATTTAGTTTTATAAATATGAGGATACTTTTAATCAAAAGCATAAAAATTATTCGCTATTGTATTATCAATTATACTATTTTATCAATGATTA
>JBBYHO010000005.1:10956642-10971441 GCA_038382025.1 Adansonia gregorii
ATATATTTTTATGCATAGTACAATTTAAGGTAATGAGTGATTAAATATAAAATGATAATAGATGATGTACTCCCAAAATTTTATTTTATTTATGAAAATGGTTGAAAATCTATAAATAAGGAGTATCATAATTAAAATTGATAAATTTAGAGCTAGGAAAAAAATAAAAAAAATCAATAAATTCTAGTTGTTTCACGCTATATTTGTTCTTTGTGTGGATAGTTGGAAGGATTGAACACACATCAAGCAATCCCCCAAACCGTAATTCTCCACCCGAGTGTAAAAGTGCAAGTGATGGAATACGCGTAGATGCTTAATGGTTGAAACCTCGTAAGTCGTGAGGGAAAACTTGAAACACCTATTTTCTGGACCAAAACCGCGGCAATTGCCACTGCCAATGTTCGATCAGCAACATGCACTGTGGGAACATTTTACTAAGTTGCACGCCCAGCAAGAATAAAGTAAAAAAAAAAAAAAAAAATCAAATTGGAGGTTAAATAAATCAATCAAAATTTTAATTTTCAGTTTAATCTATTGAATCAAATAATTTATTTTTTTTTTGTTTTTTAATATTTAAATATTAATTTTAATGTTAAATAAATATTAAATGTAATTAATAAAAAATATATTCAGCTTGATGAAAGAGTTTTTAATTTAAAATTAAAAGGTTAAATATTTAAATTTCATTATTTATAAATAAAATTTTGAAAACAAATAAAAAATGTAAAATCAATTTTTTTTATCCATTCAATCTATTTTTTACCTATTAAACTTATTTTACGCATGTTTAATTAATTTTTGATTTTAATATATGTACTAGACTGGATCAATAACTAATTCTCCGCTCAACCGACCATTTTAATCTGATTTTTTAATCATCGGTAAAAACTGAGCTGAACTAAAAAAGAGCTTCTTACAATTATTGTGGCAAATGCATGCATTAAGTGCCGTAGTATAAATGGTACGCGGCATTCAGCGTAATCACACCAATAGATGCACAAGAAATCGTTTGAGCAAATTTAACGAGAATTAAAAGACCTAATTTTTTTTTAAAGCTCCCTCTGGGAATGACGTAGGGAATAATATTGGTTCATCAATTGTTGCTCCAAAAATTTATTGTCTTTGAGGTTGAGCACGAGAGATTTCATGACTTTTGTAATGTTATGCAAATCCATTTTCTGAGTCAAGTGATGATTAAGATATTTCTATTATATTCGTTTATATTATCATGTCATAACCGTGTTCTCATCGCTCATGGATTGTCTTGCATGCATCAGTGAGTCCAAGTCTTCACGGCACTCAATGAGCTCTCCAAACTATATAAAGGCACTTCGTCCGTCGTCGTATCAGCTTGATGGTTTGGAACAAGTTCAGATGCATCCTTCATATGGTGGCTATTATAAAATCAGCAGCCAATAAACATGAAATTCAAATTGTCTGCCCTCCAGGAAATTAAGTTCAAAAGAGTACTTACTTGGTGTTTCCGTTGTGGGTGGCTGGGGGCTGGATTCTTAGGCCTCATTCGTATCTGTTCAAATGGCATCCGTAGACATGGCTGTGGTCAACAAGAAGCTTATATATTTGAGATTTTCCAACTTCTTCATAGCCTTCAAAAGCTCCATTGTCTTCCGTTGTTCGGCTATAAATTCCGAATATAGAATATAACACAATGTTGTGGTTGTACAATTGCCACGAATCTGAAAATTAGAACACACAACTAGGTAAGTAAACTGGTTATTTCTTCAGGAATCTAGGACAAATAATTAACTTATCTCTCAACGTGGAGCTGAAGGAGTTGAAATATCACCAATAGTTTTGTATTTCACTGCAATGACTAGCTTCCAATTGAGAGGTTTTTCAAAGAAAATGATATGCACACAGTTGATGAAGCTTTTCTTGGCCAAGAGTTTGATGACTTAAAGTGAAGATTAAACTCTTAGTTTTCACGAACTAATACAATCATTTCCCTGACAAGAAGAAAATAAAAGAACAGAAAATCTATTTGCTATAAGTAACTATTACAATTTGGTTTGGTCTTGCTCATTTTGAGAGCAAGCAGAAGTCGTTTTCATATATTATCTAACAACGATAGATTCGCCTACTAAAGTCCAGCATGGTACCAAGAAACCTGCCAAAGTACCGAAAGTTCAAATCCAAACAATAGATAGCATAAAATTCAAGCTTTTAAAACGTTTCAGCACTCTATTTGAATGAAGTACTCAGAAAATTACTCGGTGAAATGAAATTGAAATGATGTCTAATAGCACTAAGAAAGCTTGCAATGGTTGAATAAGTCCAGATGACAGTGACAATGAAAAAGCTAGAAAAGGAAACTAGTAGTTGGTTTGTCAATTCTTTTTTGAAGAATTATTTCATCAAAAATCACATTCTCTTTTATGTAAGATGAACAATTGCTTTCTTAAAGCAAGAACTTTATCAAACAGTCCAAGACACATTGGTTACTGGACTCTGTGGTACTTCTAAACTATGCTTGGCAAATGGTACTTGCAAGAAGTGAATCATTCATAGACCAACATGATTGTTCCCCAAAAAAAAAAAATTCCAAATGCCTAATTTAAGGGTTAATAGAACAAATAAAATTTACACATACAAGTGCACATGTACATGAATAATTTGCATTATCAATCCGAAAAATATGTTAAGTTTGGAGAAATAGAAATGATCATTGCCGCATTTTGATCAGGAAACTATTCAATAATCAGAGCATTAGTGGGACTAGGGCAAATAACTTCAGAAAAACCTTTGCAGCCACAACATATCAGATATTGGCTGATCAGCATACCAACAAGCTTCCTAAAAAGAGTACTAAACAGGGCAAAACTTTTAAAGAATAATGAAAGATGTTGAATTGACTTTTCTTCATTGATGTTGCTGATATTTCTGTACACAAAACTTGTTCAGTAAATCACTGCTTGATTTCATTTTGTAGGATCCTTCATATTTACTTTAGGCTCCCGCTGTTGTTTCTGTCATTGAGAAGATCGGGCAAGGGTTATTCTTACTATCTGCTTTTCTCATAATAATTTTTGCTTAATGAAGCAAAAGAATAAAATCATTAGGATCTATGCGTAAGACGAAAAAACAAAAAGGGTGAGATCGGGCAAGGGTCATTCTTACTATCTGCTTTTCTCATAATAATTTTTGCTTAAGCAAAAGAATAAAATCATTAGAATCTATGCGTAAGACGAAAAAAAAAAAGGGTGACCGAGGTTTGAAGGTGACTCAAATTTTAGTAGTGGACTACACGCAATAACTGGTGGCTGTTTGAGTAGGAACTGCGTGTCTGTAATTTTGGACTGATCAATGCTTATTACATAAGCAGGAAAGAGATGCCTAGCATCTAATTAAAGAACAATTATAGAGTTAATCCAAACAATTATGACTTTTCCTAATCCACTGCCAGCTTACTACCTAAAACATTATATCAAAATTGATAGGGGTCTTAAAAGTCAACAAGAGAATAATTTCAGGCTCCTGATCTTGAATGAAAAATTGATAGAGAAGGAATGACAAGGGAACTGAATTTCAAGATACAACGCAGTTCTAAAATTTGATACGATACCTCAAAACATGTTTGACTACAGTAATAATGTAGAGATAAATACATGCTGTTTTCATAATTAATGAATGGATTTTTTTTCTTCCCTACATGCTTTAAAAGTAGTTCTTTGTGGTGGAGAGATAAGGTCAGCAACAAGGCTATTTCTTGGTCTAAAAATATCTACTCCCTATGTGTTTAACACCTTCAATAATACAGTATTGTGTATACAATAATTTATGTGTTTTGACCAAAAGTGTAACAATTTAATAAATTCACCCAAAAGTTGATACAAGCCAAATTGGTGGAAGAAAAATTAGAAGAAAGATTAGGGACAAGAAAGAGGATTAGAGAAAGAAGAGAAGAAAATAGAGAGAATTTTTGTTATGTTATTTCATTCATGTCCAATGAACTGTATGGAAGCCACTTTTATACACCAATATATTCGGTTACTAGCAAACAGTATTAGAGAAATAATAAATACTACCCGAATGCCACTAACAAAATAACCCCACTAACAAACCCAAAACGCATCATTTTACAAATCTTTTAATCTTCGTGAATGGCCTGTATCAAATGTGAAATTACTAAACTTAATGCATGAATGGATAGAAAGACAAGCATCGACAAGGCCACCTAGAAAGCAAATAATAGTATAGCCCAACAAATCACCTTAGTCAAAACATGATTCAGCAATTAGATAAACTAAAGATCCCAAAGATTGTAAGGCCTTGAGATCTTGATAGTGCATGTTTTTCAGCAGTCGCAATTATAAGCACTCAAGATACGTGCACAACTTCAAAAGGTTGGGAGCAGTAGAGCATTATCCGATACAAGGCAATAATTTTGTTCCTTACTGCCCTAGTCGTAATGGGCGGTGATCTCAAGCTGGAACTCTAAGTAGATTTGACAAATAAGTTGACTTCGACAAAAGAAATATATTAAAGAAAGATCCATAAAAACAAGAACAATGAAAAGAAAAAGAGGGAAGCATCCAACTATGAAAAAAGAAGTGGGAAAAAACCAAATAGATTGATAATGCATAAAGGCAAGATCCAAAAGATCTGCAAATAATTGCGAACAAGGAAATAAGAGACCACCATGGCCTTGCTATTATAAAACACTTTTCTATAATTGAACTAGATAAATGAACCTATGGAGTTAAAAGAACAAGAGATAAAGAGAAAAAGGTCAAAGATAAAGGATAAACAATAACATAATTGAACTTGAAGAAAAAGAGGAGTTATAAGGAAAAAGAAATGTCTCAAAGGGAAAAAGGTCTTTTCATTTTTATTTTCCCTTTTTTAACTTAGAAGTTATTTGGCCTGAATAAAGCTACAACAAAAAATATTGACAAGCTGCAACATATTTCAAAAGTGCTATCATATTGAAATAAAAAGTAATTAAGAATAGTTTTTGTGGATTCAAAAATATCATTACGCTTGAATATCTGGCTTGGATTGCAACTCTTTCATGAAACTCTATTTTTCGAACTTCTACTTATAGTCTCTAAGAACTCTTTTTCAGTTTAAACATATAAAAGAAAAAAAAAAAAAGAAAACACTAAACTTGTCTTGTCAAAACCCTAATTTAACCTAGCTTGATCTTTCTATAAAGAAAAGTTAATCCAAAAGATGTGCAAAGCAGGCAGTTATCTGGCTTATGAAAAACAAAGAAGCAAACCCTACCTAGAAAAGATAGAACTTATAAGTTTTGGAATTCTAACTAAGTAGTATAAAAACATAGAACGTTTCCTCATGTGCCATATTAAAAGGCCCCTTTAACTGACCTAGGGAGTAATCAGTGTTTACTTGAATGACACGATGAACATTTGTCTACTGGAAATTCAATTGAAGAGAGCAAATAACATGAGACCCAACACATGAAAGCAAATTATGCAGTAAACAGGCTAGCGGGAAACTAAGCTTAAATTTTCGAAGTCAAAATTTACACAAACACGTTAACAGAGAAAGGTCTATTTTCCATATAAGAACAGATGGTGAGACTACTATCTTTACAAGGTCAGGGTAGAAAATCATGTCACTCTCAAGAGCGCTTCTTGGTCTGTCAGGGAAATGATTGAATGAATTTAGAAGAAATTATCTATTTTCTTGATTGAGATTACATGCAGCAAACAAGAAATTTTTTGTGAAGAGGCCTGATCGTAACAATAAGTCATGCTACATAAAAAGCAGCTACTATCCTCTCCTGGGAGTCTAAAGGCCAGCATTCACAAAATCAGAAATTTGTGAACAAAAACCACTAAAGAAACAGACTGAGCAAGGAAATTTTACTAAACTATCAAACTTGTCATCACATTAAATGCTAAACTGAAAGAGCATTTAGAGAGAAGACTACCTCTAGGACTTACAATATAAGGGGGATAGAATCTAAAAGATAATAAAGTATCAAAATTATCTTATATATTTGATTGAGTGCACAGATAAGTGAAGCAAAAAGAAAAATCAGGAAGTACTTTTTTTGTGTGGGGGGGGGGTTGGTGTTGCTACAAGTAAACATATCTTTCTGTTATAGAAAAGATTCCTGTTTCAGGAAGCCATCTCTTGGGAATATTTGAAGCATTTTAATGCAGGGCTCATTGTGAAGGAACTACTACAAGTTTCATCATGTAACTTAACCGCAAAAATTGGAGTTAAAAGAATTTCCCTTCTTGTATTTTCCTATAAGTTGACATATGTTGTCACTTGCCAAGCATAATAACAGTTAAATTTAGGGCATCGAACTGTTATACTTACATGGTTGTTTTTATCATTTGGACTGACATAAAGAAAGCAACTTCAGAAATCCTCTATTAATATGAATTCTTAGAGAAGATTAGAACTCCAGCCGTCCAAGACTGACAGATGTGATAGCGGCACATGAATTACCAGTAATCACCACAAGAGCAAATCCCATCATGGAAGTCATGGAACCGATTCATATCTCTGATGATAATATTTCGCTGCACAATATTTGATATTAATTTCATTGCAGCATGACAATCCACACAGATTCGGAGGTTTTTAATTATACGGATTTGGCTTCCAGGTGATGTTCTAAACAGTGCAAAAGCCAGAGCTAACCTTTCACTGTGTACCCACAATAGAAGCTTCTTTTGTTTATTCTCTACGTCAAGCAAAACAGCATTACAATTAGGAACAAAGCCTGCCCTTCTTGTTCTCATGTTCAACCATTCCAATATCCCATTCATCACCTTCATATCAGGATGCGACGTGTCCCCCACACTGAAATAATGTACTCCCCCCTGGTTCTCAACCCAACTCAAACCTGGTTCCTTCTTCATTCCTTTCTTTTTCATGCTTTGCCTAATGGTAGTGACATTCTCCCACCTCCTTGCAGTAGCATACATATTTGACAATAGCACATGGGTTGCATCATCTTGGGGTTCTATCTCAAGAATGCGCTGTGCAGACAGTCTTCCAAGCTCAACGTTATTATGAATAACACAAGCTCCGAGCAAGGCACGCCATACCATAACACTAGGGTCAAAGGGGATTTCCTCAATCAACTTCATCGCCTTGTAAAGATGACCTGATCTCCCCAAAAGCCAGACCATGCAAGAATAATGCTCAATGCATGGCTCAATGCCATAATCCTGAAACATAGATGAAAAATAAGCTTGTCCTTGATCCAGTAGTCCAGAGTTGCTACATGCTGATAGCACACCAACAAAAGTCAAAGTATTGGGTTTATACCCTCCGTCCTGCATCATCTGAAATATTTTTAAAGCCTCCATACCTAGCCCATGCATAGAATACCCGGAGATCATAGTATTCCATGAAACTTCATCTCGTTCATTCATCATATTAAATACTAAACGAGCATCTCTGATCCTTCCACACTTGGAATACATATCAATCAAAGCATTACGAACAACAGTATTTTCAGCATAATTTGTTTTGACAGTTAAGGAATGAATTTGAGTTCCTAGCTGTAATGCTGCCAAACTGGCAGAAGCACAAAGGACACTGGAGTATGTTACTTCAGTTGCCTGTATTTGGTTTTCAAGCATTTCCAAGAACAAACCTAAGGCTTTCTCAATATCCCCACAGTTAACATAGCCAACAATCATGGTGTTCCAAGACACTTCATTCCTATTTAGTAATTGCTTAAACAACTCTCTTGAATCGTCAATCCTTCCACACTTAGCATAGACATCCATAAGGGCATTTGATACAAACACATCTACATCAAGACAAAACTTAAGCACAAGGCTATGCATTTGCTTTCCCAAATCTAAATCCCCCAAAGTTGCACAAGCTTGGAGTGCACTAGCAAATGTGAATTGATTAGGAAGCACAAAAGCTTGCCTCATTTGACAAAACAGATTAACAGCCTTTTCACACTGGTCACTCTGTGCAAATCGTGAAATCATGAAACTCCATGGAATAACATCTCTTTTAGGTATCTCCTCAAAAACCCTTTGAGCATTGCCAATGTTCCCGCACTGGGTATACAATTCAAGCAATGCAACCCCTACATAAATATCATGCTCATAACGAGTTTTTAAAACGCACCCATGAACACCTTTTGCTACATCAAATGCTTCAAGTCCGATAGAAGCCTTAAAAACACCAGCAAAAGTAAAATTGTTTGGCTTAAAACCGACCAATCTCATCTGAGAAAAAACCTCCAATGCCTCCTGAAAAAAATTGTTCTCCGCATAACATGCTAGCATTCCGGTCCAGGTAACCATATCTTTGCATCTAATCCCGTCAAAAACTTCTCTTGCTAAGTCAACGCAGCCACAGACAGAATATGCATCAATTAAAGCAGTTGCAACGAAAGCATTACAGTCATGGCCAAGTTTATAAATGCAAGCATGTAAGTTCCAACTCAACTCAGCCCAGTCCATACTGACAAGCACCTTTAATATGGAAGTAAAAACAAATGGGTTAAGCTCATGACCTTCCCTATGTAGCCTAACAAACAACTCCACAGCTTCAACAAATTCCAAACACTGCGCATAGCCTTGAGCCAGAGTAACAAAAGAAATTGTGTTTCTCTCGGGCATTTCATCGAACAGAATTTCAGCCTCGGACAATAATCCAGCTTTCACGTACACATTGAGGAGAATGTTGGAAGCAAATAAGTCTAAGCAGTTACCTCTTTTTATGATCTTACAGTGAAGACCCATTGCTGAAATGGGATCATCGTTTGGGATACAACGTTGAAGCAAGACTCCATACGTATGAGAATTGAAGTGTGAAAATGGTTCGTTTATTGAAATTGGGTTTTGCTGGGTCTGGTTTGCTGCTTGGGCTGAGAATCCACATAATGAAGAGCATCCCAAAAGGTTGATCTTTTGGCGCAAGGCAGAAATATTAGACCTTCGCAGTGCTCTATTCGTAAACAACCTGATCATGCAGGCGCCACAGCTTTGAAAGCAACGAGTAAAATAAAAAATAAAAAACAAAGAATTAAATATATGAATGTAATGGTATGAAACTAGGATTTTTCAAGGAAAAGGAAAAAAAAAAAAAAGAGTATTTGAATCAAATGCGTGCAAACGTCCGGTGATGCATCAGTCAAAAACGAAAGCAAGGCAAATCTACTATATAGTGTAGGATGGTAACTGAACCGGTGCGTTCCAATTTGAAACGACGCGTTTTAGATTTTCTAAGATGAAAAACGACGTCACATAATGGCAATTAGGGTTTCTGAGGCTCATTTTGCAGTATATCACAGAGTGCCAACATGCCGCTGTTATTTGAACTGTTTTTCCCTTCTCTGCTAAAAAATTTCTTTAATTTTTTGTTTCTTGCTTTGCAGTGGCATATTGGCTGTTTAAGGCAAGGGATCTGAGAGAATGATGAATGATATTATTGTCGTATTTTATGCTGATACTAATCCCTGTAGCTTTGTAATCGAGCTTTTTAAAACTGATGCTCAGGCGTATCTCTTCGCCTGTCAAAATACTTTTGAAAGAGTATTTCAAACAGAACAAATTCCGACAAGTATTTTCAAGAGTGTTTTCAAACCAAACAATATCTTTTGTCTTATGAAAAAACATGTTTTGTTTCCACAGGGAATAATTGATAACCCATCATTGACTTGATTACCAATTTAGGATTAATGTTGAAAAAAATGGTTTTATGCGGTTGCCAATCAAGTCCGGTTTTAGTTTTGAATAAGCGTTGTCACAAGGACTTTCAAGTATCTGTCGGAGGCCTGTCGTTTTAGCCTGCCGATGATGGCTTCCAATGAGCTTGGGGACTTTTCTGTTTCTCATTCTTCTTTGCCAGCCCTATCATGTCTGATCATCTTTTTAATACGAATAAACGGTAAAAAAAAGAAAAAAAGGATTTTGTTGAACTGGGATCTCTCCATTGAGGTGATTCTTGAGTTTGATATAACATAAACTTAAATTAACCAAGCAATGCCTGGAGAATACAGACTGGAAAAGACAAGACCAAAAGAAGAATAAGAACAAGAAATTAGAGAAGGAATTCATGAAAATTTATTTAGTTACTTACATCAGCCATATTTATAGCATTATTATGCTAGATTCCTAACAACTTCTAATTACAACTCGCTAATGCTTCTAACCGTTTCTTTCCCTATTTACTGTTTGTCTGGTCAACTGTTGCTGGCTTAGTTCCACCGTCCGTTGCTCAATTTCTTGAGATTCTCCTTCTCAAGGCATCACTTGTATGCTATAAATTCAATGGTCCATACTAGTCTTCACCTGTGTGCAGCTTATCCTTGCATGATCATTGACTGTGATTCCTCTTGTCATCACATTAACTTTCAGAAGTTCTTTGTCTCCAAAGATCAAACGATTGAATATGACGAAAATTGTGAACTGAGAACAAAACAATAGTCTTCCTAAGTGGCATTGTTGAAGTCAGATCTGCTCAAGGGTTAGGTTACTCATCTAAGCTTAAAAGTTTATTTGATATAGGAGAGGGTTTGGACAAAAATATTAAGCTCGAAAAATGAGCTTGGACAAAAAATTAAGCTCAATTAAAAAAGGGGCCGGGCCTTAGATTCAACTTTCAAAGCTCGAGCTCGACCTGACCCGAATCATTTTACTATTACTTTATATATATTTATTTTATATTTTATGCATTACATAATTTTTATCATATAAACTTTACATATATATAATCTTATTACATAAACTTTAAAAACTAAGTTAAATTATTTATATTTTTAAATTTAATACAAAAAAATTAGTAAATTAATCAAATTTAAATATAAAAAAATATATTTTTAAAAAAATTATAAAAATATAATATGAACAACCCTAAACGGGCTTGAACGGTCTATTTACAAATATGGGCAAGCTTGAGCAAAATTTGATACTAATATCTTAGACCGAGCTCGACTTGAGTAAGTATATTTAATGTTAATATTATGCTTAAACTTGAGCCGAATCTAACTCGACGTTGCCTATAAACAGGCCCAGTCAAGGCCCACGTTTTACCATCCAATCAAAAGTTATGTTATAACTCGTTTACCATGTTTTACCATCCTATTATCTAGAATAGCAGCATAATAGATTAAGGGTTGACCATTTTGCCAATTTTCCTTAAAGAAACTAACATGAAATACTTGATGTATCTTTGCAAAGTCTGGTAACTGAAGTCTGTGTGCTACAGGTCCAAACTTAGCAAGTGTAAGGTATGGTTCAATATTTTGAAGAGAATTTAAGATTCTTCCAAAGGGCTAATGTAGTTAGTTTTTAAGGTTGAATCTTTAAGTAAACCTATCTCTTATCTCAAATTCCTTTCCTATTCTCTTGTTGTCAGCATAAATTCTCATTCTTTGTTAGGCTTTCTCTACCTGACAATTAATAATTTATTCAGTTGCTCCTCCTTAAGTAATTCTTCCACTGCAGACACCTCGGCAGTGGCACAAGCATCCTAACCAAAACCAGATGGTTAGTAACCATATAGTGCTTGGAAAAGAGACATAATTAAGGTTGTCTGATAGCTGGTGTTGTACCACTAATCAGTTAATGGTTACCATTTAGCCAATGTTTTAGTCTGAAAGAAACACGAGCACCTCGGATATTGTTCTAGACAGTAGTTAAGCCTTTCAGACTGTCCATCAAACTCCTGATGGTAGGTTGTGGAAAAAACGAACATTAGTTTCTAATAGTTTCATTAGCTTCTGTCACACTACTTTAAGTATGCCATGCAATTTATGAATCTCTCTTAGGTATAGTTTAGCCACATAACGGCAGTTTAAGGGTAGGAGAGAGGAGAAATGGGCACACTTAGTGAACTTGTCAACGACAAGTACGATGTAGTTGAAAGACTGAAATTGAAGAAGACCTTTAATGAAGTCCGTAGTAATCACCAGCCAACCTTGTCTAGGAATAGGGATTGGTTACAGCATACCAGGATAAGCTACATGTTCTGGTTTATTTCTCTAGCACACATCACTTTAAAAGACAAATTCTTGGACCTATTTCATTAATTATAGCCAATAAAAAAATAATTTAAGTCTGTAATAAGTAGCTTGTATACTAGAGTGACCTCTTTGAGGAGAATCGTGCAATGATTTAAAGAAGCTGCTTTCTTGACCAATTTTTACCAATGTTACCATGCATTTGAATCTAAGTATACCTTACCATAGGAAGAATGAGGATGAGCATTACAATCAATGGATAAGGACGTATTATGTTTTAAGCATACTTATCTTCCTTATAATTGTCTTCAACATCACTAACCCATTTTGGAATAAAGGTAGTTAAAGATAAAGCCTGACAAAAGCCCTCTTCTTCATGCTGCCTTGATATAGCATTAGCCAGCAAGTTCATTTTTCCTTTCTTGTATTAGATTGTGTAATCAAGCCCTAACAACTTGTTCAAGCCTTTCTTAAGTATGTTATTATCGACTTATGTTCCAATAACTACTTTAATGCCTCATGAAAAGCTTTATGGCTTGTCTCTAGTTTTCATCTTTCGTGACCTGACTAACACATCTGGTTTCAATGGATAAGTGTAAGGAATGTTTAGATACTATGGGAGCTTTCTTAGGCTTAAAAATGTTATTTTGAGATCTGGTAATCATTGAGTAAGTTCGTATAGGTGGCTAGCCTGATTGATTAGAAGTGTGTTTTGGTTAATGAATGGAAGATGTATCGGAAGAAGGGATAGAGCTGTTACTTGAGGAAGATAAGCTAGTAGGAGTCAAGTGATTAATCTGAGTGGTAAGAGAAGTTATGCATTCCACATTCCCTAAGCTTGTGGATACAGCAGTTGTAGGAAAAATAAGTTGCTGAAGTGCACTAACACATCTTATTAGAAGTCCATTGATTAAGAGCTTGATTAAAAACACAACTAAATGTCACAGATATAGAATTAAACAAAAAAATGGATTCATGAAAGATGATATATCTAGAAAAAAATTAAATAATTGGATCAAAACACTCAAAATATTGGAAGAATATCCCATGAATGCTCAAGGCTTAGATTTTGGTTGAAGTTTACGGTTATTATGTGGCTGAAGCTAAGGATAACACAAGCAACCATAATTTTTCAATGCGTTGTAATTTGGTGGACGTCGGAACAAAAGTTCAAATGGTGTTTAAAGCTTAAGAATAGATGTAGATAAGCGATGATTACGTATATCTGAAATGAATGAGACCAAAATTTTAGTAGAATGGATGTATGATGTAAAAAACGTTAAACTAGTTTAAATAACATGCGAGCTTGTGCTTCCCTTCAAATATGTCATTGCGTTAAGGAGTGTGAAGAGGAGTTGTCAAGTAAGATATGCCATGTAGCAGCCAATAATTTTGACAATTTTTTTCTTCTCCAACATTATTAGAATAAATGGAAGTATAGAATTAATAAATTGTTTTTCAATCAGTGTTCTAGAAAAAGGAAACAAATTATAAAAATCAAATTTTTTTTCTTAAGTGAAAACAACCAAATATGTTTTGAGAATTGATCAATGTAAACGAAAAAATTACTGAAACTAGTTAACTAAAGCAATAGGAAAAGGACCCCAAACATTAGTGTATATATATAAAAAGAGGTTTTGAACTTGTTAAACTAGAGTGGTACAGTTGTAACTTATGACTTGTATTGCAGTAACAAGGGTCACAAGAAGATAATTTATTGGAATGATTAAAAGACAAACCAAAAGATTTCAGCATAAATTGAGATTTTTAAGACAAGCGACCTAGTCTGGTAATGTCAAGTATCCATAGAAGCCTTAACACCAACTAGGCAGTTGCAAAGGTTAGTGAAGATGGGAAGTGAGAATAGAAATGCCTACGTTTATTAAACTTCTTTCTATTTCAAATTATTGATTTTACTATTAGAAATTCTATCTTACATGTAAAGCAACTGAAATCAACTACAAGAAGTGAATTATATATAAATAAGATTCATGGTTTTTCTAATTTATCTTTTTTAAAATGATTCTTAAATTACAAATAACCTAAAATCAAAAACAAAAACAATTAAAATTGTGACCTTTACGTTCATTTGTATTTTCTTTATTTGCTTTCTTTTTTCTTTTTGTGTTTATATAAGCATTTGTATATAATTTAATCAATTTGAATAAAAATATTTTCCATTAATACATAAGAATAAAAAAGGATTTAACTATTATTAATTTTGATATATTAACATCCACTTTAATGTAAAAAATTAATTATCTTTTATCTCTAAGATTAATCTGCTTTTGTGCAAAAAAAAATCATTTTTTATACATTATTCTCTACAAAATCTATACAAAGATTGCTTACATTGCCATTTATCTAATCTTTATGAAAAGTTTAGTCAATAACATGTGATCATTTTAAATGATATAATGTTTCCTAGCCTTTTTCTTGAATACAGTAACTTGAAGTCCTAAGGAAAATGAGAACAAGTTATGAATATAATCACATCAATAATGTTAATACATATTTTAAAAAATAAAATAAAAGATAATTAAGTAAAGAAAATGTCGCGCAAAATTTCCCACGAGCGTAAAACAAAATAGATATAAAAACAAGAAAACTTAAAAATTTACATGGTTTGACAAGTTTGCCTATATTCATAGGAGTAGATTTTTTTTTTATTTGTGGAAAAGCTTTACAAATGATCAAATCTTATAAATTTCTCTACTATCTCAAGCTCTCAACTTACTTATTGGAGTGTATTATGAACAAATCCAAAAGACCCTTTTATAGCTATTCTTAGTGGTCTTACATTTATGGTAACTCCAAACTATCAAAGAATACCAACTATTCACCTTTGTGAATAATTCAAC
>JBBYHO010000005.1:10971541-10984179 GCA_038382025.1 Adansonia gregorii
ATAATCATTTGCTTGGACAAATAGCCTCATCCTTGGCTTCCAATATGCATAATCTTCACCGTTGAAGAGAGGAGGCCTCACGATTGAATGTCCTTCTTGGCCCTTACTGAAGATATCACCACTAACCATTTGCTTAGTCTTTTGTGGATCTTTGGTCAAGGATTTTAAGCTGATACCAATGAGACACAAGCTCTGATACCAATTTTTAGACCTTTTAGTGGTGAATGAAATCAAGAGGGGATTAATTGATTTCTCAAAATTTTGATAAATTAAAATTTTGATAGACAAACTTGAGAGATCCAAACAATAAACTTTCAGAGTGTAATTTAGTGAATGAAATAAACAATCAAGGAAAAGGGAAAGAAGAAGCAAACTCAATGGTTTATAGAGGTTCGGCCTCAGTTGCCTACATCCTTTATCTCGGCCTCACTTGCCTCAGATTTTCACAATTCACTAACTTAAATTGTTTACCTTTCAAGGATAAGGTGTAACCTTTACACTCCCTATCTTTCAAGGCTAAGATAGAAGCCTTTACCCCTATCTTTTATGGCTAAGATAGAACCCTCTCTCTACTTTTCAATGGCTAAGTAGTATCCTTCCCCTTTTACAAGGATATTGATGTAAACAAATAAAACCTCTAAAGGTTAGGTGTTTACAAGAATTTTAGCTTAAAGAAAAAGTGTATCTAAGGATACAAAGTGAAGAATACAAAAATAGGAAGAATTAATCCTATACAAAGATGAACTAATTAATAAAAGATGAAAAATTTGACTCTAAGCACAATCTCTTGGTTTCTCTCCTGTTGAAAATGTTGGAGTGGCTTATTTATAGCCTTGATCATGATTCTAGCCGTTGGGAACATTTGGTGAAGAAATATAGCCGTTAGAGCCTTTACAAATGTTATTTCCTATTATTCTCGTGCTTCGATATTGATACAGTACTAATGGTATCGATACATAACTTAAAAAAATAGTCATTATAACTTTTTGTATCGATACTGCAATCTTAGTATCGATACTAAGCAATCTGTATCGATACATATACTTTTGTATCGATACACATGAGGGTTTCAGCCAAAAATAGGCTACTGCCAAGCCCTGTATCGATGCTCATTGGGTCGATATTGATACTTATCAACATGTATCGATACATACACATGTGTATCGATACATTTAAGGCTTTCATGCCAACTTGAGCTACTACCAATCCCTATATCGATACTCAGGGATCACGTATCGATACTCAGCAATATGTATCAATACTTATGTTCATTGTATCGATACATTTGAGGGTTTGATACATAGCATTGATACAAATGTTCTTGGTATCGATACTGGTCTTCTAAATTCATTTGTAAAATCATTTTTGATGACTCAAACACATCTCAATGAATAGCCTTAGCACTTTTAAGGATCTTTTTCAATTTAAACATACGTACAATGGTCGAATATTAATTTAACTTAAGTTTGTTGGTTATATCAAAACTAAATTCAAGGTTAACACTTCCCTTAAAAACTTTAAATAGAGTTTTCTTTAAAATTGGCCCAACCATAGCTCTATAGTAAGAAGTATTAATGGCTTTCACCTAAAAATTCTTTGGTAAATTATTTTTATGAAGCATTGTCCTAGATATTTCTTCCAAGGTTCTTTTTTTCTCTTAATAACTCAATTTTGCCAAGAGGTTCTAGGAGCTAAGAAATTATGACTAATACCATTTTCATTACAAAATTTGTCAAAACCAAGATTTTTAAATTTTGAATAATTTTGCAAAAAGTAATGAATTTTTCTAAGGCTTCATTTAAATCTTAAAAAAAGAGCCCAAGTAAACCAAGAGTATTCATCCATAATAACAAATCCATATTGTTTGCCACCTAAGCTTAATGTCCTAGTAAGACCAAAAAGATCAATAGGAATAAGATGTAATACTCTAGTAGTTGAAATAATATTAATGGCTTATGAAGCTTTCTTATGCTTTCCTTGAGCACATGCATCACATATTCTATCATTATCAAATTTCAATTTTAGCAATGCAATAATAAAGTCTTTACTAGATAATTTTGAAATTACATTCATGCTAGCATGTCCTAATCTTCTATGCCATAACTAAAATAAGTCATCATTATTAGCAGCAAAGTAAAGATTTTGAAAAAATAAGTCATCTAAATGCACAACATCAACAACTTGGTAATTCATTGATTCGAAAATAACTTTCATTCCTTATTCACATAATTTACTAATACTAAGGAGGTTATGCTTGAGATCTTTAATAAATAGAAAATTTTTAATAGCAGATGAGGAATTGTTACTAATGGTTCCAATGTCTTTGATTTATCCTTTTGAGTTATTACCAAATGTAATATTTCCACCATCCTTAGGCTTTATGAATTGAGTTTTGTCACCAGTCATAAGTCTTGAACGTATACTATCAAGGTACCAAGAATTCTTCTTTGTTGAATTTTCCTTAAAGTAATGTTTTTTCTCCTACAAACACAAAATCATATTTTGTTTTTAGGCATCTAATTTTCTTGGGTCCTTGAGTATTAGAATTCATAATTTTTGTGCCTTTTGGAATCCTTTCAGTTTAGTAGCCTTATCTTGAGATATGCTAACTGCCTTAGGAACCATACCTTCCAAATAAGTTTGCCTCTATAAGTAATAACCTTCAATGAACAAGTATGAAATTTATGACCAAGTTCATGGCGATGAGTGCATATGCTAAATGCATCATATGATTAATTTTATTTCACAAAGAAATTCTTAAACTGAGTTTCTTTTTCAATCCCATTATAGCCCAAACCATCTTTATCCCAAAAATGCTCTTTGTGTTTCTAGCATACCATTCAATCTTTGTTAGGCCGTATAAAACCTTGAGAATGAGTTATGACAGTTTGTATTTTTCTTAGTTAGATCATCAAATTGACATTATAACTGATCTATTTTTTAAGGTTATTCTGTCATGTTCAATGATTCATTCTCTTCTTTAAGTTTAAAAACCATTTTCTTATATTTCAAATTCATGGTTTTAAATTCTAATGCTAACTCATTATTTGCATCTTGTAACTCATCAGATGAGTAAGGATTAGTAATAGAAGATACATTAGGCTCATCAAGAGCCATGAGACATAGGTTGGCCATTTCATCATCATCATTGTCGGATGTGTCACTATTTCTATGTAGCTACCTTAGCCTTTTTCTTTTGTTTCTTCGAGTTATGCTTTTTCCATATTGGTCACTTAAATTTGTTGTGTCCTAGTTTCTTACACTCATAGCAGATAATTTGGTCCTTCTCCTTCTTTTTTGATTGTCCATTCACCATTTCTTTTCTAGGAGGTCTTTTTACCTTATTTATCTTTATGAATTTGTAAAATCTGTTTGCAAACCAAGCCATCTCTTTATCCTCCTCGACCTCATCATCATCATCATTATCATCATTTTGAGTGGTTGATTTAAAGGTAACACTTGTCCTCTTTGGTGCCTCTTGACCATGTTTGATCTTTATCTCATAGGTTAAGAGAGAGAACCTATGAGTTCATCCAAAAAAAGTGTGTTAAGATCCTTGGATTCCTTAATTGCTATCACTTTTTCTTCTAAGACTTGGGAAGAGAATTTAAAAGCTTTTTTCACCATTTCTTTGTTTGGATAGGTCTTTCTAAGTGCCTTCAACCCATTAATGATGTTCAAGAACCTATCCGATATTTCTTTGATAGCCTCATCTGCCTTTATTTTGAAGAATTCATAGTCAAGTATAAATACACTTATTTTGGTTTCCTCGACTTGATTTATTTCTTCATAAGTGGTTGCTAACTTTTCCCAGTTGCTTGACATTGTCATAAAGTGAGACTCTATTTTACTTACTTGGGCCAAAGCATAAATAATGTGTACGTGGCATTTTCATTTAATTATGCCATATTAGTATCTTTCTTATCCTATTCATGCTCTTCTTTTAGCACAATAATATTTTTAACCCTTTTCTTAAGAAAGAGTGGTTTATTGACAATGATCTTCCATACTTCATAGCCATTGGCTTATATAAAAAGCCTTATCCTTGTCTTCCAGATGAACAGCTATCATTGTTAAAGAATGGAGGTCTCATGATGGAATGGCTTTCAAGTCTCATAGCATTTACATTTGTTTCAAAGACCATGAAACATGTTTCATCTTGGCCCTTTAATTCCTATAAACTTCTTGAAGCTTTATGCATTATGTTTGCAATCTTCCATTCTTTGAGCTGTTAAGGATCTTTTGTCAAGTTTGTGAAACCTACAATAGAGACCAAAGCTCTAATACCAATTGTTAGCTCAAAGTAATGATTAAACCCAAAAAGGGTGAATTGGTTCTTTTAAAAATTTGATCACAAATTAACTTTTTATGAGAAGTTGAAATACAAATAAAAGTAAAAAAAGAGTTAAGGGTAAGTGAAAAAAGTCAATATATAAAGATTTAGTCCTTGAACTTGAAGCCTTTATCCTCGCTTCTTGGCATTTCCTTGCTAAGGTGATTCTCATAATTTACTAATGAAATTATTACCTTTGAGGCTAAGATGTTACTTTACAACACTATCTTTTGAGGCTTAAATAGAACCTTTCAATCCCTATAAGAATTTTACCCAAATTTTAAGTGTTTGCACTCAATTTTCACACAACCTCTTTGTGATATGCATAAAGTATTTGCCAACAATTAGAACCTCTAGTAGATAAGTGTTTACCAGAGTTTGAGCACAAAATAGATGAGATACAAATAAACTTGAACAAGTACAAATTGAATACAAGGAGAAAAAAATTTTAAAGATTTTGAGCTTTAGATATTTAATGCTTGATTAATCTTGATATCTTATACTTCTTCAGCTATTGGAAACCTCTATTTATAGCTTGAAATTGATTTATAGACATTGGGCATTAATGTGGTTGTGGAGAGTAAATGTAGCCTTCAAAAATGCTTGTTTCCATTTAGACTCGCGTTGTTGTATTGATGCAATATCAAGAGTATTGATACATGTATTTAAAAATATAACTATTACAAGTTGTTGTATTGATACATCAAGGTTGCTTATCTATAATCATCATGTTGATCAATATAAAGCCATTTGTATTGACCTATTAAAGAGTTTCAACCAAACCTTAGCTATAGCCAAGCATTGTATCGATACCTATAGGGTGAGTCTCGATACACACTATATTGTATTAATACATGGTGATGTGTATTCAATACATTTAAGGGTTTAAAGCTTAGTATCGATACGTTGATACATTGTGTCGATATATTTGTAAAAATGATTTTTCTTAGCTTGAATTTGACTTAAACATATTTTAAAAAAAATTCTAAGTATATATATACATTTGGAACATATATTTTTAAGAAAATAGGTGGTATAAATTAACTTAGTATTTTTCAAAAATATTTTTTTAATTTAATTCAAGGAAAATACTAAGTTAGAAATAATTGAGTACAAGTTGATTTAGCCTAGTTATTATTATATCAAAACTAAGATTAATTCAAAGCTAGCAAATCTAACAAAGGCCATTAAGAAGCCAAAATATATGAAAACTTAGGTGAAAATCTTGCTTATGGTGAAAAAAACAATGTTGTATAGATACATTTGGCATTTTATGGATACAATAGCTTCCAAAACCATAAAAAACCATAAACCCAACATTGTATAAATACAAAGGCATTTTTATTGATACAATGGGCTTTGCATTGATAGAATATGACCTTTATTGATACAAATGCATGTTTTAAGCCTAGAACAATTAAAACCTAATGATGTATCAATACATAAATGAAACATATTGAGACATCTTCATGATTATGAAAATGACATTATTTAATCCTAAAGGTTTCCAATTATTTAGTTTAGCCCTTAGGCATTTCAAACCTTCTTTTCTTTGCTTGCTAACATGATACCCGATAGTCTTTCTTTGTTTAATGACCTTTTAAGTAAGTCCTAGGATATCAAAAATTGATCAAGAAAAAAAAAGGTACAATTTATGTTAAGTCTCAAATTGAGAACAGTTTGCTTGAAAGAGGGCCAAACAAAATTAAGTGTCTACAGTATCAATACATTGGTGCTAAAATTATGAAATCTGATCCATGTATTTCAAAATTTCCATGGATTTTTTTCCATTTTATTCCTATATTGATTGCCTCAAAAATAATGTAAATTAAAACCACGGCATGTTAAACTTTATTGTTAAGTAAAATTAGGTATAATTATGGAATTATTTTTAATTTTGGGCCATACTTCATTTTAATACATTAGGCTTTAAATTTTCATTTTAGTAAGGGTGGCCTAACAGTAGGAACAATGATGGAAATTTAGGATATTTGAAGGGATAATTAAATTGAAACCATGGCATGTTAAACTTTATTGTTAAGTAAAATTAGGTATAATTATGGAATCATTTTTAATTTTGGCCCATATTTCATTTTAATACATTAGGCTTTAAATTTTAATTTTAGTAAGGGTGGCCTAAGAGTAGGAATGATGATGGAAATTTAGGATATTTGAAGGGATAATTAAATTTTGCTAAGGGTAAATGTGGTTACCATAAATAAAAATCTTGTTATTATGGAGGGATTAATACAATTTTTAGCCAATGAGAGGCTTACATATTCCAAAATTAAGGGGACATTGGCCAATGAAATTTGAATAACAGAAGCTAGAACATGAAGTACCATTTAGCATGGAAAAAATAAGCAAACGGAAGGGGTAACCTAGAGGATCAACCAAGCAATTTTTATGGCCATCTCACCTTCATTTTTTAGAGACAATACACATACAAGCTTGCTACATATAACCTAAAGAAAAATCCCAGCAAAGAAAAACAAAAAAAAAATAGCATAAAGGCAAAGAAAAAACTTGAAAATATGGAAAGCAAATGAAATCTTGGAGATCTAAAGCTTTAAAGTATAATATCCTCCCTTTTATATTCTTATTTCTTGGTATTGCATGTTTGGCGTGAAAAACAACATCTAAAAAACCCCTTATTACATGTTTCAGCCATATCTATTTGTTAGGTTTCCAAGCATTTTTCTTGGTTATTCACAAACTTCATAATATATCTTGCTTGTTTGGTTCATATTTTAAAGATTTTGTGTGCTTAAAATGCTCTTCATGGTCTTTATGATTTTCAACCAAGCTTGTTTCTTCATTGTCATGTGGTTGATAATTTTGATGAGTATGATGTATTTCATGCTATATATGTTCATTTTCATGCCATGACATGCTTTTCGTGATATAAGCTAGTTAGGATACATTAGTTCATGATATGTTTGATGAAAAACTTATAAGTTCATGTCATAGCATGTTCTTGGTGATAATTGCTATTTGGTATGCTTTATTTTATGACATGCTTGATGAAATACTTGTATGATTAAGTGCAAAATCTAATTGTGAGAAACTCCCAGAGATAAGTCATAGTTTGTTTAAATAACAAGATAATTATGGTTTATTCTTTTTCTATCATTCTGTGCTATCAAGATAGGGTATTTTAAACTCTATAATTCTTGGATTCATGACTGGAAAAGGCCATAACAAGCAAGTTTTAAAACCATCTCAAGTTGATTTTTCAATTAATAAACCTTGAGCATTATTGTAAAGCCTTAAATGATAAATAGCGGATAACATTATGAGATGTTTGGCTATAGTTTAATGGTTGTTATAGCCTTGTGAAAAGGCATTTGACTTGCCTTATGTGTCTTAAGGTAGATATCCTATAAATGCTATGGCTAAAAGCTAGAAAGCATTCGAATGCTCATTGGTCATACTAGGACCTTTAGTTGATTTGTTGCGTAGTTAGTATGTCATCTAAGTGCTATAACCCCTTGGATTTGGGATGGACTTACTAAAGGTTTACTATAGACCCCTGTGCTTTGACATTTGAATGTTCAAGTAATAATTTCACTTTTACGACCAATAGCCTTATTCCCTTTTTAGCAATAATAAATTGAATAAAAAATTATTTTAACCCACCAAATGATTTTTTGGAAATTTTTAAGGATTTTTTTCCAAATAACTTTAAGTTAGTTTTCCAAAAAGCTATTGTATGTGATTTCTTGAGTCTGCACAAAGGAGTTATGAATATTTCATTGTCTGTTACTTAGAACCCTTGAATCCAATGATTAGCACCAATAACATCATTTTTGATTCCCCAAAGGATTTTTTCTTGAATTTTTAAATATTTTTCCCTTAATATACATTAAATCACTTTTCCAATGTTGTATCTTTTATAGTCCATGTTGATTTTTCCAAGATCACTGCACCTTTTCCCTTGTTAATGCTACCAATGCTAAGTTCAAAAATATTTTTCCTTTACTTTTGATTTTTTATAATCTCTCACTATTTTTAGATGAAACCTCATTACGTTACCTTCGTAATAACATATCAGTTACCTTGTTTAGGGTTCCTTTTAAGTCAAGAATAAATTCATGAAGTTCAACATGTGAGCTATCCATTATTTTTTAGAATAAGGTATAATTCATGCTTGTCATGTTGCTACACTTTAAGGTGCTCAAAAACCTCATAATGAATTTGGTTTGTGTCATTGGATGGTTATGAATCATGCATAGGTCATCTAAAGTTCGGTTCAAGGCTCATATGTGTTTTTAAAGAATCAATTTTTGTTTTTTAGAATTTTTTTTAATTTTAAATCTTAAATTTCACTCTTTTTTAAAAAATTTCTATAAAAATGCATTGTTTTATAAAAAAATGAATTTCTCATCGATTTTCAATTACTTTGATCTTTCAATTCATTTTTTAAAATTTCCCCAAAAAATGAAATTTTTTTTTTCTTTTCGCTAGCTTTCTTGAACTTCATTCAATCTTCAGTTTATTTCTTTTTTTGCCTTAATCACCATTTAACTCCAAGCTCATCTCTAGATTGTCAATCAATTATTTGTCCATTCTTTATTAAGGGATATGTTTCAAATCAACTCTTTTTCCATTCTTTATTATTATCTTGCAATATATTGTTATGATATCACACGTTGTAATTAACCTCTTTTGATTATCTAAAATGACAATGCATCCATTGGAATTTAATAAATTGTTTTTAGAATTCAAGGCAATATATTTTGAATTAGGGCCTTATCTCTAGTCAATTGCCACCTCGGTGGAAAAAATGTCAAAAAAGTGCCTAATTTGAAAAATACCTTTTGTAACCCAACCTAGAAATTTGTTTTAATAAATACTCTATGCTTTGCCAGCCTCCATGAACATAGTAAATATCGGATTTGCAAAACTCAGGGTTTCTTATTTCAAAATTCATCCAAGCATTTTAAGGGATTATGATTAAATATGGACAATTAAAATAAAAAAAATAGACCCAAGATTATATATGGTTATATGGTACTGATTTAGGGCCTTATGGGGTTGTTAATCCTCCCCGACACATAATTAACTCCTGAACCCAACTTTTTTGGCTCTAATTTTCATGAAGACTGTAAAAGCAAATCTTTTAAAATTATTTTTCAAAAATTAAAGGAGTCGATTTTAATAGGTGTGCAATCATACCTAGCCTAAAGCAATTGATGGAGACTCTAATTTCTCAGCCATATCGTAATAGTCATATAGGAATAGTTAGATGATTGATTCATTCTGACAACTTAACCCCACTTCTATTCCAAGCAAAATAATTTTCCATAAGTTGAATACGCAGATCTTAGGCACATGGCAACACTAATATTGCATATTGATCACTTATGTAATACGTGATTAATGATTTTCCTTCATCATTAGTAAACAAAAATAAAAAGTACTAATTATTAGTTAAATAAACCTATGAAACATAAAAAGCTTTGCAGAAAGGTTATAAAAGGTTATGATTATGAGATCTTATGCATCAAAGGCATGTTCTTTAAGTAGTTCTTGGTTTTGTATTGCCAAGACAAGATATTTAAAATGCCCAAAAAGTAGTGCATGTTAAGCTTCCCTGTGAAATAAGCAATTGATCTCATTAGACTAATGTAGAAGGATACTTAAGAATAACATTGTAGGTACTTTTTTTTTTTTGAACAAGTTCACCAAACAGGACCCACTATAAGAACTACACTCAATATCTCACTCAATTGTCTATGGAAAAGTTCTCTTGTGTCAATTATGGAAGTAATCTTCTGGCTTATGATAGCAAGTTATCTCGTATGTGAATTGTCACACTTAGATTTCATCTAAACAAATTTCAAAAAGAGATGCCTATGGTAGGGTGATTTTGGGTATGGCATGAAATATGCAAAGATAAATTGTTATCTATGTAAGATTGATTGCTCCAATTGATATTAGGGTGACATATCTCATGTTCTTTGTTTAATTAACTTGATAAAGTCTTTGGTCAAAGCATGACAAATTTACGATGTTGAGAACATTCTAGAATTCACTAATGTTAATTTAAAGCTGCAAGAACTAATATGGAAGGATTTATAAATGGATACTGCTTATACTTATGGTTTTTCCAAGATATTTAGTGAAGGGACCAAATACGCTGATAAACTAATCACTGAAAGGTTAAGTTAAAATCACAGTGACGTTCTTACATTTGGATGGCCATGATGCCTTGCTAGATATTAATCACTGTTTTAGGTATAAGTTCCTTGATCTTTATTAAAACTCATATTCTAATTTATATTTATTTGCTAACATGTCAGAAAGCTAATGGATGACACACATTAATCACATCCGAAGATTAAAACTAAGATTCAATTACGAAAACTTAATGGAACAAAAGCAATATAATTAGGGATTTAATTAAACTATTTGATTAAATCAAGGGGCAAGAGAAGGAGTTCTTAAAATCTTAAACCATATCGGGTGACATATATTAGGGATTATGAATACTCAAACCAAAATATCCTTAGAGCTAAAGTTGAGTTTAACTTTTAAGCCTTTTGATCAAATACAAATGAAGTACTAGGCATTTCTTAACATTAACTTTAAGCATTGCTAAATTGTTATCATAACTTGCAACCTTAACCTTCTTGTTTTCTTATTTTCTCTCTAAACTAGCCAACTAAAAATAATTTTTCTTTGAGAAATTACAAATCAAAAGAGGAAACATAAATGTTTTCTTTAACATATTCCTTATCTAAATCAACAACTAGAAGAATTAAGAGTTCTCTAAAGGTTTCAGCCAAGATGTTTCCTTTTACTTTGGACTTTTTTCTTCTTGCTTGCACAAGATATCTTCTACCTTAAGAAGGCCTATTCATATGGTGGTGTAGATCAACACTAGAAAGCTAAGACTTGATAGACTTTGATGACTTAACAAATGCTTTATTTGTGATCAAGATTTCAGGCAAACCTTCAGGAATTCACTTTTGATTACAATATCTCAAGAAGTTATATCTCTTTATCACATGATTGCAATTTTAAATGGTCTTTAATCACATCAAGGATTATAGTGTGATTCATTAGAAAATTTTGTTTTTGATTCTTTATAAAGATTATGTTTCCATGACATACTTTGATATTATATGTTTGATGTTTTAAATATTATGTTTTTTTTTAACCTATAACCAAATCCCATCACCTAGAACCTTTTAAGACTAATTATTTGTTTGAGACACTATCATTGATTAGCACCTTCCATAACCTGCTTTGATAGCATCTATCAAGGGCTTAGATCTTAGGCCTAGTAATCCACGCAGTCTTAGATTGGAAATCATTTTTTAACACTCCTAAGTCAGCCTTCTAAAACTAAGGTAAGTGCTGTGCACAATTGAACACCCTAAGGCACTCAAACATGAGAAATATGAGAGCAAAGGCTAAAAACTAAGCGAATAGAGAAAATGATATAAATGTTATATATTTGATTACTGAGTGAGTTGTGTGCAAATAGGCTGAAAAAGACCTCTGTTTATAGTTAAATCCTCTTACAATGTATATCCAAATTGTCGCTAAGAATTTTAAAGGAAATGAGGATGATTAATAATCATCTCCAAAAGATGAAAAATCATTTCTAATAATCATCCACTACAATCGCCTTTGAAAAGTTTTAAGGATGACATTCTCATCCCTAATAATATTAAATTCAAGATAAAGATGACATTTTTTATTGTTCTCTTATCTCATCCTTAAAAATCTTTTATCTTATAATGTGTACTAAGCGTAAAACTATGACAATGCATATCTAGAGTCCTAAGGAAGTTGAAAACTAAGTTGCTGACTTGGTAATCAAAATTCCATATCCTATTAGGTAGGTATATTCTGTTTTCAAGGCCTTCTAGAATATTCCAAGTGTTGTGAATGCCTCAGTGTGCCTTGGTGCTCCTTAAGATTTAAACCCCGATCTTGTTCTTGGTGTGCATGCTCTAGGACAGAATACGATAATACTCCCGTATATGAGTTCATCTTTAATATATTAGTTGAAGTTATTTTACTTTGTAAGAAAGATTAAAACTCTACCACATATTTCATTTTTGAAATATAATTTTTTTTAATTTCTTTAATACACCATAGGAACTATGGGACATCCTATTAACTCCGTTAATGGAATCTAAAAATTTCACTAGCAATGGATGGCATCCTAAGGTCGTATCTAGTATACAGGGCTTTCATTATCCGTAGTGTCTTGAAAAGATAAACCTTTCTTATAATGGAAGCCTTGCGCATTCATTCATTCTTCATGCATATATATATATATATATAT
>JBBYHO010000005.1:11062770-11078736 GCA_038382025.1 Adansonia gregorii
TGAATGATATCTGAAATGAAGCCAGCCATCACACCACCAAATACTCCTCCAATATCGAATATTGTAGAGAGGATCCCGGCAGTTTTATGTGACAAATGCACTCCTGCAACGGCTATATTTCCAACACAAATTTGCAATAATTAATAGCCATCCTTAAGTCTAGCTAATCAAATAGCAGTAGTAGATTCAAACATCTAAAACATTCTCAGGCTCCATAGCATACTACATTATAAATAAATATCTATGACAGGGCAAATAAATGCCTTTCGGGCAATTGCAACAATTAATACTAGGACTGGTTTTACTAGTAGAGGAAATGCTAGACTGGGAATTGTAAATTTTATATGGCCTTATTCATAGAGAATGCATTTCAATGGAAATTTTCCATTGGACATGCTAAAACAACCCAAAAATCAAATTAAGTGATAACAAGTACCTGTATGCCTTATGTAGAAGGGCAACCAGTACAGAAATGTATAAGCCACCAACTTCGAGAAGAACAGGCAGAAAGCAAATGGTGCCACATCTGGTAACCTCCATGCTTCCAAGAATCCAATGGCAGCCAAAGTATCAGAATCAGAATCCTGGTTGTCAAGCAACCCTGCTTCCTCTGACTCCACTTTGTCTAAATTCCCAACACTTTCTCCCTCCACATTCATCTCAATCTCCTTCCCAGGAGCCATCATCTCGAACCCCAAATCATCAGGACTCACAACTAGAAAGCAAAAAAACCAAAAGCCCGACTACAATAACCAGAACTCCAGGTACCAAAAAAGACCAACCCCAACCAAACTCCAAGACCCCAGAAGCCACAACAGAACCAATAATGTTACCAACTGATGTATGTGAAGTCCAAACCCCCATAATCAACCCTCTCTTCTCTTTCCCAAACCAGTTACCCACAACAGCAACCACACAAGGCCAACCTATAGATTGAAAAACCCCAGAAACAACTTGAACTCCCATAAAATAACTCAACAAATGAACATCAAACCAATAGGCAAACCCGAAAATTATCGTGAAAAGGCCACTACCCATCATTCCAAACACAAGGAATAGCCTTATATTAATCCTATCACCTACATGTCCTGCAAAATACATCCCTACGGCATAGGATGATAAAAATGCAAGATCAAGCTCGCCGAGCCGATGGGGTCCTTCCGACCCGTTAAACGGAGCCCATCCAGAGTCGCTTGAGCTTGAATTCGATTGAATTGTGGGTCCTAGGACGCTTTTTACAATGCTGGGGGGTTTCCGGGAAGCATGGAAAGAGGCGTAGGCTAAGAAAGTGAGGGTTAAGATCAAGATCTGGTGGAAGAATAGGGTTTTCTGTGGGGGTTTAAGGGATGGGAAAAGGGTAAATCCTGGAGCTAGGCTTAGGGTTTTAGATTGCATTATAAAAGAAAAAAATTGATCTTCAAAATGCTCTTTTGAACACTGAAAATTTGGGATGTGATCTCAAAAGAAGAACAAAATGTGATTTGGGAATAAATTATAGGAATCATTAGACGACAATACTAAATGAAAATGTTTTGTTATCATACAAAAAAAATGTTCAGATTTGGAGATGAAAATAACCTGGGATTTTAGGACAAGACAATGTAGGCCTTTGACGTAGCTGTCTCTCCGTTTACCTGAATCTGGGAAGGCGGCTTATGTACAACGTCAAAAGTTTAAAGTCTGAGGCTTCGTTTTCCGATAATGCCCTTCCAATTGAATTATCCGCTGACTTGGAATTTACTCAAACTTTAACCCCCAAACTTTTTTCAAATTTTTTTTTTAGTCCTCAAGAGTAGAAATTTTTAGAGAAAAATTTGGATGTCATAACATGTACAAACCAAACAAAATAAGATTAATTTAGTAAAATCAATGGGGCATTAGCTCATAGATAAGAAGTTTTTTTTATTGAAGTTCGAATTTTAAATCTTATATTGAATTTAAAGTGAGACTTAAATCGAAGGCACTAAAGTTTTAAGCCTTTCTTCTTATCACTAAATCAATGTCTTATAAGCTACTCAATGATTTTTTTTATATATAAATATAATATTAATTATGATATTAACTTCTTATTTTAATTTATAAAAATTATTAAAAGATTTTGTTTTCTTTTAGCATATTTGTTTTTCGTAAAGGTCTTGCAATGGATTAGTCCAATATGGACCTTTTAAAACAAAATTTACACATTTTCATAAATTTCCATATTATATTTGTTTATTTAAACATTGTATTTCATGTTCTATTTTCATGTTATATTTGATTATTCAGCTATTGTATTTTATGTTCTATTCATTTGAAGCAGATATGTTGAATTTTAAGTTAATTAAAAATATATAATTATTTATTTCATATAAAAAATTTTAATCGTTAAATACATATTAAAAAAATAATATTATCAATTGATAGGTAAAAATAGCAAATCAATTTAAAACTTTACATATTATGTGCATAATGAGTATAATTCTTTTACTAAATCTAACGATTAATTTGTTGTAATATTAATTGTATATAAAAAGTCGAGAAAACATGCAAGGAGAATAGGAGATTTGCTTGATGGTTGCAAGGTTGCATACTAAGCATGGTTACAAGCAAAATCTCCCCGCATATCACCACCCACCAATGCTGCCGTTTTCACAACTCTGCCTTTAAGAAGCTTAGCGATTAAACTGAAATAGAGATAATACAACTTGATGCAACTTTGGATGTACAAAAATAAAGTAGGGACTCGAAAGCCATGGATGCCCTCATGAAGCTAGATGATAGATGGGGCTATAGAGAAGGTAAGATCCAGTTCAAATTCCCTATATCAAGTTATGGAAATGTCACTTCTCATTTGCAATAAAAAAAACGAACATAATATACTACATTTAGCATAGAAGTCATGCAGCTGATTGTAAGCATTCAAATCAGCAATCACGAATTTCATAACCGCGAGAAGAGTCGTTAAATCCAGCATCTCTTGATATGTTACTCGGTCTGCAAGAAAAAGGCCATTTCATCGGCACGTGATTGACAAATTATGAACATGTGGTATTTGCAATAAAATGTATTTCAAAACTCATCATTACATCTAACACAATGGAATAAATCTTAAACTGTCTAGCTTGCTACCATCAATATAGACTAAGATCGCTTTCTAATTACCCGATTTCACTGCGTACTTTGACTCAAAAGAAAGAACTACTAGAATTCTCTAAAGAACAAACCTGTTTGCAGCAAATTTTTGACATATACGCTTTAAGTATCGAAGCAAATATATCTCACCATGCTTTAAAATAAATAGTGCTAAACTCCACTAACCTTAAATATTCCTCTTTTACATGCTGTTTCATAATATATTTTCTTTCATATAGATTGTGTATTATACTTTGACTTTCATAAAAATTGCGCTGCATTTCAGTTCTTACTTTGTCTAGACATGCACCAATCTTTGTCTCAACTTTTATTTACTCAAAACAATAATAATGCTTAAAATGTTTTAACTATTGAGGAGCTTAAAAGTACGATAGTCAAATAATAATTAGAAACTCATACAAAATTTGTCGAACTCTGACTATGAAATGGTTTTATGTGCCATACCAGCACTCCGGCAATACATTTAAACTCGTCTTAACCAAGCTTCGTATATACTAATATACAATATCCTATATACAAAAATTCAAGGCCCACAACCTCCATATCTTACCAATAAAAATGTGGACAGACATCACGTTGAAGCGATTCAGTATAGAAACAATCAAGAGAACATTGTTCATTGAATTACTAGATGGTAACCTAAAAGGTTTTCTCGATTATTTTCTAAGACATGGGTAAAAGCTAACTGGAAATATGATGGAAGGCAAAAGAAGAAGATAGATGAGATAGTAGAAGTATTTAGAACTAGCTACCTTCTGACGTTTAGAGTTTGGTGGGTTTGGTTCAGAGTCACTTGGTCTACGTGAACTCCCAGTCCCAGAGTTCTCTGCCTGCAAATATAGCAGTATTTAGCATCTTTATTTATGTACTTTAACATTATGACTTATCCCAATTGCTATATGTTCAGTAACTCTTCATCAATATTTCGATCACGGAAAGGATTGGCAAGACCAAAATCAAACAAGGTTCAGACCTGATGCATATAGAGCCACTACTAAAAATAAATAAGGCAAGAAGCATGCGTACCTGGGTGGAAGTATTTCCTTCTTCTGTAGGCACTGTATTTTGTTGTGAACCCGTATGCTGAGATATGTATGGCATGATCCGATGAAGCAAATTAGATAAAAACTCTCCTTGATCAATAATACTTGGCTCAGCTGCTGAAGCACCGTTGTATGTTCCTGCTTGCTCCGGGACAGAGTCTGTAGCTGTTCCTTGTAAACCGGCTTCCGCCACCTGGATTTCTCCACCAGGGAAAATTGCCCCTAGAAACTGAAGAATACTACCAGGAATTTGTCTCTCAGAGTCTTGCTTGTTCTGGGTCCTGCCAGCTGATTGAATACTGATATTGACACCACGAGTATTGGACCGCTCCTGTCGTCTTGAATCAGCTTTTGGTAATGAAGGTACAACAAGAGGCAATTTAATAGTCAGTTCCTGAACGGTACCCTCTTGGTCAACTTCAACTTCACCTTTTTCATTTTCATTTTTTTTCTTTTGGCTTAATTTACACTTTTTGTCAATTGAGACAGAATCTTTCAAACTGCAGAAACTAACAACGAAAGATGTAGCAAAATGAAGCAGCATAGAAATATATATATATATATATATATTATGTGTGTGTGGTCGTGAAAGGGGTCCAAGGACCCAGAAAATTAGCGTTCATAACAAAGTGGGGTGAAAAATGCCCCACATGTTAGAGACTGAGACGGATTATAAACCAAGGCGAGGGGAGAAAAGAATTTTCAGATCCCTTTCCTGGCTACACCTCCAGTTAGCAATCAGTCAGCTGCCATGTTCTTCAATCTTGGGATGTGGTTGAGTTTCCAAAGCCGATCTTTATCCAAAATGTTTCTGATAGTAGTGACAAGAGGATGGTAGGTGTGATTATTTGAAACTCCTCAGTAACGTCCTGGAAATGTGAAAAAGAAAAATGTTGTCCTGAGATAAAAGGCCACTAGAAAGGTGTATATATTTCCAAGCAGCCTTTTTGCAAACGTCGGAAGCATATGAATAGTGTTCTAAATTAGAAATTTAATAACTATGAAATGTGAAAAAAAGAAGAGGATTAACAAAACAAACTGGACATTACTGAGGAAACACCATCACTACGAAAAACGAAGCTCATTTTTCAGACAGGGATGGCAATATGATCCCAGCAGGCAGGAGTGGCGTTGAACGGCAATTTTCAATAGCTTCAATACCAATGAAAAATGATTCTGCTTTTTGCCACAAAAAAATACAAGTGCACAACAGCAAGCTTTTATTCATATCAGAACATCCAACCTCCTTAGTATGTTGAAAGCGCTGGATTTATCATATTACCATCTCTTGCAGACTCTTCCGAACTTGGATGTTCCACTGCAGATTCAGGAATAGGGGGCTGCTCAGATTAAGCCCCAGTTGAGACATGCTCAGCAGATGCTTGAGATCCTCCGTCACCACTCAAATATCCAGGAGCGATGTGCTGGAACTTTCAAAGCAATGGATAGTATAGTCCCATAGAGTTACCAGAAGAATCTGAAGGTCGCAGGTACAGCTGCAACCATGGTCCTAATAGGCTCTACCCTAACTCCTGATTCTCCAGCAAAAGCCGGAGTATCTGAGACCCCTGAAGTTGTTTGAGTGCTATGGTTCTCACTGCCAGAACCCATCGATGGATTCCCCTGGCCCGATTTTGTGTGTTATCACGATGTTCCTGTCGAAGAATATTGGGTGTTACCATAGGTGAACCTTATGGTAAATACACCGTCAGTCTTTGTCCGAAAAATGTAATAGATATTAAAGCAACAGAACTAGCCAGGAATACCATACTTCTTCGTATTTGTATATCAATACGCCTAGGAAGAAACCCTTTTCCAAGTCCATTAACCAAACCAGATCCACGCTGTACGGTTCCCATGGGGACAGCACCACAACTAGTTCCTTTTCGAAAAGGAAGAGCCTAAACAAATATTGATAAATAAGCATAATTAAAAATTGTTTAGATCAAGTAAGAAAATTAAGATAAGCTGTTGGAACATTGCCTGAACCAGGGTTTGGACCAGAAGGGGATATGAAAACTGCAGGTCCGGCATTAACAGCAGCTTCAACCTTTTCAAGTAATATTTTTTCATTATATTTTGAATTTTTTTTTTGAAAGTTAAAATTTTATTAAGCAACCAAAAAATTATGAAACTAATAAACAATGGGACCATTCAGAAGTAGATGTAAGCTTTGGGATCCATCACAATATGGTTAATATTTGCACGCGTAGAAGTATTTTGAAGAATTGGAGGACCCAATTACCATGCTTAATATTTTTCTGCTGTTGGCTAGTCTGGATTTATTACTACTTAAAAAGGGTTTGAAGCTCCATTTAATTACTTAAATGATTTTGTCCGCACATGACTATAGTCTAGGATGAATTTTTTTATTTAAATGATTTTAAAATTTTGAAATATTCTTTTACATAACTTAATATATGCTAATAATAAAAATAATAATATAATATTTTTATTAATAATGGTTATTCTAAGAAAAAAATAAAATTAGAGTTTAAAAATTAAATATATTATTATAATTACACAAAGGGTAGTTGATATAATAGTCCATTTCTTTTAAATATTTATATTCTTAATATCCATAATATAAGAAATATATTTTATATTTTTAAAAAGAGAATAATAAATAATGAAAAGCAATTAAAAAGTGGTAACTAAAATGGAGCCAATAATTAAAATATAACAATTACTGCAAGCATTCAAGTAGTAAAAAGTCTTCTGTAAAGATGATTTTTGGAATTCTAATGCTCAAAACGCTCTGAAAACTTCTTATGTGTATGGCATTGGAAGTGTTTATGGATTTGGTTTGGTTCAAATTATGATATTATAACATTTTGTTATTGTTAAGTTCAGTTCGACATATGAGTTTAAAATTTTTTTCAAGGCCATCCGTATTTATAAATAGATTGTCCAAATTCATTTAGACCCACCCACACACATTTTTTTAATTAATTTTTTAAAAATATGTTTTCTTAAAATTAAATCTCTTTTTAATTTAATATTTTTATTATGTTTTAAAATATAAATAATTTAACATATTTTAAATGTTTATAATAATATTGTATATATTTATTCTTTACATCATAAAAAGTTACATATATATAAATATAAAATTAATGTACTATATAATTTAAAACTGCGCCATGCTAGGTTCGAGCCTTGAATATTAGACTTAAAGCCCAATTTTTTTTTTAAACGAGTTTTATTTTTTTGTTCAAGCTCACTTTTCAAGCCTAATATTTTTACTCAGACCTTTTTAAATATTGTAAGCCTTCAAGCTTGGGTGAGCAACCTAATCCATAAGTAGTTCTAATGGACATAAATAGCTTACTTATTTCATGCCATAAATCATACATTTTTGTTCAGGGTTTCAATTTTTTTTGGAACAGTTAAGTGTTTAAATTTGATAGATGTATAGTGCATAAAACTATATACAATCAACAAAAATACTTTAATGACATATATATGTGTTATTAACAATATTGTCTCTTTTTTTGTCTATATTAGAGGTGTTCATAGGCCGAGTTAGGCCCAAGCATAGTATTAATATAATTTATGCTTGGCTAAGCTCGGCCCAACCTAAAATATATGCATCAAAATTTATCCAGATCCACTCATATTTATAAATAGATAGTCCAAACCTATTTAGACTTGTCTATATTATTTTTAATTTATTTTTTTAAATATATATATTTAAAAAATTATCCTTAGGAATTTAATATTTTTCTTTTATTAAGTTTTAAAATTTAAATAACTTAACATATTTTTTAATATTTACACTATAATATTATAATATGCATTTTTTATATAATAAAAACTGTCTGCTATATAAAAATATAAAATTAATATATCATATAATTGTAAGAGCTAAGGCCGATTCATTTTTTTAAACAGATCTAATTTTTTAATTAAGCTCTTTTTTGAGCTTAATATTTTTATCCAAACCCATTCCTTGAACCTTTAGACATGAATGAATAGTTTGACTCATGAACGTATCTATTCTATATAAAATGTGATGTTAATGTCAAATTCCATATCAATATCAATGATAAGCTAGAGGAGAAATTTTGGCCCTTTACAACTTACTAAGGTGGAAATTGCTGTTATCATTATTAGTTGACGAAATTACCTCCTTATCGAATATGACATGAAAATATGATACGCATATGATATGTTTTAATTGTGCATGAATTTTATATAATTGTGTTGAAACATTTATAACACAAAAATTTTGTATTATAAACATATTAAACACACATAATATGCTTAAGATATGATTAAGTAATCATGTTATAAATGTATAAATGTGTAGACATTTATCTGTTAACATATTTAAAACATGATAATTTAACATATCATAAATGCATAGCCACGTTTATATATAAAACACATTATCTTTCAATATAATTAATTATATACCAAATATATAAACTATAAACATTATTTTAGACGTTTACTATTATACCTATTTAATGCATAATTAAATAAAAATTATTTTAAGCATTTAATTTAATATAGCTTTATTCGTTTTGATGAATCACTGGGCGTTTAGAACTGGTTTCCTATTGGAATTCTACCGGACAGGTTGTTGTGAGATAACTTCAAGTGACCCAAAGACGTTAAAGATGAAAGGCTTAGAGGAATCGGACTGGAAAAATTGTTGTTCAATAGATTAAGGGATTCCAACCATCGCAAATCACCAATATTGTTGGGAATGCTTCCACTTAAATGATTGCTCGACAACTTCAATGTGTCCAAAAAAGGTCAAGCATTTAATTTAAGATTGTTCTTTGAAAGATCAATGTTCTTGACGTCTGGAAGAGTTCTGCTATATTCAAGTTCCATTCCCTTAGTCCCTACCGGAACTGTTTGTTCACTGATGGTACTATCTCGGAACTCGAATAACTGTCCGTAGTCCAAACTTGTATTGCCATATTTCAAGGCAGAAAAATTGTCGAATCATTTAGGAATTGACCCAATAAAATTATTGTCTAAAAGATTCAAAATCGCGGATGTCAGAAAGATGACAAAGTTGTTTCGAAATATTCCCCTCAAGCAGGTTCGACTGAAGCTGTAGAATATAGAACCTTGGTACTTGCCAGCAATTATACAGACGATAAGTGAAACGACCGCCAAGATTATTGTTGTCCGATACCAATAAAATGAGGTGAAATTACAAAGTCAGAGAACTGGGGATATTACCAGACAGGCAATTGTTTAAGGCATCCAGAACTTTCAAGCTCATCAATTTATCCCAACTTTTTGGAAGCTCTCCAGAGACTCGGTTGTGGATACAGAGAGAAATTTTAGCCCCTTCATTTTGCATATTGATGATGGCAACCTGCCGCTGAACTGGCTCCGAGAAAGAAAAATTGTTCGCAACTTTGGCATTAGTTCCAGAACGTTCTTAGGAATAGAACCCGAAGATGAATTCCTCTGTGGATAAAATTGCATTGCATTAGTCAGCCAAAGCGATTCTTGCTCAAATCAATTTTATCTAGATTTTGGGAGTAAATTTTTGTGGGTAACTTGGCTTTGATTGCTTTATTATACAGATCTATGTACCAGCATCTAGAAAATAACTTGGCAAACCATTCGTCTTTTATCGTGTCCGAAATGCTAGCATTTGAAATTACATCATACGAAAGATTGCTCTGAACTTGAAGCCAAACTAGAGAAGATGGACCTACCTGGCAATTAATTAATAGAAGGGTTGTAAGTCTGAAAGGAGGAGCCCAATCATGTTTCAGGTTAAAAATCAGTGACCGGTTTGGGTTTGTTGCGAGCCTGGAGAATCTAATTTTGTGAGATTTGCTAAATGGGGTTGTCTCAAAACACCTTCCATTTGGTTTGATACTAGGTCCAGTGCAGATAGCTCAGTGAGTTTACCAAATCTTTCGGGAATTGTTCCATTGAGATTATTATCATGGAGTTACAATAATCTCAAGGATGATAAATTCTCGATAAATTCCAGAATTGAACCCCAAAAGAAATTAGTGTTGAGGTCAAGTTCTTGCAACTTCTTCGGTGTTTCTAATGATTCTGACAAACTTCCTTCTATCTTGTTGCCTCCTAAATAGAGGATCTCTAAGCTATTATTTTGGCAAGCTGAGAAACGGTACAAAAACTCAATAATTCCATAAAGCGGTTAGAATTGAGTATAAAAAATCTCAACTTGCACAAATTTCCAAGCCAACCCGGAATGGTACCATAGAAGTTATTTGCTTTTAGATTACGCACTCGAAGATTGCTTAGGTTAGAGAACCACTGTGATAATGGATACTTAATTGGATTGCCAAACAAATTCAGGACTCCCAAGAGAAGTGAAATCGACAGACGGAAGGGTGAGATCAAAGGCTTCTAAGACCGCAGTCATAAAAATATAATCTCACCACAGATGGAAGCATGTTCACTACTTTCAACCAAGATCTTCCTATGTTAAAAAAGTCCATATTAGATAGATCTAAATATTCCAGGGAAGATAAACTTGAAAGCCAAACAAGGTTTTTGGCATGCAAACCGCCATTCCTAATCCAATTCCAACTCAGGTCAAGAATTTGCAGGGCTAATAAGTTCCCAAGACGAGGCGTAGTCTCTCCACCAAAGCATGAATGAGAGAGAGAGAGAGAGAGAGAGGTATCTCAAGTTTTTTAACATACCAAAGAACATGAGAATCTCGTTCTCACAAAAATGATTGTTAGCAAGACTCAAGTCAGTCAAATGTTTCAAGTGAAGCAAAGACGGTTTTCTGTTACCTCTCAAGGACAAATTTTCGAGGTCAAGCACTGTGACATGACCAGTTCTGTTGTTGCATCTCACGCCTTGCCATTTGTAGCAATCCAATCCAACCCAAGACCGAAGACTTCCAAAAGGATCGACGAGACCTTCCTTGAAATCCAGAAGTCCTTTGCTCTCAGTCCCTATGCATCTCACCCTGACATTGCTATTGCCAAAACATGAGGTGACAAGCAGTAGCCAGTTGATAAAGCATACCTTGACATTGCAAGCTGAGTTTTTGCTGTGACTGGTGTCCACATTGGAAATGTTTTGGTTGTTAGGGTATCTATCTGCTGATCTACCATTGAAGAGAGGCTTACATAATATTTCAAAACCAGGCTTCTCTTCATTAATGGTATGAGATAACTTTCAAAGAATTGTACTTACCTATGCGTTTTTAGTTATAGATGTAACGAATATTATTGCATTTATTGTGGTCATTGTAATTGCAATTTTTTTTTTTTAATTTTTACGAACTTAATATAAGACATAATAATAGAAATATAAGAATAGTTTTTAAAATAATTTATGACACTTTATAATATTTTTTTTATAAACGAAAAATAATTTACAAGTTGTAAATTGATTTTTTTTTTTTTTAGTTTAACCCTTACAAAGCATTAATTATTTACATCCTAATTGAGTAAAATATTAACAATGAAAAAACACAAAACACAAAATAACAAATAACAAATTATTACGTTGTTATATTTATTAAAATCCATGTTGTAGAAAGCAAAAATTAGGTCACTAACGGCTGGATCACAACATCAAGAAGAACAACCAAAGTCCATCCAATATTTTGAAATTAAGGTAACTCTGTTTTAAACTGTCAAATACCAAATACGAAGACTTCCAGTCACGAGTGAGAGGGAAAGATGATCAAAGTCTTTCAAGATCCGTAAATCATACTCAAGAAACTTGATCTCTAAAGTCTTTCAATTTTAGTTAAAAAAATAATTACATCTGAAGTTACTTGAGTCTTTAAAATTACTAATATTTAGCTTAAAAATCAGGCCCTTAAAGCATACTTAAAAAGACTTGACATCTATATGAATTTTATTTATTTATTTATTTATTTTTTTAGCTTTTGTGAATTCTTAAAGAAGGAAGAAAAACCTCAAGCATTTTGTAACAAGATTGTTGACGGATTCAAAGACTTCGACACATCAAAAGGTTTGAGACTATCCTTCATGGCATCGACACCACCCTCGTTGATCCACACAACCAACTGGGGTAATCAGCTCAATGATTCGCCAAATAATGAATGATTGGCCATATCTAATATTATCTCTAAACCACTCCGGATAAGGCCAGTTCAATTGGAGATGGAGATGAAGCTCTGATAATCTAATTTCGTTGTTGAGATGCAATTTGTAGGATCTTTCCAGGTTTTAACTAGGGATGGCAATTCAGTAAAGTGGTTATGGAGATTGCTTTGTTTATCTGACTTTATTTTTGTATGGATGTTAAAAATCTATGGAGTTGAGAGGGAAAGTTTTGTTTGAGCAAAGGAGAAAGAAGTAAGGGATTAATGGCAGTAGCCATATATAGGCAATGTTTGACGTGTTAGTACAGTTTATTTAAGTAGTCTCTCATTACCATTATGTCTTAAACTTGAATAAGTTGATTATATTGTTCTTAAAAAAATGAAATAAAAATTTCCATTAATGATAATTACATATATTAGCTACTTAACAGTCCTCTTTTTTCATAATAATAATAATAATAGCAATAATGTAGCTGTTGTTTTTCTTTGGGTACAGTAATTTGCTTTTGCCACCTTCGCAGCTATCATTCTATATTCAAAACTCAATCTGATTAATTTAAAACTCTATTTAATCTGCTTCATTTACCAATTTTTTTTTTCTAAATTTGAATATAAGATATCCAAATTTTCTCAATAAATTTTACCTTCTTATTCTGAACATTGAAAATATAAATTAATAATTATCCCTTATTAACAAAGGAAAAGATTATTCAAGAAAATCAGTACCCTATTAATAATAAATAGACACCAACAATTAATTTCACACAAGCTAAAATTTTATTTCTTTTTTTTTTTTGAAGATTAATTTCCTTTTCCCAGGTTTGGATGTGACAGGGAAACCACCATATTAAGTGATTGTAACTTATAAGAAATTTTTTCTTAAAAATTTGGTTCGATAGTAAGGAGTTAATAGCCTGTTAGACAGGTTGGGTTTGAGATAATGTTTTTGATAATTTAAATTGGTTTAGTTTGATTTAGAGTATTATTTAAATAATAAAAAATATATATTTTTAAAATTTAATTATAAAATTATGTAAATATTAATATAAAATAATATTTTAATATATTTTAAATAATAAAAAAATTTTTGGATCGGGTCAAATTTGAAAAAACAAATATTTTTTTACTCAAATCCAACCAAACCCGACTCATAAATATTTTTAAATCTGATTGATTTTACAAAGATTTATACTATTCTCAATTTAATTTTTTTTTCATTTTAAGTGCTAAGCAAAATTAACTTCTATTATTAACGTCATTACATTTGCATCGTCCTTTTCCAAGTCTTCCCACATATAAACAGTCAAAATGCAAAAGGATTAGTTGATGATCTGCACTTTGCTATAGAACCATCAAATCTCAGAAAATTTATTAATGAATAATGGGAGATTAATTAATAGATAATATTTATACATAAAATAAAAAAATATATAATATACATATATGTACAAAATTTGCAAAATAAATTGATATGATTTAATTGTTTTATAGCATTTTATATAAACGATTAAAGTGGACTTGGTAAAAATAGGTGACACTATCATGCTAAATACATTTTGAATGTTATAAATTTATTTTTATTTTTTACTTTTGATTTTTCATTTCAATTTTTTCTAAAAAAAAAAAAAACCCAAAAGGTAAAAATTAAAGAACTGAGTTTTTGAAGTGGAAGTCAATTTAATGACGACCCTTAATTATAAAAGAATTGATTAATACGTCGAGTCATTTGTTCAAAGCCACACCAATTTTTCTCTTGATTCTTGTAGAATAATCTTAATAGTTAATCAAGTTACCTGTTTGTGGCTTTAATTTCTTTCAGAACTTCAATATCATAATCCACAAAAGCAACTGTACTTTATCTGTCTCTTGCAAGTTCATCTTTCTTCTCTACATCTCGCTCTTCTTCTCTAACAGTTGACGGACTTCAACAGTATCATTGTTACCCACACTATTGGGGTTCACATTGTTAGGCTCTGAATCGGGATAACCATTGTTTTTAGCATAAAAGGTGGGGGAGTGGCTCAGATTGTGATAGCAGTCGACTTATTGTTTGCTCCATCGTTTCACAAGTTTGAACAATAGTTACCACTGAACCCAGGAAAAAGACTAAACTAACAATTTCTACGATGGTTTTCTCAAATTTGAGTCATCTTATGCACTAGAAAGTTCTCACTCTTCTTTTTTTTTTTCTCTTTTATCACAGCTCACATTCATCTATGAATTTGACAATGTGGTGCTTGAAACACATTTCTATTAAACTGGAGAGATGGCAACCTATCTTTACCCCCATGTCAAGGATATAATGTGTTATATGAATTTTGGTTTGATCCAATAATTCTTTTTGAGTAGTCATCATATATATTTCTAAATAAAGCTATTCCAAATTGTTTAGAATTATAATTAATGAAATATGCTTTCTTCTTTTTTCTTATTTTGACCACTATGAAACTTAACAGAGCTTAACTGTGCATCCACAAGTTCTAAAATTGTTCATCCCTGCCAGACACACTCAATACACATTAAATTTTATTGGTAAACACAATTACCAGAATGTCTGCTCTGGCAGCAATGGAGTATATAAAGCAAAAAAACATAGCAAAGAAGTTATAACGTACAAGGACAATAAATCGGTTTGAACAATTAAATTTATTTAGTTTGCAACATCCAACTTCAAGTGAGTTTTCATATACATAAAACCGTGTGGCTTTTCATTGGAACCCGCCAAACAAGAAAGATAAAAGAGACTCTTTTTATTGAAAGCATAACAAACTAATATTAGATCAAAGTATTGAGTCGTTAATAAAAGAAAAAGACAACAACTGAACATAGCTTGGCTAAATATTTCCTCAATGGAATCGTTTAGGGAGAATGTTGTCTACCACAAAATAGTAGCAAGAACTGATGCCCACTTCTATGCGATAGAACAACGCTTGTCTCCAGAAAGGATTAATGTACAAGAAAATGGCAACAGTTAGTACCGCTATAATGTAAGACGCAACAAAACTTACATAAAAGAAATTCATGTCAATGAAACCATCGTCAGTTGAAGTCTTTGGCATTGATGATGTTGGACCATCTATTGAGCAGTTCTTTTGCAACGGTGTGCCACAAAGAAAAGGATTTCCCAAGTAGCTATTATTTTCAAATGTGGCAAATTGTGCGACCCTTTGAGGTGTACTTCCAGATAAATTGTTAAATGCCACACTAAAAAAAGACAAGAAATGTAACTGCACAAGTTGAGAAGGGATTTTACCGCTCAAATTGTTGTAAGAAAGATCTAGACTCTCAATTTGCTCGAGGTCAGACAACGTTGGTGGAATTGGTCCTATCAAATTGTTGTGAGACAAATTCAACACAATGATATTTTGCAGGTTTTTAACTTCGTGAGGAATCTCACCAGTCAGTTTGTTGCAAGAGAGATCAATTCCAGACAGGTAAGTGAGAACTCTTCTGCTGTAATTGTAGGACATGGTTTTTGTTGTGAACTCTATTGGCTCTTTTGTAAACAAAGAACCAGCAGCACCTTTAATAGAAACAACGTCATAATTGCCATGATATCCAGCAATTATGTCATTCAATGTTGTAATCTTTAGGCAATGAGGAATTGTACCAGAAAGATTGTTAGTAGAAAGATCAAGAATGCTTAAGTGATCCAACTTGCATAACCGAACCGGAATCCCACCTCCAAATTGGTTGTTATTTAGTAAAAGATAACTCAGCTGAGAAAGCGTACCAATCCAATTC
>JBBYHO010000005.1:11094242-11109455 GCA_038382025.1 Adansonia gregorii
TTTCAAGTCAAACCTACATGTAAGCTTCTAAATCATCTGATTTATTTGTCTGTCGTGATAACAGCAAAACGGACGAGAGGCGAAATGATTGAAACAAAATGTGGAACAGAAACCAAAGTAGCTAATGCTATGAGTTAGAGGAAATTGAAGACTTCCGATAGTGAGGATATCAATTTGAAGGAGTGAAAGGTTACATGCCATTAGAGTTCAGGTCCAATAGCATTGCGATAGAGAAAACCAATGTTTTTGCTTTCGATGGTGATTTTGGAGCTATTATCAGGGGAAGAGTTGTTGAAATGCCGATACGAAAAAGATTGGTGATTTCATACAAATGTTTATGATAGAGACGATAGAGGGAAAGGAACGGAATGGTCAAGAAGGTTGATTGACAGGATGTTGAATGATTCATTTCCGGTTGAAATGATAATGTGAATGTTCTAACAAGCATTTCAATCTGTTTGGCACCCAGATGAACTGCATATGGCGACTTCATTAATTTAATCTTACTTCAACTTTTTATTTATATTTCATTGTTGATTTGTATAAGTTGGTAGCCTTAATTGATTGGGTAGAAGTGAAAAATTAAAATATTCATTTTCTGATTAGTCAACAAGAAATTAAAAATTTTTATTGGGTAATAAGTAATTAATTTTTATTTATTTAAATGAAAAAAATTTGGTTGTTTTTCTTCTTTATTATTATTTAAGCAATTTAATAATATCTCTTCCCAATTTCCTATTTTCTTTTATGCCAAAAAAAATGAAAATTTAAGACAATTTGTTTAAACTACAAACGGATATTGAAATTCCAAGTCATTTATTGTATTTTCTTAATAATGATTGGTATGTTATGACTACTAAAACAATCCATTGATTTTCTTTTTCTTTTGGATAAGTAGTTGATATCTATCATCCAAGAAGCGATTTAACTGCTACAAAAGTACATCATTTACAGCATAATAATAGCACAACAATGTGCAACCATCAAGTAAAAATAGCAAGAATTGGTTTTCAAGTAATACATAAATCATGGTTAACAACATCGGATTGAACATTACTAAGATTATGCAAACACAAGCCAACAATAGATCGAATTTGCTCCAACAAACAATCCACATTGAGCTCAACATGAGAAAAAACTCTGTTGTTTCTTTCCCGCCAAACCAAACAAATCAATGCACTTTAGGCAATGCAAAGCACATGTATGATCAAGGCCTTGCCCTTGAGATGTTTTCACCAACGGCTCTTCTGTAATTCTACATAGATCAAACACTTTCTGCCATAAACTTTTGGAATAGCTACAGCTGAAAAAGAGATGATCTATAGTTTTGTTTTTCTCTTCCCTGCATGACGAACATTCTTCCCTTACTATCATACCCCATGAAGTAAGACGATTTCTAGTTGGGGACCTGTTTAGAATTGCCAACCAAGAGATGAAGGCATGCCTGGGAATAGTGAACTTGAACCAGAGTAACTTGTGCCGTGGCATCTTTTGCTATCTCGGTCTTAGCCTATTCCAAGCAGCTGCATTGGAAGTCCAATTCAGTCTACCATCCCACACCACTCGAGAAGCAACATGCTTTAGTTGCATGAGCTACTTCTAGCTTCAACTATTGTTATTAGGTATAAGGACTTGCCACGCATCTTTTCTCTTGAGAACATATGCAGTAATCCATGCTATCCATAAAAGGCCAACATTCATCAACACAGCCCATAAAATTTTTAGTATGTAAGCCTAGTTTCACGTATGCAAATCTTTGAGTCCAAGCCCTCCTTATGATTTGGGTAGGTAAACTGGGCTCCAATTAACCTTCGCACCGGTGGCAACACATTCTTTTCCCGTCTATTAGAAACTTGAACATAAATATTTGAGCTTCAGAATACAGTGTTTTGGCAAGGTAAAATGTTTGCACCAGAATTGCTGCACATTGAAAAGAACTGATTAAATTAGTTTAATCTGTTAGCAAAGAACAAAAAATTAGCAGTCCATCCATTTATTCTAGCATGAAACTTCCCTAGCAGAACCTCACAGTCTGTGTCACTCAACCTCCTAGTTACCAAAAGGACTCCTAGATATCGAACTGTCAATGTGCCAATCTTGAAACCAGTTGCTTCATGTATTGCTTGAACCTTTTCCCTGTTGATAACCATTGAAAACAGTTCACTATTGGTACTATTGAGCTAAAGTTTAGAGTAATAGTAGACTTGCTGCAAAACCAATTGTATCCCCGTCACCGAGTCAACAGTTCCCTTTGCAAATATCAACAAATTATTTACAAAGCTGAGATGAGTGAGATTTAATTTCCTGCACCTTAGATGATGCTTGAAAACCACTTGCTCAGTAAGATAATCAAGAAGCTTGGCAAGAACAGTAATAACCAGTACAAAGAGATATGGGGATATGGGATCACCCTCTCTTACCCCTCGTGCCCCTTTAGAAAACCCCACTAGTCCTTCGTTGATTGAGATAGAAAATCTAGGAGTGGTAAAACATGCCTTTACCCAAACAATAAACTGATCAGGAAATTTCAATGCTACCAGGACTGCCAAGATGAAATTCCAGCTCAAAGAGTCAAATGCCTTCTGCAGATCAATCTTTGTAGTACACTTGGTGAGAAAGCCAATCTCCCATAACCTCTTACTAGTTCCTGGGCTAACTAAACATTACCAGTGATACTTCTGCCTAAAATGAATGCACTTTGGCTATCACTGATAATGGAAGGGAGAATGCTTTGAAGTCTAATGGCAATGATTCTAGAAATGCATTTATAAAAAGTAGTATAACAGGAAATTGGTCTGATATCTTTGAGTGAAGATGGATTAGCACACTTAGGCACCAAAGCAACACAGGTTGAGTTGAAAGCAGGGTGCATTTCACCAGTACTAAAATATTACTTAGCAGCATCGATAACGTCCTTCCCTATAATCCTACAAGCGACTTTGAAAAAAATGAGTGATATAACCATCAAGGCCTGGGGCTTTGTCACTACCCAAAGTAAACATTGCTTGTTGAATTTCTTCATCTGTTATAAGTCTGAGCATAGAACTAACTTTCTCTGAAATAGATGCATCTAGCAGTTCAATAAGCAACTCTTAAGGGCAAGGTATAAGGTTTAAATCAGGAGTACCTATAATATTTTGGAAATCAGAAACTGCCTCTGCTGAAAGCTACTCAAAGTATCCAATCTGTTCCCTTCAACATCTGGCAACACTTTGATAGTGTTTCTACTCTGTTTAACTTTCACCATTCGATGAAAGAAACCTGTATTATCGTCACCTTCCTGTAGCCATCTAGTTCTCGATTTTTACCTATACAATCTCTCCTACCCTCATCAACTCATGAAGCTCCTATGAAAAGAAGCTTGGATTGCAATCAAACTTACATCCACTGGGAATTTTCTGCTTTTCCAAAATTCTCTCTAAAATAGCTCTAAATTTTACCCTATTGAACTGCTTGAAAGTCTCCTTCAGTCTTCTCAGTTTCATATGAAAAATATTCATGGGACTACCTAAGTCTGGAAGTGACCATGAATCTTCAACAATTTGCATAAACTCAGCATCCCTTGTCTAGAAATTAAAAACTTGAAAGGTTTTGGTGGGGAGAAACTTTCCATTTTTTTTTCTTACCAATGCAGCACAGTGATCAGATGCCTTTGATGCATGAATTCTACGTGAAAGTGTGGGAAAGAAAACAACCACTGATCATTAATAAACACCCAGTCAAGTTTTTTTTTTTTTTTTGCTATATGGTCCAGTTGATGATTAGACCATGCGAAAAGAGTGTCCTGCTGATATATGATCCTTCAATGCATTCCGCTCAAGACATAGCTGGAACTCCTTGATATCTGAAGTTAAACTACTGAAGTTAGAGCTTTTTGATGGCCCCGTAACGACATTAAAATCTCCTACAAGAATCTAAGATTTCCCATTCATCCATCCACTAATGGAGCTTATATGAGACCATAACCTTTTCCAGTTAGTCCCATCATGCATACCATAAACTGCAGCAAAAAAAGAAGACCTTGGAGTCAATAATTATCTAGCATGCAATAGACTGATCCTTTTTTTTCTCACCATATTAACATTTAGATTGTCCTTGTAAAGAACCCAAATCCTACCATTAAACTTTTCTAAATAAAATCAACTTTCATCCTCCAAAGTGTTTTATAATGATAGAATGCATCTTTGTATGCTTTACTCTACTTTATAATATACAGGCTACATCTATATGTAAATCTCTTATTCTATTTACAACATGCTTTTGTCAAAGAGGGCAGTTTAATCCTCTAATATTCCAAACTAGTATGTTTATTAATGTCCTTTTGCTTTACCTCTCGAGGCAGAAATACCTGCCTCACTTGAGTTTCCCTTATCAATTGGCCCTTTCTTCTTGCTCTTTAGTTGCTTCATTAGATCAGCTGCCCCTGTAGCTGCTACTTGTAGCTTCCTCGGTGAACTGCAAATAGCCACTTTATCCTTCCCATCTACAACTACACTAGTGGAGGGCCATCCTCATTCTTCTCAGCAACAGAATTCAAAACAGAAAATCGATTGACGGATTCTGAGCCACAATGGTGACAGATTTACTTGTAACTTCTTCAATAACAGATACTGGCTCTTGAGAGATAGAGGCAGAACAATTAGGTCTAACTACTTCAGAAAATTCAGAGCCTTCCTTCATAGGTTGCTTAGGAACCAAAACCTTCGAAATTGACTTTGTTGGTTTGCTTGGACAATACTTACCTTTTTATGCGAAAGTACTATAAGAGCTGCACATTTGAAGAAGCCATGGAACCTCTACTAATATCTGAACAGAGGAGCCATTACGCAACTCAACATCAATTGATTGTGGCAATTTCAAAGAAGCATCAATTTCAACACACACTTTTGCATATGCAAGCCGTTGTCTACTAGCAGTAATCTTGTCCATATAAGAAGAATGCCTAAAGCACTAGCAATATAACTCAGACCCTTCATGGAATATAACTTATGGAGGTATATTTCCTATCTGAACCCAAACAGGTAGTTTCTTCATATTAAATTCCAAAGATTGCATCCCAGGCTCTCATTTCCTCAAGATAATGGGAATGTTCTGTGTATGCCTAAGGCCATGTTCTAAAACCCAGTCCCCAGACTATGAACTAGCAAATTGAAAGACAAAAAAGTGTCTCCCTGCTGGCTTAACCTTAATAGCATCCTCTTGACCCCAAAGTAAACTTACCATTTTCTGGACCAGACTAAAATTTGGAGGTCTCCAAATAAATTGAGCCACTAATGAGTTTCTCTATGGGTTAATTCCTTCCTCGAAAACGTCACTTGGCGGTCCCACTGTGATTTTCCCTTCAAAATTCGATGGCAGAAAGTACTGCATCGTTTGATCTTCAGATGCAGTGAAAAACGTCTCCAATCAGCGATTGTCACGTCTTCAGAGTTGGTTACAACCAACTTTCCTTTGTCTTTTCTTTCCTCTATTCCCCCAAAGCAATAATGGCTTTCTCTCGTTCTTGACCGATTTCATCAATCTGTTCGCCATTTACCATTTGCTTAAAACTTTGCCTCTGATTATCTGATCCATTCCGGAATAGTGGTGAGTCACAATCTGAATTGAGCTTCGAGAAAGCTCTTATGGAGTTCATTTTAGATCAAGAAAATACGCTAATACACGATACCGCAAACCCAGACAAATCAAGAAAAAGAAGATGAAAGAATAGAAAATGGACGAGGATTTGAAATCTATGAGAAAATTAGTGGACAATGGTGTGAAATGGCGAAAAAAATCTTTCAGCTCAAGAATCATGCTAAGCTCAGCTGAGAGCATTTTCTAACATGTGCCAATCATTTGTTTAGTGTACTGACGCCTAGTTGCACGATATTTTTCCCCAATCAGAAAATATCTTTGAGTCCATTGATTTTGTCAATAAGCCAGACGTAGGAAATTACCAGCAAAAAAAACCCACAGCACCAACTAATTTGTATCAATTGCAAATCATGTTTCTAAGCAAAAGTTCAGGCAATGCAATATTTTTATGTTGATCACCATATTTGAAGCTTTTAAGTTGAGTTTGATTTCTCTAACTTTGTTGCATCTCCATCAACTGTTTATATTCTTATTTGTCAAAGTAATTTATTTAGAGTTACAGATAGATTTGTCATGGAAGAGTTCTAAGATTAATCCGCTAATCTTATTGCTGGAAAAGAATGAGTTTCACGACATACAACAAATTAAACCCCAATTTTTTTCAATATTTTTTTTGTTTACCGTTATTTATCTAATTCGAAAAATAAATTGAGTGATTTGAAGTTTGATTTGGAGGCTTATGCTTGCATTTAAATATGACGTGAAAAAAAATTCTGATGTGGACATATTTAATTGGTTAAGGCCTACAGCCCATGTGGTAGCAATGGCCTATAAAATAAGTTCTTATTAACACCCCTAATCCCAACTTTCAACTTGCATTTACTTTAAGAGATCCAAAAACTTGGCTATTTGATCACCCTACACTATTTCCTCCTTCACCACCTTTCTCTATTTAGCGAGACCCTAATACGTAGATACAGGATACCCAACATTCCCTCCTCCCCTCCAAGCATCCCCAATACCAAACACGATAAAGATGATTTGGCTTCTCTAAATTCAATTAAATTCCAAAGCAATTATGTTTGATATTGTGTTATTATTCATGATTTCAAAACCTTCATAAACTTGGTATATAGATAAGTCGACTGTATATTCTTAATTTTAATAACATTATAATTTATATATTGCCTGCACATATCACCCCTTGTAGTTAGTTAAGACTCCAGTCCACCCAAAGAACATCAGGAAGAACTTTTTCCTCTTTCATTGCTTGCGAAGCACGAACACGCCAAAAACCCTCTCGTAGTGGTGTCGTACTGGTGTCCGACGCAAATACAACGTCGACATGTCAGAACACAGAAAAAAATAAAAATCTGGTTGGACACGATCCGAACTTGATCAAAATACGCTTGGATATAGCTGTAAAAAGAAAGAAGAAGAAGACGGTGAAAGGTGAAAAGAACAGCGGAAGAAAATAAAGATGCGACGGTGGAAGAAAGACAGAGGAGAATGGTGTTTCTTAAGGTTTCCTGATAATTATAATTGGGTTTGGGGCAAGTGTTAGTAATAAGCGCATTACAGTTCCATTAACCCAAGAGCTGAAGATTATTTTTGAGTTCTTAATAAAATAACAATTAGGTAAATTTGAATTTTAAAATATTTAATTAATTATTTTTTATGAAATAAAATTATTTAAAATCAATATTAATAATAAAAAATTAATTTGATTGCTTAAAATATTTTAATATAAAAGAAATTTGATAAGAAAAAGTAAAAATAAAGTTTAGTTATGAATTAATTAAAATATATTTAATATATTTAATTTTCACATTTTTGTATTGCTTTATTCTATTTTCTTTTTTAAATTACTGTATAGCGTACGAGTTGGTGCCGTGCCCATATTCCACGTTGGTGCTTCATAGTTCATGACATTTTTTCAGTTAAAAAAAGTTTTGAGAGTCATTAGACATGTTCATCGACGTATCAATAGAAGACTGAATGGATGACTGTAGGGATTCAGATCATAGAGTTAAAACGAAAATGATGCAGGGTTTCTACCTGTTTGCTCCCCAAGTCATTAAAATTTAATCCTGGATCAACTTCAATGTACACTATAAATTATAGGACGAAACAGTGAACATACTCTCAATTTTTTTTTTTTTGGGAAAAATACTCTCCAGGTTTTTGAGTAGTGAATAATATATCCACCCTCATACTTCACAGAATAATCAGCTTTAAATGCTATTTGTTTCCAGAAAAAAAATGTTTTACCAATTTGTTTTTTCGTTTTCTTTTTTTTACATTACATTGGCATTGCAAAAGAATGCCAGTCACATCCAGATAAAAAATCCATCTTTTGACAAATCCTAAACCATTTTTACAGTATCAATTGCCATTTCATGTTAATGTCACTTTCAATGTTCTGTTTTGATGCCTGCAACTCCCCTGCTCTCGAGCTGCTTCACCTTCTCAAGCAGTTCGTCCATGGTGACAGAACCATCCTACACGGAAACAGAAAATAAATAAATATATAAATAACGAAGGCAAAAAATCTGTTAGGGAAAAAAAAAAGGTTCATAGACGGAAATTATACTAACCCTTAATCTCTTCCTTAATCTCTCTTCCTCCTCGTCACGCCTTCTCCTTTCTTCTACAATCATATCAATCAAAACAATCTGCTCTTTGTCCAACTCTTCGCTCCGTTGTTGTTCTTGCTTGATCTGATTTGCAAAGAAAACAATCAAGCATGAAAATGCATATCATTCATGAAAAATCGTAAATAGAAAGTTCAAAATGCGAAACTGCCGGTGAAGATACTTGCAGTTCAAGTGATTTGCATCTCTCTCTTTCAAAATGTAAATCACCAATCATTTTATTCAATCGGCATCGAAAAAAAAAAAGAAGATGACATTCATATAGTCAAAACAGGACGAACTAATTAGCATAATCTTAAAAATATACGAGCATAGATTCAGGGAGAAATTCAAGTAACACCTTTCCCTCAAGTCATGACTCTCTTCTTTCAACTTGACTAGACTCTCCATATCACAATTACTTGACACTTTTCGATCTCTGTCGACACTACCTGCCTACATGTCGAGAATTAAATGTGCGTTTAGACTAAAAACTACAAATATATATATATATATATATAAATCTATGGAAAAACAATCCTATTGGTAGGTTTTGAATGATTTACTTATAAATGAGACTAGAGTTATATGGTGGATTATAGGCAGTGTTCATTACACAACTGATATATCGTTTTCGCCTAAACCTGATCATACAAGTGGATAAGGCTTCTAACATGACTACCAACACTGTTTTATGGTGGAAAGACTATAAACAACCAAATGAAAAATGCATAAGAAACAAATTTACCTTCAAATTTGAAAATTGCAGCATTGTGTCTGATGTGGGTTGTCGCTGAGATTCACCATTTGAAGGCGATGCTCTCGAAGAGCTTCCATCTTGATTTGCTTCATCTACTAGTGGTCTCCGTTCGAACTTTTTATCGAATTAAATTCTAGCACTTCCTCCAACAAAAATTTGCTCATTTTTATTTGAATGTGAAGAAGACATCTCCATAGGATTAGGGGTACCACGTACATGCCCATTTTGGTTGGGAAATGAAGATTTCTCTTTAATACCGGAATTCATGTTCGTGCCCTTGCTTGTCAAGCCCAGCTCATTCCGAGTTGGATGTAAAGAAGGCTTCTCTCTAACACATGAAACAAAACTCGGGTCTTCAGTGACAGAGCTCTTTGCAGGCCGCCTAGCTGCATAACCAACTTCGTGGCAATTTTTAAACCTTAACATAGAAAAGCAAGACAAAGTTAAAAGTCCAATAACCACCAATCCTTCAGACACAAATATATACTACACGAAGAAGAATCATGTTACACTGATATAAAACTGTTTAGTTTTAGCTTTTTTCAATTAATGTTCTTTAAGAATTGACTGCTAGATTTAATAATTTATTTGTAGCCTTCATGCACGTGGAGTCTTAAGTCAATCTAATATCTCTACAATTTCTATCGAGAATAATATCCTTGATAGCATATACTAACAATCGAAATTTTATTGTTATGAAACAAATAGCTAAATATGTAATTTCATTCCTAGACACGTAATGTGAAGTACAAACCAGTAGTCCTTCTGAATTCCGACAAGTTTTGCCTCCAGTCTTGAGAGCACAATAGTGCGCTCAAAATCTTGTTTGTCATGAGCTGGTTCGACAAAATTCGCCTCTAACACACCTGATGCAAAAAGGTCAAAATGAAAAGAGAGTTAAGAATCAAATGATCGGTATAAAAGGAAAGAGATTAAATATAAGTAATTATTCGAAATTCGAAGAAAAAGGAAGTACAAGCACTCCTCGGCCACTACTTCCAGCTGCATTCCACACCCTCCAGAATGGCTGATGGAGGAGTTATTTTTCCATGCATGAACAGAACATAAAAATATTAACGTCCACTGGTGTCTCACCCCATGATTTTGGAGCCTTGCGTAATTAAAAGAGGTAAAGAAAATAAAACTCTAACCTTGATAAGTCGGTTCTTGTGATACACGTTAAATCCTTGAACATCAATGTGGTATCGTGCACCCTTCACAAACCCGATTGTCACAGTTGCAACCATCTGTTCTAGAAGTCCGACAAAATTCTGTCAGTTTAAAAGAGTTTAAAGGAAAGAACAAATGAAAAATCCAAATCAGAGATTAAGCCTTATAGCGATTACATCTGAACCAGTAGGTGCTTTTCCAGCAACAATCTGAGGCCTGTATGTTATCTTCGTAGTGAGCATCATGTCATTGACAATGTTATGATGTTCGATATCTTTACCGCGCAGAATCATTCTAAAATTGATTGGAAGCCTGAGGTAGAGGATTGATCCATAACTCTATTAAGAATAAAAGGAGAAAAGATAATTAATCAACCATGGTAAGAAACTAAGCAAGAAATATTTGCGATTCCTTGCTGGACAAAATAGATGCACTACTTGTACTATATATTAAGATTTGAAATTTCCAAAAAGTTATAATCTTGGCCTCTCAATGTTGAGCTGAGTCAGTGGCTCAGATTATCAGATATGCTTGTAAGAACCAAATCCGATCTACACAAACATTCTTCTAAGAGTTCATACAATAATGTCATGGAAAGAATGGATGATCTATTTAATAATAGAGGTTTAAGGACAAAAGGAAAATTGAAACTAAATTAATGCACGAAAAATGGAATAAGGCAGTATAAGAATTCAAGAAAGTTTGTACACCACTAGCAGGAATGTTTAATTTCAAGAATAATACGCTCCTAGGGGAGTGCAACCAGCTTCCAAAGCATATATCAATGAATTCCTGACGAAATACTAATCGTAATAACACTAAAAAGAACGGAAAAGAGCTTTATATATCAATGCATCAGACTTAATATGAGAACATGACAGATTCTCAGAGACTTCCTCTTAATGAATGTCGATAAGTTAAGAAGTGCCTCGAGTTGTGAAATGTTTTTGCCATTTCTATGTTCTTTTCATCTCGGTTGACTCCTCTAATTTGAATATCCTGCAATTCCCAAACTTCAGAAGTAATTAAAATTTATTGGAAGATATGTCCAGCATCTTTCAGTCCTTAAAATTCAGAGAAAAATAAGTACAGTGCTATAAGAGAAGGTATTGAAGAAGTACATGTTGATCGGTGTCAAAATCTAGCTCCAGCTTTCCTTCATCATCCTCCCAAAGATTGTAAATTATTATGCGCGTACCATGATCATTAAGAAAATTGAACTAAATTGGAACAGACAAACAACAAGAAGACATCTCTTGTTGGTAGGGTTCTTTTATTTCCATCAAAATGTTTTAACATCAACATGAAAATAAGAATGAATAACAAAACTTACTTGCTCAAGTAGATCGGTTTCGGACATGTATGGTGACCACTGGATTATAGTCTCTAAATTTCTGTCCCAATCATCCTTAAAAGATCGTGTAATCTTGATCCAATCCTGTCCTCTTTGCACATAATCAATCTGTTCAATTCAATAGAAAGAAAGTTAGAAGGCATAGTCCTTTGGGAGTTATGACCAAAATTTGCGAAGATATTGTCAAGAAACAGTTGTACAGACATCAACAAGACGGTCAGAGAAGGAGATGAGCAAAATATAAACAACTAACATCTGGGAAAAAGAAAAAACAAACGTCTTAAGTAATGAATTCTTTTAGTTTTTATTAACCACAAAGTTTGCTTGAAATCGTTCGCACAAACAGATGATGTACCCCAAAACCACAATTGAACAAATACATGCATAAATAACTTAATTAAAGTCCACTTACTATTGGAACCACGATGTCCTCCTTCCCAGTTTCGGTCAAAAATGTGTAGGAAAGCACTCCAATACTCTTCGTTGGGCTAAGACAAAAAGAAATAATTGAGCAAGGTTAGCCGTAGGAGTTATAACAAACATTAACTTAAGCATGAATAAGATTAAAACAAAAAGTATGAACTTTGTTGCATTCTTAAGGTGTTTTTCATAAAGTTAATGCACGAATAATTAAGGAACCAACCCTTTTCCATCAGTCCCGGGACTTTGAGAAAACACAATAACATCTGCTCCAAGCCTCATAGTACTTGGCTTAAAACCATTTCCATCTGAAATTTAGTAAAACATATATAAATGACACGCGATAATGGAATTCAATCTTCAATGGGAGGACTTCTAAAGTAAAACACTTGAATTTGAATAAGAATATTGAATTTGTCTTGGACAAAATGAAGAGCAGCTTACATTGACCAATGGTATTTGCCATTTTGCTTTTTGAAGAATAACCAAGAGACAAGCATTGCCGCATTTTATCGGGACTCATTCCTCAACCATTATCTATAATCAGAGATAACGAGCATGTATAACAACAAATCAGGCTCATGAATTATATTGATACGATATAGCAACAATTTTTTTCTCAATGTTCTAACTGATTTCCGAGGTGTATATATTATGTTCTTTATGCGCATTTTGATTAGTTCGAAATTTATAAAGAAATTAATAAATCAATATACTGGTAATTACCTTCAACTAGCAACATCTTACAGCCATCTTTTTGATTTTGCAACATATCTATGCAAACATATGTAGCTCCATTGTAAGACTGACCAACGATATCTAGTCAGAATACGAGTACAAGAAAAGCAAAAAGAGGATTTTCCTGTCTGATTAAAAAATCTGCAATAGTCAAATACCTCGTCTGGCGCATTGTCCAAAAGCTCAGCAAAGGCTGTCCAAAAAGTAACTGAAAAAAAATAATTATCGAAGTTCTAATGGGAAAAAAAAATGCTAATATGTACTACCTCCAAGAGCCCATTTATGGCTGGTTGCATTTGAATGAAGAAACTTGGGATGAACCCTAACATGATCCATGCCAACTGCAAAATATCAATCTAAAAAATCAATATATATTTGATCCAATTGCTAGATGATACAAAAGAAAACATAGAAAATTATAAAAGTGACAAGATAGTATAACTTAGAAGAAAAATATTAAAAGCAAAATGCAGGCATTAACCAGTAGAAGACAAGGCAGAATCGCATGCATTGCCTCCACCTTCATAAACTCCTGCTTTCCAAAACTGCTTGCAAGCCCTTGAAAACTTATTTGGTAGACGGTTTTCAACAACTGCCACCGCAAAACTTTTCGAAACCGCTACAGCTTCCATCACAGATAAAGGTGCCGTCTCCGGGACTTCTACAGACAATGACTCTGGCCTGTCCTCCGGTGGAAGCGGAGCCAGAAACCGTGAAGGCAACGCAAAAACCGAATTCTCGGTTTTCTGTTTCTTGGTTGAACTAGAACCGCCAGACTCTTCAGACTCTCGTTTCTTTTGACCCACACTGGATTGGAGATAACTTAGTAACGAGTTGTCGATATCAGAAGAATCGCCACTGCTTATACTAGAACTGCTACTGTCACTGCTGATATTGATGGTGGGTTGTTGAGTTGGACTCTGTTGGATTTTATTGTTCAACTCGTTCGGTTCGGTTTTTATTCTGACTAGATTGTTATTAACAGGAGGAGTACAAGCCATTGAGATTGCAGAATTTGCAAAAGGTTTTTAGTTGTATTGCTTGGCGAGAGAGAGCTAATTGAAAAAATTCGGGACTTTGGAAAGGAGAAACAGACTTGTGTTAGGAAAAGACGAAAAGAAATATTATCTATAATATATTTTATATTTATATATGTATTAAAATGTATCATATCCATAAAAGTAAACCAAAATATTTTTAAAATATTTATTTTATTTTTAAAAATAATAAATTAAAAATAAACAGTTGATTTTTTAATTGAGTAGTTATTTTTTTTTAAATTCAAAAGCAAAACTAAAAAAAAAATAACTTTTAAATAGTTATTTTAAACATTAGAAAACTTACATATCTTTAAGTTTTATATACAGTAAATATAATTTTAATTTAGTTTTTATGTAATTTTTTTAATTAAATTAGTGATGCTTGAGTCATGACATAAAACTCAGTTAAGGGTTTCATATGTATATATATATAAGAATAAAAGCAAAAAATCATTTGAACTCATAAAAATAATCATCGTAGTTTATTGTATTTTTAAATTGTCATTATTAATATTTATAAAAAGTTTAATTTAATAAAAATACTTTTATTAAATGATGATATCAATTATTGTTTATTACATTATTTAATAATCAGTAAAATAATATTTTATAATTATATTATATGTATGATAAGATTAAGAATATATTTTTAAAATTTTTATCTAAATATTTAATCAAAAATAATATAATGATACTTTCATTCATTTAAATTTAATAATTGGTCAATTTATTTTGAATTGACAAAATTCTAAATTACCATTATAAATATTTTTATTATTAATAATATTTATCTAATTCAAAAGTAAGAAGTTTAATTAGATTAAAACACTTTTATTAAATAATAATATCAATTATTATTTTTATATTATTTAATAACCATTGGAATAATATTTTATTTTTATATTATATGATAAGGATTATATTTTTATAATTTTATCCAAATATTCAATCAAAAAGATAATAATAATTTCATTTGTTTAAATTTAATAATTAGTTAATTTATATATTTTAAGTCAATACTTATAGTCTTAGAATAAATGTCACTTAATTAGTCATGTAGTTAAATATCAATGAGAACTAAGATTTTTCACTATAAAATAGATGTTTTAATTGTTATTTTCATAAAATATCGAACATCAAATAATACTTTGTTAACTATAATTTTTTGTTTTTGAATACAATTTCTTACTTCTTATTTTTTCTTAGTATAGTTTTGGTTTTTTTCATTATCTATCATAAATTTTTATCTCATTCTTTCGTAGATTTAAAAATATTACAAATTCGATAGCTTAAACTTCTTTTTTTGTTTGCTAAAAAGATTTTTGGCTCTTTGGTGCGTTATTCTTTTTTTTTTTATGTGGTTTTGAAGTTCTTATTTTATTAGATTTATTTTGGTCAAAGCGGATTTCGATATATAGTAAAATTGAATGGATTTAAAAAAAAAAAAGGAATTCATCATAAAAGTTTTTAGAACTAAGTTATCTTTAAATTATTATCAATTAATTCATCATTTATGCGAAG
>JBBYHO010000005.1:11156888-11172646 GCA_038382025.1 Adansonia gregorii
CTCTTCTCTTCTCTTCTCTTCTCTTCGCCTTTTCTTTTCAATCACATCTATGTTTCACTAGTTCTCTTCCATTGAATGCTTTCAACTGTTTTCATTTTTCCAATTTTAAGATAAGCTTTTTATTTTATTTTTCTAATGCTGTTCTCAGTGCATGCAATCAAACTTTTCGAGATTCGTTTCTTTTCTTTCCTTTTCCTTTTTAAAATTCATTTAGGGGTTAAATTTATTTATCTAGACTTAATTTTTCTTGATTAACTTAATAATGGACGATACTAAATTTATTTTTCCCTTTTAAAACTTCAGCATGAGCTTAAAAACTTTTATTTATTTGTGTTAAACCCTTGAGTATTTTTTTTTAAAGGTCAAGCAACTACTGATGATCAATTGATTTATTTAATATATTTTTGAATTGGTTTATAGGTTTAATTATGATCTGCATGTGAATAAAGTTTTTCTTTTATTCAAAAGCATATTTCTTTCCTATTTTTTCCGACTCGGAATTTGTTGATTCTGTACTTGGAAAGTGTAATTATTATTATTATTATTATTATTATTATTATTTCCCATTATCTTAAACGAATTTGCATTTGTTCTTTTTATATAGTGTCTATGGAATCCTTACTGCGTGTTGTTGCATTTATTCTTTTCTATATAGTCTGCTGAGATTTGATATTAATGCTTTTCTAGAGTTGTTATGTATAGGCTTTTTGCTTTTGCTTTAAAGTATAAGAATTGTCATGGTGAATATGTTTGCTCTGTTTTGGGTTCATTTTTTGTTTGCATTTAAGTATTGTAAGGCATAAATGCATGGTCTGAATGCCTATTTCCAAACTATTTTTCCGTTTTAAAAGGATTTAGCCAAGCTTGAGATTGCTCTTGTGGCTTATGATTTAATGATCTGAGAATTTTCTATTTTAGTTCCATGTGAGGAGTATTTAATGTTTTTTTTTTTTTTTAAAGAAATACTGCTAAAACTATTGAAATGGTCCATGGGAATTCTCTTCTCAAAACAAGTTTTTGAGAGGAACCTTAAAGTTTGGATCATTATCTTGTCCTGTTAGTGAAAATTTTTGCTTTTTGATGATTAAAATGACTATTAGCTTTGAATACAATGAGGGTAATAAAGCAACTATTTTGATAATTATTTTGTGGTAGATAGATTACAATGTAGAATATCACTTTTTCTCTGTAGGAAAGTGGATTGTCACATCATATGAACTGGTGTTGGATATGAGTTTCAATTCTTGGCCAAGCTGTAGGGACCATAGCTTTAGGGATGATTTACTGGTTTGCATTCATCCTTCAAAAGATTGTTTTTTTCACATCCTTCATTACGCTAGTATACAATTTGGCTTACTTAATCGTCTTGCATTTTGCACACTCCTGCCCAATCACGTGGTTTTCCTTTGGTTGTTCTGCAATTCGATGTCTCCATTACAATGCTTATAGCTTTTGTAGTAACCAAATCTTCCCCTGCAGTTAAGATGACGTAAAAAAATTGGTTCTGCCACTTAATGGGGAGATAACCCCTAAAAAGTTCTTGAGAGAGAGAGAGAGAGAGAGAGAGAGAGAGAGAGAGAGAGCCATATATCCTTGGTGATATGTATTGAATGTTATATTATATCTTGGTATCAGACTTAAAGGAAATTCTTCCCAAAGTTTTGGACTTTTTTTAACCATGAGAAAAGAGAAATAAAAGTATCTCTTTTGGTGATATATCTGATTACAAGAGTTTGCCATCTTTTTTTTTTGGGGGGGGGGGGGGGGGACAGTGTCATTGAAGGCGTTTAAATGTTTATGCTAAGTTTATCCTCTTCTTTCGCCATAATGTTGGTTAATAAGACAAGTAATTTTAACGTTAGACCTATTGAATGAATTTATCGTATTTCATATTCATATATGTTGTCAACACCCTCTTTCTTTGGTCTTATCTGCGGTACTGCTATGGTAGCTTATTTAGATTAGATTTCTCTTGTTGTTAGTTGTAAGATTGTCATGTTTAGAAATTCTCAAGTTCAATTCCCTGAATCCTGCTTATTGTTGTTCTGCAGTGTATTTCTGAAACACTGGGAGCATATGGAACCCAATGGTCATAGGAGGGTGAGGAGAAGGGATCATCTTGTCCTAGAAAATGGGGACACTGGTTTATCATATTCTGTCGATGAACTAGATCCATGGACTGCATGGGCATACAAACCTCGTACTATTTCATTATTATTCATTGGTGCATGCTTTCTTATGTGAGTGCACTGCTTAATATATACTTCCTCTTATCTGTAATTCAGCTATAAATTTTGCATTTTTTACCCTTGTTAGATTAGCATAACATCTTTTATGTTGTTTTTCGCTTATCTTTCCTTAAACGTAGAATGTTCTTTTGTCATAGAACTTCTATATTTTGCATTGAATTTAAGCTCATGTTTTTGTTGCAATTGACCGTCAATCTTTTGGTTGTCATCAACCGTATGGTTGTCTGTGGGTCCTAATTTTGGAACTTTGTTTCTGTTGCATGTGCATAAGATCTGGAAAAGATTTGCTAAAGTAAAGCTTAGTTCTCAATTTCAATTAGTTTTTCTGCTAGTCTCCACCATTGTAGATATTCTTGATGCTGCTATATTGTCACCAACATGTTGAGTGAGTCAAGGTTTTGAGCCAGGGGATGGGTCTGTTTTTCAAAGAGGACATTATGGTTACAATGATGCTGTGGTGTTGGAGATTATTTTAGAAATTTTAGTAAAATATCATGGCAGCTTACATAGTTGTTTCGAATCTCTATCATTGAGCAAATGTTATTCAAATACAGTAATTTTTTTCTTTTCCATTTATGCCCTTGTAAAAGTAACTGTATTGTAAGGCAATTGCTGTATTATCTATTTGACTAAATGCATCACTGTGAAATTACACATTTTTCTTCCATCTAACATGAATGTGATTTCTTTTAATACTGTTCCATAATTTTTTTTACCAGTTGGAACTATTACCATGTCCATAAGTTGTATCCTACTGTTTAATTTGCTTTTGCTATGATACATAGCAGAAAACCATGAATAATCTGGACTTTTTTTTTTCCCTTTATTTTAAAGGAATGAACCTCATTCTCTTTTTTTGTGTAAAATTTGCTCCCAATTCTTATATTACTATTTATTTATTCATTTGTTGTCTGTATATGTCTACCAGTTGGGCAAGTGGAGCCCTTGATCCTCAGAGCAGTGTATCTGGCGATCTTGTAACATCTGTAAAAAGGTTTCTATTTATTTCTAATGGAATTTTTCTGTCTTCGCTTTTTGACTTGCTAACATATTTTAAGTTGCTCATGTGGGCTATTTTTGTAGGGGTGTATGGGCAATGATTGCAGTTTTTCTAGCTTATTGCTTGCTGCAGGCTCCTTCTACGTAAGTTCTTGGTTTGTTTTCTTCTGTAGAGCTTGGTCTGTTTAATCATTTGCCATTGGATTCTCTAATATTTGTGTCTCTAAAAGTTTGCTTGTGCATTCTTGTTATCTGGTGGTATGACTGCGACTATTTTTCTCCAGTAAGTTGCTTTTGCTTTTGGAGAATTCACTTTTTAAAAATTTGGGAGTCAAAACCTTGTCGCTTTATATGAGGGAAGAAACCGGGAGATGGAGTTAAGTATTAAAGGAGCAATATTATAATCTTGGCTTGCAGTCCTTGCATCATATTTTCCTTGTCTATTTCGTCCGTAAAAGCCATTCAGTTACATTTCTCTGCTTTTTCAAACATCGTGCGAACTAAGATGTAGAATGGTGTAGTCTTCCATTTGACTGATACATTTACCTTGGTGCATTTCTTTTGGTTGGTTGCATTATTAGTTAGTAGCCGGTTTAAAGCCTCCCAACCCCAAGAGAAAAATGAAATTTATTTGGCATTGATTTGCGTTACAATTCTTTTGGTCCATTAGGAAACTTTCTGAGAAAGCTACAGAATAGATTTTTTTCTGACACCTTTTAGAAACATTGAATTTTGAATTTTCCTTTTCAGAATATATATCTAACTAAAAGATACTCAAACTTCTGATATTTTTGTGATAAGCAAGGCTGAAAAACTTGACTTGGAGATTATCAATGACTTTCAGGTGGTATCTCTAGGCTATTAAAGCAAATACATTGTTAATGTTGCCTGTATGTTATGCTGGGTGAAGAACTAACTCATCTCTATCATCATTAAGTAACTTTATTTTATAGATATTACAGTGTTATTGCCGTAGTGGCTTTAGATGCATCAAAGTTTTACATTTCAAAAAAGGTTGAACCTTATAATGCGGCAGGGCACATCAAAAGAGGATTGCGTTTGCTATAAGATCCCCTCGATCAGCTCTAAAGTTAAAATGGTTTTGATGATGTCATAGCAGTTCTAATATTATTATACTGGCTGGAGAAGATGGTGACAGAATTCTATGAATTTTGTTTATGGGTAATTATAGAGTTTAATCTGTATTACTTTCCTTTGTGTGTGAATCTGTGTTTTAGTTACCAGAGTTTTGTATTAATATGGTTAGTGGACTGCTAGTTTTCTTACTCTTAGCAGATAAAATATTTTTAACTTCTTTGCAGGGTCCTTATTCGGCCACATCCTGCAATTTGGCGTTTAGCTCATGGAATGGCTGTTGTTTACCTTGTTGCTCTCACATTTTTGCTTTTTCAGGTTAGTTTCCTAATTTTCAGCTTTTGTTTTTTTATCTGTACTGTTTGTCCTTTTGCAATGTTTTTTTATTTATTTATATTTTATGTGCGTAGTTGTATTCATATGTGCAGCTTTTCTATGTGTTCTTAGCCAATATTATGTACTGCACCTGGACTCTTTTAGTTGATCTCTTAGAAAAATCTTGCAACTCATAATTGTTAGCATATTGCCCCCACCCCCCTTGTGCTGCTTCAGAATTTAAAGCTTTTGGTACCATTAAGTGCTAACATGTCATTAGTTAAGAATATCAGAAGACGCTCACCCTTGCAAAATAGAAGCTGAGGTCCACTAATTACAAACACTAAATTCCATCTCTCTTTCTTTCTACATATGCATAGAAAAACATGGAATATTCATGGATCTATGCGTAAAGGGTTGTAACTCAGTATTGTTCTGGAATGGTTCGTATACTCACACCGAAGCTGTTATCCATAGTTGAATACATGGTTAGTGACGGTTGCTATCAATTCTGTTTTCCAGAAGCGTGATGATGCCAGGCAATTCATGAAGTTTCTCCACCCCGACCTTGGTGTTGGTACTGCTTTTGACTTTGAAGGGCTTAGGGTTTCATACTTGTTCTGCTATTATAATTATATTGAAGTTTCTAGATAATTGTTTTCATCTTTATGCAGAGCTACCAGAAAGATCGTATGGTGCTGATTGTCGCATATATATTCCTGAAAATCCCTCAAGCAGGTTTAAGAATGTTTATGTACGGATCTTTTTGCACAACCTGGCTTCTCTACTTTATTCTACTTATTTCACCTCTTTTTTGTTAGGTATTTATTTTAGTTGCATGCTTGAGCCCATGTTTCTTGATGCAAATTATATGATTTTTTATTTCATGCTTCTAATATTTGTTATGTATAAAATAATATATATTTCTAGGAAACGCTATTTGATGAATTTGTACTAGCCCACATCTTTGGTTGGTGGGGCAAGGCCATTTTAATCCGCAATCAGCCACTTCTCTGGGTCCTCTCAATTGGATTTGAGTTGATGGAGGTAAGGTTTTTTTGAATGGATGCACCTCTTGTTTTTCTTCTTGTTCTCATTCACCATTTAGATGTATTAGTATTGATAAGTCTATGCACGTCCTTACCGTCTGTTTCACATCAATAAACTAACTACCATGATGACATATACAGTTTACCTTCCGACACATGCTACCCAACTTTAATGAGTGCTGGTGGGACAGCATTATTCTTGATATTTTGACGTGTAATTGGTTTGGTAAGATCCTACATTGCCATTTTTGTTTCCGTTTCTATTTCATTTTTCCTTTCGTTTCTTTTCTTCATCTTTTTGCCATAGGTTGTAGCTTATGGGATTGTCTGCTCCTGAATCATGGAAGTATCCACAAGCAATTGGACAATATATATTTGCTGATCGGCCTGGTTTTGGAAAAATTCTATTTTGAGTTTTGTTATCTATCTATTCAAATGTTTTTTAGAAAGTTTGTATGTGGTGTGATAAAATAAAATCATTTTGGTAGGAATCCTATTTTCTGCGTCAATATTCTCAAGTAGAAAATTTCATCCGATTCAGACTAGTTCTGCGACTCCCAACCCCATCATTTAGTCATTATTTGTTTTTAGGTGTATAAAAAACAATCTTGCTGCCATCCTATTTGATATTTCTGGTTTTGCTGCTTTTTCATGTATATCAACACTTTTTTCATTACTAGAATAGTAGAATATATGCACATTAACCACATTTGAAGCGCAAAGGCAGTTTGCTTTTTCCAAGTAAAAAGATAGTTAAAAAATAAATAAATTTAAAGTGGATCCTAATCATGGTCCTCAGGAAGGCAAAGCAGTACTATAACTCTTATCTACTATGTTATTTTATTGTTTTGTTAGACTTTTATGTAATTTAATAGCCAAGCTTGTGTTACTTAACTCATGAGTCATGACAGCACATAGTGACTCCCTGAATATAATAGCATGAATGTGGGTGTGGAAACCCTTCATATGATAGAAATCATTTGCTTTACTGTTTGTTCTCCCCTAGTTAAGTTTTCTGATATGTGCAACCTAACCTAGAATAGCAGTTTTGATATGTGCCAAGTTTGTGCTGTGATCATGAATACAGACTTCACTTTTCGTTTTATTAGATTCTGGTCTGGAAATAAAGAGGTAACAATTCTTCAGCCTATCTTGATTTTTGACTTCATATTTGGTTGCTTGTAGGTATATGGGCTGGAATGCATACTGTTAGGTACTTTGACGGGAGAACTTACGAGTGGGTTGGCATAAGTCGCCAGCCTAACATCATCGGCAAAGTATGTTCTTGTTGTGCAATTACGTTTTCATAAATGTGAAAAATGCTGCAATTTTTAAACCTTAGTCTGCTTGGAAATGGAAATATGGTCCCTTTTCCTTTTGTACGTAGTTTCTTGTTTTTTTTGGTTTCTCCCCTCCTGTTTCTTATATTTTTCACTTGGCTTGGAAACTTAGCTCGGCTTCACCTTTTAGTTGCCTTTTTAGAATTTTTGAATCTTTCATAGACCAATGTAGTTTAAAATTTTCTGGTCATGCAATGGTCATTGCACTTTGCCGTTGTCAGGTTAAACGAACATTAGGACAATTTACACCAGCGCAGTGGGACAAAGATGAATGGCACCCGCTGCTTGGTCCTTGGCGTTTCATTCAAGTTCTCAGCCTTTGCATTGTCTTCTTGACAGTAGAACTTAATACATTCTTCCTAAAGTTTTGTCTCTGGATTCCTCCTCGAAACCCTGTGATTGTGTATAGGTTGATCTTATGGTGGCTAATAGCAATACCAACGATTCGTGAGTATAACTCGTACCTCCAAGACCGGTACTCTCTCTTTCTCTCTCCATTTGTTTTGGATGCAAAATATATAAAATGCCAGGAAAAAGTAAATAACCCAATGAAGAATTTTCTTGTTTCATCTAAACACTTTCGAATTTTTTTTTTTTTTTCAGAAAACCAGTGAAAAAGGTTGGAGCATTTTGTTGGCTTTCCCTTGCAATTTGCATTGTTGAGCTTCTCATTTGCATCAAGTTTGGACATGGTATGTTCCAACTCCCAATTATCTTAATTGTTTTTATGCTAATGAGTGATAATGATACTCCGGCTGAGTTTCTTCCCCGGTTTGCAATTGCGTATTATTAACATCTTTTTCTTTTCAATTACTTTTTGGTTTTCCCGACCCATCAGGTTTATATCCGAAGCCGATGCCAAAATGGTTGGTAATATTCTGGTTGTCTATTGGGGTGGCTCTTGTTTCATTCATTCTCATTTGGTCATGGAAATTGCAGCAGAGTTACGGCAAAAAAAGAAGATAATTTTGGGAAATGCAGTCTGTTTGAGTTATTATAATTATTCATTGGTTATTTACTATTATAGTATTGATGTGGGTATCCCTCGATGTCTATAAATGCCGTATTGCTTTTATAAATTGTAAATGCTTATTTCTTAATCTTAGGTAGTGGATCACAGATTCAATTGCAACCACAAACATATTTTGTTCTTTGTTATTAGGATAGTGTGAGAAATGCTCCCAATTTCACAGTTTTGTTTTGTGGCCAAAAGTTCCCCACTTGTCCCATTATGAAATGTTTCAGATTTAGAATTCCTCTGATCATTTTTCAGGCGCAATTTATTTTGTTGCATATTATGGCCACTTTACTTTTAAAATGTGTTAAATCTTGTAGGAGGGGAAAAAGAAGTTGAAAAAAGGGAAGCAAAATGTGTGGATTTGCAATTTTCTTTTTTTATAAAATCAGAATTTTTAAATGTGTAAAATATTTCTTTTAATATCTTTCTTTCTCTCTATTTTCATCTTTGAAATTTATTTTTCTTTCATTTTTCTTATTTTCTTTATTTTGCTTTCTACTAAACACAGTGTAAGGGGAAAAACATTTTACATTTTACTTTCTCTATTTTTCTTTCTATGTGTAGAGAGCGTTTAGTACGATGGAAAGTTTTACTTTCAAAATAATTAGATTTTTACCAATTGTGTCATAAAATGTTCACTTTTTTATGGAACGTAACTTTTCTTGGAAAATTATTTTCCTACCATTATAAGAATGTGATTCCCATTAGAAAAGAGGGGAAATAACTTTCCCATATAGTTGGAAAGTTAAAAAATGCTTTAAAACAAAACTATCTTTCTTCATATTTAAAAATTTGTAGCTAAAATTTGTTTTACCCAATATTTTTACTAATCACAAAATCATGAAAATTTAATTAATTTTTAAATTATTTTAATTACTAAATTTTTAAAATTTATTGTTTAATTTAATAATATATTAAATTTGAGATAACTATGTTATATTTTTTATTTAAAATAAATTAATTATTATTTTAAGAAATAAATCGACTAAATGACATGTTTGTTAATAATAAATTAATGTTTATTAATAGTAAATATTTTTGAAAATGTAAAAATATAAAAAAATTTCTATTAAGGATTTTAAGCAATATTTTTTTATAACATATTTTTAGTAAAATATTTAATGAATTAAACATGGTAATATAACTTTTTAAGGATTTTAATTAATTTTTTTTATGTATATCAAACGTTGTAATTTTTTACTTTTCTAGCAAGTATATTTTTAGGAATCACATTCCTTTATAATCGTAATATGAGAAAACATCAAACGCAACCATAGTGTAAGGGAGGAAAAAAGAAATGGTTTCTGCTGAGTTTTCCAATAATTTCGCAAGGGGATACTTTGGCAGGTTCACAGAATTAGAATTTTAGCATATGATCGGTAGGGGTGAGCATTCGGTCGGTTCGATCGATTCGGTCAAAAAAATCTTCAAACCGAATTAACCGACTTAGCTAGAGAAACCGACCGAACCGATCGACATTTTTAACCATAACCGAATTAACCGAACCGACTAAACTTCGGTCGGTTTGGTCGGTTAGTTCGGTCAAATCAGTTTATTGGGTCTTGGGCTAATAGTTATATATTTGGGTTGAAAATGAGTTTAATTGGGCTATTAATATATATAAATATATAATTATTAAATATTAAATATTAAAAATTTGGTTAAGTCGGTTACTTCGATTAATAATTTTACTAACCGATAACCGACCGAATTAACCAAATAAACCGACATAAAAAATCGACATAACTATCAAACCGACTTAACCGAACCGAGTTAACCAAATTTTATCGGTTAAATCGGTTAAATCGGTTTGAACCGATTTATGCTTACCCCTAATGATTGGTATGCAAATATTTTTGTATGTCACTATCGTGCAACCCTTACTTTGTTCCCGATTTTTATTTTTCTAAAACTGTTTAATGTTATAATATTTAGTTTACATATAACATAAAATATAAGTAATTAAGTTATATACTGTAACTTAATATATAACATAGAACATAAGAAAAAGCAATTAAGGTAACACTTAAATTTCTTGATTTTTGGGACCTTAAATGAGTTATTGGATTAAAGTCATTTTTTTGAACTTTAATGAAATTATAAGCTTCGAGGTTGCTTATATGGACTACAATGGATTTCTATTTGGACCATTAACTTGGGTTGGGATTGGAACACATTGGGTCGGCCAGTCCACTTATTTTGTCTACTTAATTTTAGTTATATTTTTATTTTATTGAAAAGAAAAAAGAGCCCTGTTCAATCTAAAACAAGTAGTCTCCTCCAAGATTCCAAATCATAGTGCAGGAAGAATTCTTTTTTTTTTTTTTTTTTGAGTAAGTATGGAGGAAGAACTTTGTTTAATGTTGGAAATCAGATTTATTTTAGAAACCAAAAGTGGAATTTCACACAAATTAAACCACAAGTGATTGATGGCAAACGTTTACCCGACGAAGGTAGTCTTGATGGCTCAAGGGGCAACAATGACGGGATTCTCTAGCAAGGATTAAAGCCACCGTGAGTGAGAGCCAAGAGGCATCTTCCACGTTTGCATTTTGATGCTTATACCAGCATGTATAGAATAGCTTGTTTAGGGAGGGAAATTATATGTAATGGGAAAATCCGAAATTTGAATATAAAAATCAATTTAGTTAATATATACTTTTATTTTTAAATAATAACATTTAATAAATTTTAATTTTAATATTTATGATTTTTTTCTACACCTAAAACTCTTTTACAAAAAAAAATCGAGATTTTCGTGCTCATTTTTAATATATAGATTTTAATCATCAATGTAATATTAAATGTGATATGATTTTGATCCAAAAATTATTTTTATAGTAGCTTTGGAGTCAACTACAAAAGCTTTTGAGTAAAAAGCTAGTTCAACGTTATTATTACAGTTGAAAAAATAATGTAAAAAGAGATTATATTAGAATAATTGATAAATTATTTAAAGTACTATTCAAGTAAATTAATATTAAAATATATTAAAAAATAAATTTAAAGCTTTAAAGTAATTAATATAAAATATTATAAATTTAAATTTAAAAATATAAAAAATACTTTTAAATATTAATAAAATCACTTATAAAACTAGTATATTCTTATTCAAATATGTTTAATGCAACATATTTGAAACATAATTAAAAAAAAAGTTGTTATATAATTTTCATTGAAACCGAAGGATTTAACTGATGATATTACTGTTAAAATGCAAGTAAATGGGTGGCCGTTGTTGTAATTTCCGTTCAAATCTATGGGTTGGAAACGGCAAAAGCACCATTATAGTAGCTAATTCAGCTTATGCCTCTTCTGTCGTGCAAGGCTTTTCGCCCGTCAAACTTGTTTATCATCACCGTCAAAAGCACCGTTTAGCCGCCAAGTGGTAAAGTACTTTTGTAGTTTACAAGTTATAATTTGAGAAAAATAAAATAAAAAAATTCCTTTTGTTTTAAAATTAATAAATTATGACGGAACCACCTTTAATTATTTTGACACATATCAATATAAATATTTATATAATTTTAAAAAATGACTTAGCCTGCATTTTTAAATATTGTTCTTTTAGATATTTCAACATTGATTATATTTTGCACGAGTTGAGATTTTCTCTCGTATTTTTTTATCAATTATTATTTAATATTACTTTAATCATCATTCATAAATTTAATTTTAATTTAATTTTAATAACTTATAAATAAATTTTATAAATATAAATAATATTAATAAATATATTAAAAAAATAAATAAAAATGTAATGAACGTAAGCCCAATCCATTTTGCACTATAATAGTAAACATTAGAAAATTTCAAACCAAATTTTTTACAGGTTTTCCAAATACACTTTTTTTTTTTCAAATCGAATTTTTTTAATGATAACAACAATCCTAAATTAAAACCTTTATGGAATTGAGTTGAGATATTATCTTAATAAACTTTGCTATCGAGTTCTGATTACGATTGTCAGTATTATATCAATAAAGATTATATCAATTGAAAAAAATTGAGTAATATCAATATCTTATCATTTTAGTTTTTATATTGATATGTATTAGTAGTAATGATATGCACTGGCATGTACAAGTTAGTACAAGGTTTTAATTCTTTTATTTTTATTTTAATGATTCCTAAAACTTTTTAGTCAAAATTATTTTATATGTTTCATTCAAAGGTAAAATATATTTACTGAATTATAGTTTTTGAATCTAATTGAATAATCATTTATTATATTTTCTAATATTTTATATTTATTTTAAATATTTTAAATATTAAATATTAAAAATTTTATATTTTTTTGCGTATATAATTGAGGTATATTTCTACATACATATGTATATAATATTTTGGGCCAGTCCATTATCCCGAGCATAACGTCATAGAAGTTTGATTTATGTTCAAATAATTGTATGATAATCAATTGATATAATAACAAGATGAAATCTCATTGATACTATATATTTGGTAAGTTCATTTTTTTTTTGTTTGTGTTTAAGCCTAAATTCATCTTAAAAATTTTCATTTTGAAGCAAATTCGTCGCACATGCAAAGTAAATTTCTCTATTTTTTTCAATAAATAAATTCATTAAATTCAATGCAAATCATAAGATTAAGACTTCTAATTTGTTTGGTGGTTATTTTTTTAATTATTAATCATAAATTAAATTTTTATTTTGAACCAATTCCATACATATATGAATAACAAAATAGTGAAGAAAGAAGTTCTGAACTCTAAAATTCCTGACCTGAAGCATATGCTGTGCAAGGGCTTTGCTGCCAATGCCATACCTCTCATGCATTGTCTTATTAAACATTGACCAAATACAGGCCGGCACTTTTAAATAGGTAGTTATATTGTAAGCATTTCAATTACATTTGGTATTATTGGACAACACAAGCATGACTTGTCCAATAAAAATGAAAATAATAAAACATATACGACATACCATGTTTGAATACAATTAAAAAATGTTTTTATATTCATATTTTTATTTAAAATTTTGATACGTTTAATCATCTATATAATTGACAAGAAAAAAAAAATACAAAAGCCACACATATTTAGGACTCGTAGGAGTTAAACTTGGGCAGAATAATAGTAGTACATGATGGTTTTAGTAATAGTAACTCGCTTTGAAGTCCTAATTTTGGGGCTTTCTTCTGTTTTTTTTTTTCACATTTTATCACCACATAATCACACGACTAATTAGTTCATTCAGGGCATGAATCGACTCTTGTACCGTTCCACAGGCCTTGACACTTACCAGGACCTCTCAATTTTTCCTGAACTCAATACCATGCCGGCGCCCAATTGCTCCTGACATGCTACTGAGATGGTCACCATTTTGATTCCCAAATCCCATGATCACAGGACCACAACAATCAAACAAATCTGGGATATAGTTTGCAGAGCAGATCCAAAGGCTTATGCTTAAATATTATTTCCTTCGATCATGGCATCTTGAAGTAAAATATTATTTTCTGGTTGTTACTTTTTTGTCAATGATGTTCAAAGAGGACCAGCCCGCTAAATCCCTCGTGCTTATCGAAATACTTGTTTATTACTATGTGGAATATGGGCTGTCGAAAGCTTTTTTTTCCATCTGGTCCTTCCTCTCACTATCTCTTCATTTTGAGTCTCCCCTTTGATTTGGAGGAGATGTGTATATCCATACGTCTTCATATCCAAGGGGCCTAGGTGTCCATTTCCTCCCATGATTCCATTTCCAGATGCCAAAACCATATTTCTAAGTAAACTTTGATCCACCTCATTTGCAAAAATTTCATCATCTTCATGATCTGGTTGGCAGAGTGATTGAACTAGTTCTGAACTCCCGCATTCCCTTCTATATTCTAGTATAATACTAGATAGCTGATGAAACTCCAAGAATTTGTCAGGGATTGTCTGCAACAAAATAGTGATGAAAACGTTGAGATCGATTGGATTTGAGACGGACATTTAATATTCGATGGGAGTTCTTCGTTTTTTTACCTCAAGCATCCATCTTACATACTTGACATTATTTACGTGTTGGTTCATGTCCAAATCACTCCTCTTTGGCTACAAGTTACATAAATAGCAGAACATATAGTTAGTCTCTGCTCTTTCATCCATAAATTCCGTTAGCTGTTGAAGCATATATGATTGTAATTTGTAAATTCTGATACTTACTTTCAAATCGGAGCTAACATATTTGGCTTTATTGTCTAACTTAACAATTTTCTCGGGAACATCTTCTTTGATTGCTTGTTTCTCTATAAACCAAGGAGAAATTTCATCTCTCACTTCCTCCGGCATCTTCGAGAGTCGTCTTGTTTGCTCGTTCATCATTACCCAAGTGCTGTTTCATGTTTATTTTTTTATATTCCTTAGGGAAAGTGTGATTATTGATAAAACTAATAATATGATAAATACAAGGAATTGATGGTAAATCGTAACTTTCCAATGCATAAATAAATACCTAGTAGCACGTGCATAAGTGATGCCAGTGGCTTGACTCCTGATTAGCCAGTCTCGCCTCATCCCATTCTTCCCTGATGCTCCAACCCACGTGTCGATTTCGACTACCTCTCCCCTGCACCAGGTAAAAGATGGTTATTTGACTGGCAAACATGGTTAAAAATTATCTCGTTTGCGATATTATTATGAGCTTATCATCATCAGAAAATCTGTAGTCCGAGTGAATTTTATGATGAAAAGGCTTACCATATAGGATAGTGATCGATTTGGACGTGCATTCTGGAGACCACCCATATGAGATTTTTCTGCATCATTCCATGTGTAGCTCCAAATCCATTGCTTAGAAGTCCAGACATCCATACATGATTTAATGCTGTTTCCTACACATATATATGAGAGTATTTCTAAACATTACAAATCGTTTATCTGCATGCAATAAACTCATTTAATGCTTTTATACATCACCTGGAAAAGATTAAATAGGCTTTCCAGTGTAGATGTTTTATCAGGTCCGACTTCATATGAACGAACGACAACTGTCTGTCTGTACCCAACTCCTTTTTCAATGATGAGCCCTTGACGGTAAGGGTCAACCAGCTTCTTCTTTGTGGGAATCCTTTGCCGAATCTGCTCTTCGCTTATGTACCCATTTTCATGGATGGTAGGGAGTGAAGTGCAAGCTTTAACAGCTACTCCAGCAATTTCATTCGACGTATGATGCTTAATAATTGGCCTTGCTGAAATACTCCCATTAACTTTGATATCAACTGATCCATAATCTCCGTGGTTATTATGATTACCATTATTGGAACATCTTAAGGGAAAGTAGATTAGGCAAGAGAAAGTAGCCATTGCTTGCTCTCTTGCCTAGGTGTGGAAAGTTTGGAACAGAGTAAGTGCCAAAGAAATATTTTATACCAATTTCCTGGCGGACGTATCAAAGACTGTTTCTTCGTAAAGGACAAAGCTAAGCAGCCTTGTTATAGAAATTCTCATTACAAAGAGAGAACGTTGTCTGCGTCTATTGATAACACCCATTAGATTCTAGTATCCACCACGACAATCTATGCTTGGAGTGACATATATATGTACAAATTTTTAATTATTAGTGCATTGCACGTACAAAATATAAAATTTAATTAATTAATAATAATATACACATTTAATAATTACTTAAGTTATAGAGAAATTAATTATATTTTAATTTAATTATAAATTTATTATATAAATGTG
>JBBYHO010000005.1:11185093-11196457 GCA_038382025.1 Adansonia gregorii
GTGTCAATATGTCATTGGTTGTCTATGTTAGAGGTTGACTAATGATAATAGTACTAGGTGCCAATATGCTTAATAGAATGAAACTTTAGATACTAATTTGATAAAAAAAATTCTTTAAGTACTAAATTAAAAATTGAGGTAAACTATATGTACCAATTTTATATTTAATCTTTTAAAAAGTGATAGTTATTAACTGATTGATGAATGTTTAAAGAAAAATGCCGGTGGTCAAGATAGTGAAGGTTTTTGAAGAAGTGAAAGTTTTTGTTTTTTTTGATATTTTATATAAAATATAAAATATTTTTTTATCATTTTTATTTGAATTTGTATCACTTAATTTAATGATATTAAACTTAATCAAAAACTTTATCAATAATATAAATATATAAAAATTATATATCAATGATAAACTTTAATTCATAAGTAGGATTCAATAGTTACCACCTGTCTTTTAATATTCAATCAAACTATCAATTTTTTATAAAGATCTATGTTGATGGTTGTTAATTTAAGGATTCAATTGAAAATGTATAAACTTTATTTTGCCATCGGCTTTTTAGTCTAATGACTAAGAGTAAATGGAGTTGACATGTATAATTTAAGTTCGAGTTTAAATATTTTTTTTTATCTTTTAACTTATCAAATGATATTATTTTTTTATCGGTATTGGAAATAATCTTATTTTTGTGTAACTTTTGTGAGTAATCCCACGATCAAATTACTATGACACTTCAACATTTTTAATAAATGTAAATGATAATCATGTGAAATACTTGTGTTATTATTATTTTTTTGCCAAAAAAACACTTTATGTTATTTAATAATAACAATTTCTTTTTATTTGTGGAAAGAGGTTCATAATCGCTTCTTTTAAATATACCGAATCCAGCAGTGATTAGCATATTTTTATGACACTGCAAATTTCTTGCCATATTTACTGTTGGAGGGCCTGAGGTCAAATATGTATGGGCCGTATGGTATCCAAATTGAGGGCACTCAAATCGGGTGAATCAGAGTGGAATGGAACAGCATTGCAAGAGTGGTCATCACCCAGTTCAACCTTCGTTTTCCTCCAAAATCCACCCTTAGACTTCCGCATCCGCAGGTATGTTGGTAGCTTTGCTTCTGTCTTAATTAATTTTGGCAAAGATTAGGGATTTTTTTAATCTTAATTCCATTTCATTTATCTTCTTTCTTTTATGATTACGGGTTTTATCTTAATAACTTCTGTTGATTTTCTTGGAAACCTAAAATATTAATGAATCTGAATTGAATCAGTTATTTTGTCTAACTTACGTTGAAATCTGAAATTAACGCACATACAAAATCCATTTAGGGTGTGGGAGTTTTGTTATCTTAATCTAGGCATGGATCCCACAAAGCAAGAAAAAAACCAGAAAAAAGCCCCTCAGACAATGGCTAAGAAGGAAACCGAAGAGTTCCAATTCGTTGTTTACAATACCATGACTCAGCAAAAAGAGGTCTTCAAGCCCAAAGTCCCTGGAAAAGTTGGCATGTACGTATGCGGTGTTACTGCGTATGATTTCAGCCACCTTGGGCATGCTCGTGCTGCTGTTGCCTTTGATGTCCTTTACAGGTATGTATAATTTGTTCACTGAGAAATCCCTTCTGTTTTTCTTTTGCTTATGAATATAACTTGGTTGCTAACTACATTTTGGATTGGAAATATATAGGTACTTACAACACTTGGGCTATGAGGTTACTTATGTTCGGAATTTTACAGATGTTGATGACAAGGTCTGAATTTTGATCCGATCTTCTCTTTAGATTTGTATTGCTGTTTTAGTTGGGTGCAATGTCGTTTTTGTTTTTTGGTGTTGAAGTTATACTTTCTCATTTTAATGCAATGAATTAAACTTGATATAAGATCATTTGCACATAAGGAAGGTTTTGAAACCACAACTTAGTTTTTGTTTTTTTCCTTTTCAAATTTATTTGAATAATATGCTTACCAAATATGTCAACAGTTGGCTTGAATAAATGCTTAAGGACTTATGTACGACATGTTAATTTGCTTTGAACTTTTGGCGTTCTGTCCTGCTGAGTGTAGCTGTTATAGAGGGAATGTTTTCCTCTTACCGCCAATGTTCTACTACCTTTGCTTTCTGACTACTAGTCCGTCAGTCATATCTCCATAGCCCATTATGTCTTTCTCATTTTATGTTGAGAGTGCTAATGATTGAACTTTTCAGATAATTCGTCGGGCAAATGAGATAGGAGAAGATCCATTAAGTTTGAGTGACCGATACTGCAAAGAATATAATGTAGATATGGCTGATCTACTGTGTCTTTCTCCAACACATGAGCCGCGTGTGTCTGATCACATTGAGCAGATCAAAGATATGATAATTCAGGTTTTCTTCCTCTGAATATGCATTTTCCTTTTTTGTTGAGATATAGATACTAAGATAGATCTCTCTCCCTATTGCAACCTTGCATCTCTTCATCGCTCTCTCTTTTTGTGGAAATGTGGTGCACCTATTCATCGTCAGGTGCATTGTTGCAATCTATTGCTACTTTTGGGGAATTCTCCTAGTATAATTAAGTGTATGCTCATAGAAAACCCATGATAACACTATGTATCTATGTGTGCATGCATGAATGCACGTATGTGTTTTGTCTTAACAAAAAGACAACTTCAAAATAGTAATATTTGGTAGTTATATTTTCAGCTCATTTACCATGTTATTTTGGTGGAAAGCTATTATCAGGCATGTCTTTTTCATCTACCGATGCTTGTAATTTCTCTACACTATGTTGCTTCAACTCTTCATTTTTCTTTAAGCAATTGTGTCCGAGGTTTATTCGGATATGAGTGTGAGGATATGATCCTCCAAGGACCCTCCAATGACATGGAAATCTCAGGAAAAAAATTGACCATGCCTGTGTTGGACACATATCCATGTTTGATGCTTACACCTGAGTCCGAGTTATGTAGTCTTTACATTTTCTGCCATATGATTATCAATCATCTAGCCAAAGGAAGTGCATGCAAGTACGGATGCCCTTTCCTTATAAGTGGCATTTTAGAAGTTTTCCTTTTAATTCGACCATAAAGAAGTAGAAGAGTGCCTTTTGACGTTTTATAAAGCAGCCACTTTAGATTGAGCTATATTTTTTAGAGTAGTTGAGCTGCGGACATTAAGTTCATTACATATATTCCATGGATAAATGCTGTGTTTTCTGATGATACAATCAAACTCTCCCTTGTACAATATATTGCAATAATACACATTTGATTTTGTCTCAGTGTTACCTTTCTTTTAAACATTTTTAGTTGTGTTTTAGCCAAATGTTCTATGGCACTTTTATTTCTTTTGCCCTTGCAATGCATAAAGGCAATGATTCCTGTGCAGTTTTCCCCCAGTAACTTTCCTATATTGTTATTCTGCAGATTATAAACAAGGACTTTGGATATGTGGTTGATGGAGACGTGTTTTTCACTGTTGATAGATTCCCAAATTATGGCAAGTTATCTGGGCAGAAGCTGGAAAATAATAGAGCAGGTGAACGTGTTGCTGTTGACTCAAGGAAGCGTAATCCTTCTGACTTTGCATTATGGAAGGTGCGAAACTTAACTTACTAGTATAGTTTAGGGGTGTATTCAAGCGTACCTAGCCAATAGGCTTGAGCTTATTTCCTTTTAAAACCCCGAGGCTTGAGGCTGGCTTGATCTTGGTAGAGCTTTTACATTATGTTTGGATTGATGGGAGATAGGAAAGGAAAGGAGATAAAATGGGAAAACCTTTCCCTTGTTTGGACACTATTTAAATTAAAATAAAGGGAGGGGGTCAAAACAAGGGAATGAACTATCCTTTCCTTGACTTCACTTTTCTTATCTTTACTAATTTCAATCCAAAAAAAGCTTTAGTTTTTCTTCCTCAAGCTTGGCTTCAAAAAAATTGAGTACCGAAGCTCCCTTGAATAGGCTTAATTATTTATAAATCTATTTGGGCAGGGATTTAAATTCTGTAGTGTCACGTTTATCGGGATTGCAGACGTCATGGCCCGAGTGCTAAAGGTATAAACATGGGTACAAGACTTTAAAATGATAGGATATGCGTAAGAGAATGCGACAATTTTCAAAAATCAGAACACATTATAATGAATACAGTAGTAAAAAATAATATATAAAAATATATTTGTTGTGTATAATAAGTCCATTAATTTTTAATAAATACAGGTAATATATATGTATCATACATAAAGCAAATTAATTTAACCCCTTAACTTTATAGGCTCAAAAACTGTGACCCAATAAACTTTAAAAATTTCAAGAAAAACTGGCTTAGCACAATTTTAAAATTGTATTTGGTCAGATCCACGTTTATGGTTTTGATCCCTTCTGGCCTGATATTCAAAGCTTCTTATCTCCATCTTTCTTGCTGCATACTAATAGACTAGCAGCTGCTGCTTGGTTTACCACGGCGCTGCAACTCCTTCCATTTCTTCTCATTTAACCTTCCAATCAATTTTTCATCTCTTATCTAAATATGAAATAGATTATAATGTACTCAACATTTCTCTCATCTCTTTTGCTTCTTTGTAGTAGGCGACAGTCTTTTTCACCGTCATGTCTAGCCCATTTTTTATTTGTCGTTTTTTATTTGTGTTCTGACTGTGTCAGAGGAGTATCTATGTTAGAAAAGAATAATTACCAGTACATTGGGCATTCCTATGTGTCATGCTTAATAGGAAAATAATTATAATTATAATCATAAAAACTCCTTTTTATGATATTTAAAGCGTTTGTAACACCCAATATTCTTTTTCATATTATAAAAGGAATTGTTCAATACTAATGTATTAATAAAATTACAATTAAACTTATATTTTTAAAGCCACCCGAGCAAGAAAGTATATATTTCCCCAAAATTTCCACATTATCACTCCAACAAATCAGAATAATGACCAATTGTCCCAAATCAAGGGACATTTAGCATGCAATTGGAGCTCAATTGCCAAATCTTGTAAATTCGATTGATTAGGGATAACTTTTATTATGTTTTATGGATTATCTGTGTTATAATTAGAAGTAATGAAATTATATTCAAAAGTATATATAATAATATTTTTATTGTGTATCTTGCCACGTCATGTCCTAATTTTTTGAAAATTTTCATATCCCCATGTTCGTATCATATCACACTCCAGCCCCTTGTCCTTGCTTCCTAGTGTATAATTGTAGACTAAAAATGGGACTTCAAATAGGCAACTAGATATAAAGTACAAGGATGCCCAACCCTACTTACAAGTATCAACCAATTATTTGGTGAGTTGCAAATGCCCATTTTCGCTATAACAACATGCCAATTTGTTGAAATTAAAGTTGCACAGCGTATAATGTTAAAACTTCTTCATCCATTCTATTTTGCATCAGTCACCTACCATTTTATAACGTTGGCTGCATTCCGAATTCTGATATTTAATAATTGTTTCAGGCTGCAAAGCCAGGTGAGCCTTCTTGGGATAGCCCATGGGGAGATGGACGACCTGGGTGGCACATAGAGTGCAGTGCAATGGGTGCATATTATTTAAGCTTCAAATTTGACATTCATGGTGGTGGGCTTGATTTGATTTTCCCTCACCATGAAAATGAGATTGCTCAGAGCTGTGCTGCATGCCAAGAGAGTGACGTGAGTTATTGGATGCACAATGGGCATGTTACTAATAACAATGAGAAGATGTCAAAATCTTTAGGTAACTTCTTCACAATTCGCCAGGTAACATTAGGGCTTATTATGTTTTTGATTTCCCCCTCCTCTGGTGATGGTTACAGGAGAAGTATTCTCATATGAGTTTCCTTGGTTGTTAATTTATGTGTTTTCTTCTAGATTACTGAAAGATATCATCCGCTGGCTTTGAGATACTTCTTGATAAACGCACACTACCGTTCTCCTCTCAATTACTCTGTTGTGCAGCTGGAAGGTGCATCAGAGGCTGTTTTTTATATATATCAGGTATAAAGCTTGTTTCACTTTTCTCATGATATTTTACTTGGCAATAGGCATATGGTGATGATCAGTTTTGAGATTTCTTGGCAAGCAGAGTGATTTGGCCTTTCAGGTTTAAAAGTTAAAAATTTTATCTCTGATTTGTCTAGGGCTTCCATGTGCATGGTGCATGGACGCAATTGAGTGTGCTTCTTTCTATTTCTTGGAGTTCCAGCTTTTTTTAATATTGGCCCTTGCCCACTTGAAAATTCTAATATAACTGATTACAGTCGCACTGCCGGTTGATTTGTCTTGCCTTACAGTTAAAAGTACTCAAAAGAGTTACTGTGATTTTTGATGTGAAAAATACTAAATTGTTTTTATGAGTTGACCCAAGACACCGAGTTCTTTAATTCTTGGCATGGGGCAAATGTGCCTGGAATTAGTTTAGATTCAATCCTTTAGAAAGGTATCCTCACCTCCCTTACTGTGCAGACTTTGAAAGATTGTCAAGATGCTCTATTACAACTGCAAGAAGAAAGCTCCAAGGATGGCAAATCAGCTCGGATTAATCCTGATGCCCAAGAATGCATTACCAAGTTACGCACTGAGTTCCAGTCTAAAATGTCAGATGACTTAAACACTTCACTTATACTGACTGGGGCCTTTCTAGACGCACTGAAATTAGTAAACAATTTGTTGACGATGCTGAAGGTATTTGTTTAGCTTTCCAGCATTCTAATCTCTCTCTCTCTCTCTCTCTCTCTCTCTCTCTATATATATATATATATATGTGTGTGTGTGTGTATAGTCATGTCTTGGATTTTCTCTTGTAATTTGACAGAAGAAGCAACAAAAGCAACAAAGATTATCGGTAATTCAATCCCTTGTAGAAGTTGAGAAAGAAGTTAAGAAAGTTTTGGATGTTCTTGGATTGCAGCCGCCTTACTCTTATACTGAGGTCATAAGGGTTTTATTTTATTACATGATGTTGCAGATTCATGCCCCCTGTCAAACTTGTTGACTCTACATATGGATTTTCTGCTGAACAGGTTTTGCTGCAATTAAAGAAAAAGGCATTAACAAGAGCGGGGTTAGTGGAAGACGATGTGGTGCGACTAATTAACGAAAGAGCAGAAGTGAGGAGAAACAAAGATTTTTTGAAAAGCGATCAGATGAGAGCTGAATTGCAAGCAAAGGGCATTGCACTCATGGATGTAGGCAACGAAACAATTTGGAGACCTTGTTTTCCTGTACAACAAGAATCGGAGATGGTGGCTGCCGCCACTGCACAAGAAAAGAGTGCATCTCTTGATTCAAGTTGATGGAAGAAGCTTGCTGAATGCTTGTTAGGTAAGGTGATGATTATTACTCTCATAGTCTTACTATTTACTGGGATCAAATTCAAGACCATGCAGAGACAGTTTTGATTCATTTGTAAAATGTGTGGTCTTTCCCATTTTATTCATACTGTAGAAACCTAATGTTGTTTAGGTCAATTTATCAATTCTCACCCAAGTTGACCAGGGTGTAACATTTCATTATTTTAAGGGTTTCTTTTGTTTGTATTTTCTTAATATGAAGTTAAATTAAACATTTGATTATTTTTAAGGTTTCTTTGTTTGAATATTCTTAAAATAAGTTAAATTATCTTTTCTGGGGGCCTAAAATGGTAAAACAAAGCTGCGTTATATCGAAATTATTATTTTTTTAAAATTTTCCAATTAAACACAGAGCAAGGAACGTTCAGTCCTGAGCACTTAATGGTTGATTTATTAGGATTATTTTTTTTTTAAAATGAGATGCCTTGAACAAACAAAATAATTTATTTATTTTTAAAAATAGATATTCAAAATGATATTTTAATTAAAAGGGAAGGAGGGGAAATTAGACCTTACTCTTTCTTTCTTCACCTTTGAATCGATGGAGGTCACTCATTTTAGAGATATGTGATGGATCAACAGTTAGGTGAATTAAAAAGAAAGAAGGAAGAGCACTTTAGGATTGAAATTGGAATTCTTGGATTAAACGATCCAAAGGTTCACTATTCTCATAAACAGAAGACTATAGAAATCACACATTTAAGTCTTAAAAGACATTTATGAAAGGTTCAGATCATTTGCTGAAAAGTTAGGGTGACGGGGAAGTTAGAAAAAGAAAGAGGAATAAAGGGAGAAAGAGGGAGGAAAAATAATGACAAAAAGAGGAGTTTGATGGAGTCTCACTAAGTTGAGCATCTACCAGGCTATTGTGTTTATTGCATTTAAATCTAATAATATTAGATATAATTATATAAAAAAATAATTAAAATATTATACGGCACAGATAAAAGAATGTTTTCAAAAATATATAATACAAATTATTAATATAATAAAATTTATATAAATATAAACTATATTAAATACGATTATCATATGATAAAATATAAAAACATAGCATGCATATATTAATTTTTAGGTTTGCACTTATTTATTTTAATTAGTTTTTATTTTTAGTTTTTTATTGTTTTTTCCTAAAAAGCTAAGGGCTATAAGCTTGATAATCCACAACTATTGTAATAGATGAGGATAATCATGCCGAATTAAATTTCGTGGCTAATTTTGGGCCGTCTTTTGTTCTTGTCTTCTGTTTTCCTCAAAAAATGATTTTAAAAATAACGCACTGCTTCCAAATGGTTTCAAAATTTTTATAAATTATTTTCAAAATCGTTGAGAACTTTGATCATGATTAAATGCATTAATCCTGAATTTGAAGTTGTTCCTCCCTTACAAATATAGGAATAATAAAGTCAAGAAAAGATTTTGAAATGTTGGTAATACACTGTATTCCAAAAACAGGGGTTGAAGTTCTTTGAAATAAAATGCTTTTCAAATATTCTTGAAAGAGTTTTGTTTTAAGATGGAGTAGGGTTTTGCCTTGAAACCATATGTTATTATGTTTTTGAGAAGCTTTCACTTAAAAAAGGCTTTTGCCAAATGATTTCAAGATTAGTTTTTGACTTTAATGGATAATCGGATACTTTGTTCTGTCGCATTTAGATACCTCGTTTTGTCTATATTTTACATTACGGTATTTTGAATTTTTGATGATTAGCTAAGGATTTGGATGCCCTCTTTTGTTTTCAACCAAAATTGCCTCTCAAAAAGGGTATCGGATACCATTTCCATGGTGTTCGAGTATTCTATTTCTTTTTTTTTTTGGGGGGGGGGGGGCTAACGGTATGATTATTGAACAGTCTAGGACATGTGGATACCCCTAGCCATGGTATTTGAATGCTCCTTAGTATTTTTTTTAACAAAATTTTTGTTGAAAAATGGGTGCTGATATTCCTTTCATGACATTCGAATACAAGACATTTTCATTTTCAAGTCTTGTCTTTTCACCAAGTCATTTGGACGTCACTATGGGTAATTGGATATCCTTATTCAAGAAAGGAGAAAGAAATTTCTAGATTAGTGATTCGGACGTCCTTCTCAGGATATGTTGATGCCTATTCTACCAACCCTTTCATTTCTGTTATTTACTACTTTGTGCAACTTATTTTACCTTTTTTTTTTCTTTCGTTTGCTATTTATTGTCCCCATTTACTTTAGCACAATTTATTTTTGCCTTTAGTTTTTCACAATTTATTTATTTCACACATTGTTTTTTTTTTAATTTTATTCTTTTATTTATTTTTGTTTATTAATTTATCCTTCGTTTAAATTTTTTGTCTTTTAATTAATGCTGTTTATTTTCATTAATTTACATATTTATTTTATTTGTCATTTAACAATTAGTTTGATAGTACAAATATGGATAATGTACAATTTTTTTAATAAATATTGCGACGAAGGAATGGTGTAACACAGTGAGATGGAAGCATCATTCCAGATTTTGGTGCAGCACGAGAATTCTCGAGCAAAAATTATCTAAATTCTCTCAAATTGTGAAAGGATTAGGAAATCTGCGTAATATTCCATGCTCAAAATGATAACTACAATTTAAGAATAAAAACCTGTTCTCTAGTCTTTATACATTTTCAGATCCAAATCTACCGGCTTAAAATGATGTCTTCTTGAGTTTCAAATTGAGCCCATCCTCTCAATTACTCACTACTAGAGTTTCGCTCTTTGATTTTTCAAATTAAATTTTCCGACAATCTTCTTTTAAGTTTTTGTAGAAAGATATTTAAACCTAGAAGCAATTTGCAGTGGCGTAGTTGGAGTCATTCATTTTTGAGTAGGAATGCAATACACCCAAGGATAAATGGATAAACTACTTCATTATTGTAAATTTTAAGTATAAAAATTAAATTGGAATCCATGCGAGGCAAAAACATTAAACCGCATTACAAAATGACAACGAATCATCGAGGATATATACCATAACACATGTTTGTAGTCCCTTTAATTTGTAGATATCTGATTTTGGCACCGGCCAATAATCATAAAGGGAATGTCTAAGTGGAGGCTTTCCATTTCTTCAGAAAGGGCTTCGATAAACCCGACATATGACATTAGACAAGCTTTTAAATGTTGTTGGTATTTCTTTCTAAAACCTTTGTGTGTAGCCTCTCTAGGCTCCAGGATGACACAAGTAGTTAGCTTCAACAACTATAATATAAGGACTTGGTGATGATAGGAAAAACCATATTAAATCCCTGGTCTATATTCCTACTTGGCTGAAATTATTTTCATTGGCTGCCTACCAAGGTGCTTGAAATCTTTCCCTCATGAATTTTGGTGCCTAGCTAGGTGCAGTCAAGATTTCCAAGAAAATGAACTTGACATTTATGTTCATGTGCATAATGAGTAGAGATATTTAGTTGTGTATGTCTGTTTTCTTGCCAATAACATGTGCGTAGTTTTCATAAGCAACGCTCTTTTTAGTAATGTTCTTCGGTGACGACACTCTTTGGTTGCAACGCTTTTTAGCGACAACTTTCTCTAGGAGCAGTGCTTCTTCGTAGCAGTGCCTAACAGCAACACTGCGGTAATCATGGTAGGCATCCAACAAGGCACCATACATAAAGCCCTAGCGTTCCCTGACAGTAGTGATTCAACACTTGAGTCCTCTAATGTTCATTTCTCGAGCACTCCGCCCCAGCGCTTTATTATTCGCTAGCTGCTTATGTAGCATGTGACAAATATTATTTGCAATGCAGCTAGCTTGCCCATAGCTACACGAAGACTAAGAAGGTTGGTACAAAATTCTTAGGTTTGCCCATTCTTAGGATATCTTAGGTAGCATGATTTTGACATTTAAATATGTAAATTATTAAAAAGTTTTCTTTCTAATCTTATCTTGGAATGCAAGTGATTTTCTTTCCTATTTAATCAGTAATACCTTCCTAAATGTGCTATTGGTAATCTTTCAAAACTGCCCATGACTAAAACACCTCTCATGGAACCTCGCATAACTGTCACTT
>JBBYHO010000005.1:11207325-11240948 GCA_038382025.1 Adansonia gregorii
TAAACACAAGCTAATTAAGCTTAAGTTTTAGTTATATCAAAACTGAGATTAATTCAAAGCTAATATAGCTAACACTATTGATAAAGCAAGAGATCTTGAAGTTAGGTATTCACTTTACTTGTAATCACCAGATTTGGAATGACACCAAGATCTCTATAGATTATAGGCCTTTCTTTGGTGAATTTTAAGATTCAACCTTAAATGTTAAAGCCTAACAACATTCAAGGGTTTTTTATATTAGGCTTAGTTTACTAATTATGGTTAAATAAATTATAAGCATGATGCACTTTTCACATCCATGTACCTTTATTTCAATGTGAATGCTTTATTTCTTCAATTGATTGATTATCTTTTCTTGAATGAACCAACAATATTGATACCATAATATATCTTGATTTGCAATGACTTGATATATATGTATATATATGCTCCTAAAGCTTCAATGCTTAAACCTTTCTCAAGTATTTTAACACAAGAGATTATAGATAAGGGTTAACTCTTTGGGGATTAATTCTGATAAATTATTTCATAAGGATGAAGTATATTCTAATAAGAATTCTAGAGACAATAACTAGCCCTCTGATTTAGCAAGACTGATCAAACAAGAGGAGGGACAAATCATGCCCCATAAAAAATCTTTGAATATAGTGAATATGGGGACTAACGAGTGTAAAAGAGAAGTTAAAATTGAGACTACAATATACTTATCCATTCCAGAAGAACTAATTTGCCTTCTTGAGTTTAAAGATATATTGACTTGGTCATATCGGGATATGCTAGGATTAGATAGACATAGTAGTACACAGGCTTTCATTGAAACCTGGGTGTAAATTAGTGCAATAGAAATTGAGAAAGATGAATTCGAAATGCTCTTAACAATTAAAAAAATATATAAAAGAAAATAGATTTTGGGCTTTTAGAAGTGACAAAGTATCATAAATGGATGGCAAATATTGTGCTTGTCCCAAAGAAAGATGAAAAGTATATATGTGTATGGATTATTGCAACTTAAGTAAGGCAAGCCCTAAGAATAGTTTCCAAGTACCCCATACAGACACATTGACCAATAATACAAAAAAGAATTTTTTTTCCTTCATGGATGGCTTTTTTAGTTATAACCAGGTTAAAATGATGCTAGAAGATATGGAGATAACCATGTTTATGACCTTGTAAGGTACATATTATTATAAGGTGATGCCGTTTGATTTGAAAAATGTTAAGGTAACATATCAGAGAGTGACGGTGACTTTATTCCATGACATGGTGCATAAAAAGATGAGGTGTATATTGATGATATGATTTCCAAGTTTGGTAAGGAAGGTTAGCATGTTGGAAACCTTAAAAAGTTGTGTTAAATGTTGAAAAAAATTTTGGCTAAGTGTATTTGGCTATATGTATTTTTGGTGTTACCTTTAGAAAATTATTAGGCTTAAAAGTGGATCCGACAAAGTTTAAAGCCGTTCAGGATTTGCCACATCCTAATACATAAAAAAGAGGTATAGAGTTTCTTAGGGAGATTGAACTACATTGCTATATTCATATCCCAACTTATGGATAAGTGTGATCTGATATTTTAGCTTTTACAGAAATAAAACTCTAGTGAATGGAATCATGAATGCCAAAAGGCATTTGAAAAAATGAAACACTATCTTTTCAATCTGCTATATTGGTATCAACAATGCTGGGACAAAAATTGATTTTATATTTGTTAGTATTTAAAAGATTTATGGACTATGAGGTTAATTACTTCATGCTGGACAACATGTGTTATGCCTTGGCATAGGCTACACAAAGGCTTCATTAATATATGCTTTATCACATAACCATGTTAACTATGTGAAGCTCCACCTCTCTTAGAAAAGACTGCAAGGTGAAAAGTGTTACTTTCAGAGTTTGAATAATGTATGTGAATCAAAAGGCCATAAAAGGTAGTGTTATAGCCAAATTCCTAGCAAATTAGGATATGGAAAATTATGAATCATTGGACTTTGATTTTTTCAATAACGATTTGATGTGCATATCTTAAGGAAAAAAAGGTGTCACACAAGGATAAAACTTGAAAGATATACTTTGATGGCACTATTAATGCTATAGGGTGTGAAATATAAGTGATATTAATTTCCCTAGGTAAAAACCATTATCCATTTACTAATGGATTGAATTTTGATTTTAACAACAACATAGCAAAGTATGAAGCAAGTGTTATAGTGCTACAACCTGTTATGGAACAAAAGGTAAAATTCTTGAAGGTGTATCAACTTTCGTGATCTATCAACTGCAAGGTGAATGGAAACTCATGATGGAAAGTTAGTGCAGCATAAGAAGTTGATTCTTGAACTGATGAAGAAGTATGAGAAGATTGGTTTTCAACATTTACCCAAAAAAGAGAATCAAATCACCAATGTTTCGGCTATATTATTTGCCATGATAAAGGTGATTGACGTGACTAAGGTGATGCCAATTAAGATAAGTATTTATGAGATTCTTGCACATTGCCATAAAGGGGTAGCCAAAATTAATCGTTAATCATGGTATTAAAAATCGACAATATGCTAAAGATAAATAGTATCTAGGTCATGTTATTAAAAATGATTAGAGAACTACTCTTAGAATGGCATGAATTTCATCATTGATGGTAAGGTCCTATACAAAAGAAATCGAAACCAAGTTTTTCTAAGATGTGTAAATGCCACTGAAGCTAAAAAGATAATGGAAGAAATTCATGAAAGGGTATATGGGACACACCCTGGTGGACATATAATGGCCTAACAGATCATGAGACTAGATATTATTGGTTGGCAAAGTGATTGCATAAAGTATATGTGCAAATGTCACAATGTCAAATATATGCAGATAAGATTAATATGCCTCTATTATAATTGCACATAATGACATCGCATGGCCATTTTTGAAATAGGGCATGGATATGATAGGCTTGATTATGCCAAAGGCATCGGATAGGCACCACTTAATCCTAGTGGCAATAGATTACTTCACCAAATGGGTGGATGATGCTTCTTATACGAATGTTAATAAATCAGTGGTATTTAAATTTTTCAAAAGAGAAATCATATGCTGATATGAAAATACTGGAAAGAATTATTACTGATAATGGTTTAAATTTGAAAAATAGAATAATGTGTGAAATATATGTGCAATAATCAAACATCATGATTGGCAACATAACGCCCAAAATTGAAAGGGGTAATAGAAGTAGCCAATAAGAATATAAACAAGACTATGTCAAATATGACCAAAATGTACAAAAATTCGCATGAGAAATTGTCATATGCTTTGCATGCCTATGTACCTCCATGGGTGCTACTTAGTTTTCCCTCGTCATTAGGATAGAAGTGGTGCTACCAATAGAGTTGAAAATTTCCTAGTTAAGGGTATTAATGGAAGTTAAATTAGAAGAGGCTGAATAGGTCAGGTCCCAATATAAGTAGCTTAACTTCACTAAAGAGATAAAGTTGAGAGCTATTTGTCATGAGTAGATATATCAAAAAAGAATGATAAAAGCACATGATAAGAAAGTTTGTCCTCAACAGTTTCACAAAGGTAAATAGGTGCTTGGATAAACTTTTTCAATTTAGAAGGATGCCCAAGGCAAATGGACTTCAAATTGGGAGAGGCCTTATATGGTGCAAAAAGAATGCTCTAGAAAAGCATTGATGTTGACTGAGATGGATGAAAATGAGTCACCCAGTCCGCTAAATTCCTATGGGGTGAAGAATGTTATGTTTACAGATGTGAAGTAAAGAAAAATACTAAACATTATTAGATTCGTCCGAGGAGCAAATGCCAAAGGTTATTGGGTTTGCAAGATTCTATGCTAAATGCTAAGTGTTGGGTTCATATGGCTATGAAGAATTATTCACCCTTGTTTAAGATGATGTCTGTAACCAAAGAAAGATGTAACATAGTCTAAAAGAGTTGTTAAAGGAAACATTATGTCTAAATGAGCAAATCTATTAGATTCCATCTCGAAAAGTTGAACCATATTCATTCTTTAAATATGTGGAATAATTTTGCTTAAAAAGCCTACCTATTGAATCTCTTTTTTTTGTTAAGCATTTGCTCAATATTTTTTATGAATTGTTAACATTTTTAGCTGATTAATTGTTAAGAATTTCAATTGTTAAAATGAATTCATAATAAACCTTTTTTTCTCGGCTTATCTTTTTATGTGACATTTTTTGTCAATTTATTTAATGATGATGAATAAATTAATGAGGAATAAACATAGGCTGCCTTGATATTTGGATGAGAAAGATCAATATTCTATCAAGAAATTGGACTTTGTTTTACAACTTAGGCGATCTAAGGTTTAAGATTACCTAAATAAAAAGACTCAATGCTTTAAAAAAGAAAAGAAGCTTGAGAATAAAGAGAGAAAATGGTAGTAAAAGTGGGAATGTTTATATATGATGATAAATTTAAAGGATGTTGCCTTATTGGATAAAATTGATATTAAATGCTTTAGGAATAAAAGGATGAAATTGAAAAAGAAAGATGTTAATGGAAGCCATGCTAAATTTAAAAGTGATGGATAAAAGCAAAATTTTCATGACAAGTGTTTCGCTAAAGTAAGAGTGGATTATGAATGACGTTTAAATGAATCTTATATTGTGATTACATATTAGCATGAAAGTCAAAATCATGCATATACATTCATATTACATTACATGAAATTACTTAAAAGCAAGATATCCCTAATGGTGTCCATGGAAATAAAGATCATTCCTTAATGGATGATACCTTAAATAATATTATTCCTTTGCCAATGAGTTAAATCCAATATAGTTATTACACAGAAAGGAAAAAAAATCTAATTTAGTTGGTTAAATGGAAAACCAATATTAATATCTTCTTAGAGAGGTTAGCTCTAGAATAAGCCTAATGTACCTAGCCATGTGTAAGCCTTGTCAAGTTGGCCCATAAGAGAAAAATAAGCCTAACGTAGCTGGCCATGTGTAAGCCTAAGCAAGTTGGCCCACAAGAGAGAGGATGAGCCTAACGTAGCTAGCTATGTTGTAAGCCCAGTCGAGTTGTCCCATAGAAAAGGAAAAGCCTAATGTAGCTCACCATGTGTAAGCAAAACAAAATGAGCCCATATAAAGAGAAAAGCCCAATCTAATTAGTCAGGTAGAAAACCATTAAAATTGGCAACTTGTACGATGGTTATGCCCTATAGAAAAGAATTTTTTCTTTTATCCATTTCACTTGGTTTTGTGGAAGATTGATGTCGTTAGGTTTAAGTCAGCTTTATTTAATTAAGAAAAACATTAGACAGGGTTTTCTTTCTCTTATTACCTTTATTTGGTTAGATAAAAAACTATTAGAGTTAGTTATCCTCTTCATTTGACTATGTGGAAGGTCGTTGAAGTAGGTTTTTGAGTAACCTCTATTCGATTATGCAAAAAATCAGATGAAATTTTTTCAACTTTATTCAAGTAGGTAAAAAACTGATAAAGTTTTTGGTGCTTTCGTACACTTCATTTAACTAGGCAGAAAGTCGGGAAAGTCAATTTTCTTTTTGTTCTCTTTACTTGATTAAGCAAAAGTAGGTTTTTGGGTTAAGTCCTTTTTGTTTGGTAATATTTAAGTCCATCAAAGTTGGCATTATATGTAAGTCCACTCTATTATGTGGAAGACCAATGGAGTTGGCAATCCAAGTCTTATTTACTTGGTTAGGCAGAAGACCAATAAGGAAGGCAGTGTCTCAAGTCCATTTCATTTGGTTAGGTAAAAGACCAATGAAATAGGCAAAGTGTTAGTCCACTTTATTTAGTTAATGAAAAGACTAGTAAAGTTGGCATTTTTACTTTTCTTATTAAAGTCCAATTTGTTTAATTAGGTAGAAGACTAACAGACTAGTAGAAAACCAAAGAAATAGTTAGGATATTGCATATTTGTAAAAGAAGAAAAAAACCTTCTTGTAGAGGGCCTTATTAGGTCCTACATAAAACTATGTCTATTTAGTCTTTACCTTGTTCCTAAGTGCTTAGCAACAGCCAAAAAAAGGTAGCTATAGGCACCTTATTTTGTGCAGGCCCTTAATTAACTTTTTCTAAATGCTAAAGATCATATAGATTTTATAGTTTTGGATCTTTTTCAAATAAGTTATAAATAATAGAAAGGCCCAACTAAGGTTTTAATTTGTTTCTATGAGTTTAGTTCAACATAATGAGGCATTTGAGCTTGATTATCCGATTTAAGAGGTAGCTATCGAATTTGGAAAATCGAGACTAGGGTTACAACAGTCTAAAAATGTCAAAAGTTGATCGGTATGTTTCTTTGAAGGTGATAAAAATAACCATTAAGGTTATTTGAGTGTGCAAAAAACTTGTTTTAAAGTCATAATTAAAAGTCAACATAATGGGAAAGTCAACTTTAGGTAAACTTAACTATAAAAAGTCAACCTTTTAGCCTAGAGTTGATTTTGAAATTAGAAGAGATTTATAACTTGGATTTCAAAATTAATTACATTGAAATGAAATTGAGCATGGACTTTAGGTTAAAAAAGTACAATCAGGACCAAATCATGAAAAGACTTTAGGAATTTGGAAAGCTAAGAATTCCTAAAGGCTTGATCTAAGAAGTCTAGGATGAAAAATTTAGATTTTCTTGAGAAAATCATTAGGACATGTTTTTTCTATAGGAAGGAACATTCAATTGCACTTTTATATAGATAAATCATGGTTAATTAAATTGAATAAAATGTTATACATATATTAGTGCATAACATAGTCATGGCCGAATTTAAAACATGTATAATGTGCTAATTTTGTTCATCTATTCATTAATGGTGCAATTGTAATTTCTCTTAAAATTAGTTAAGAGGTTAATGATTAAGCTAAGATCATGCTTGGATAGCTTAAGCTTGGTTCATACTAGATGAGATATCTAGACCTAGTTTTCAACCAAAGGATTTTGATGACTTAAGATTAATTGAGCTAGGATTAGATGATACTAAGCTAAAATCTCAAAGTTTAGAAGAAAAAATCATGATTATTTAGTTTACTATAGTGCCCAAATAAGAAAAAATGGAGAAAAGTTAATTGGGCTAGCTTATATTAGGTTACTTTTGAGCTTAATTGATTCAATTTCTTATGATTTTTCTAATTTTTATATTATTCATTTTTTCCTAAATTTTAATTTAATTTACATGTTTTACAGGGGTTTAGGATATGGGTTTTATTTTGAATCATAAAAGGTTTGCATGTTCCTTTACACACACTGTACAGGTGCACACACTTTGCACATGCATAAGCATTGGACTCTCCTCATGGGCATATGAAGGGGGCATAGGTTACCCAATATCTTAGAAGAGGGTGAAGTAGCTTTGCCTTTGAGGTAAAGGTTACCCAATATCTCGCTACTAATCCTAGCCTCTATCAGGGTTAGTGAAAAAACTATGGGGTGTAAATTCATGTGCTTGCCTAAGGGGTTAGCTTCATTATAGGTATGGAAGATACTTCCACTTGAGTTAAACTTTTTTCAACATAAATCCATGATGGGTAAGGATTAGGGTACCTCATCAATTCTTTTCAGACTGAGGGAGCAATTCAAGAACCTGTTTAGAGGTCCAGCCTAAACCTTATATAGTGGACCATACTAACTACCTTATCATATCTGATTTTGGAGGTTACTAAATTAAGAACAAACATGGGGAACACTTTCACCATTTTCTTTTAAATCAAGTGATGATGAGTTGGCATTGCTGCTTATGGAAAGATTTTTACTTCACCTTAAAAGTTGTTATTATTTTAACTCTAGAATCAAATGATGCTAAATGAGTATTATCGCTTGTAATATGATTTTTTTTTTACCTTGTATAGCATCTTTGGCCACACGGTCTACTCGAGTAGGTCTGGTGATGATGTATGAACATCATCGTTAAAAACAAAGTCATCCCATTTGCCCCAAAGGGCATTGTAAAGCCCTTATAAATTTATCAGGGGCAACCTTTATTCTTTTATTATTTATGATAGTTTATTTCTCATATTTTTTATATGTTCTTCATTTGTTCATATTACTCTATTCTTGATACTATACAAATTTCATCCTTGCATTCATTCATGTATGTGTATTCATACATGCATTCATTACATGCATTACATAAAAGTGAGAGGGCAAAATGAAGGTTTTTTTTTCAAATTTTATGAGTTCTTAAAAAAAAAATTTTATTTCAGAATAGAATTATCAAAATAATTAAATGTCATAAATCCTGGGAGATGAATATTCAGCACGTCTAGAAAAGATAAAGGCAAGCAATTGTGAAAAGCACAAGAAAGAATCATGAAACAACAAGATGAGATACAAGCACAAACTTTGAATCGATCGAAATAAAGACTACTAAAGTGAAAAAGGTGAATCAAGGCAACCATTCTAATACTGCTGCCAGCTCATCTGACGCAAAAAGGCAATTATCACAAGGTGATTAATCTATGGGAACTAGCCCTATAATACGTATTCATACTGACCCTAAAGCTTATGAAAGGGCAATAAGTGCTACGAATATTTCTTTGGATGATCCAATAGTTATCGACCTTAGTTAAGCTCGAGAATGATGATGGAAAATACCATTTCCTTAAAAAAAGATGCAAAGCAATAGAATGAGTCAAGGATGTTACTAGTATGGGTATAGATGACTTGAGCTTGGTGCCAAATCTAATGCTCCCTCCTAAGTTTAAAATGCTAAGTTTTGAAAAGTTTAATGGCACTATATCTCTACAGTCTCACATCAAAATGTTTATCAAAAAAATGGCTCAGCATATACACAATGATAAACTTTTTGTACAGAATAAAAGTTAGTTATGATTAGTAGCGAGATGGTACAATTACTTAAATTAAAGTTAGGTACAACCTTAGATTAACTTGATTAATGTTTTTCTTCAAAAATATAAGCAAATATCAGATTTGGCACTAGACTAATTATTTCTCTAGTCTATGGAGAAGAAATTAATAGAAGCATTAACACAATAAGCTTAGAGATGGATGGATATTGCAACCCAAGTACAACCACCATTATTGGAAAAAAGAAATAGCATGTTTATTATTGAATACACTACCAAATCCATTCTTGGATAAGCTATAGAAAGTGCCATAAAAGATTTTGTTGATATAGGGGCCATTAGAGAAACAATTAAGAATGCTATCAAAAAGGGAAAGATACAAGTTAATGGTATGCCTATGGCAAAGAAAAAAAAAAGCAACTAAAAAAAATCAAGTTTTCTTGCAAATGAACCAGCCACTTACAAATCCTAATCAGTATCGGTGTCACCTTATGAGCCTCATTATCCTAGCATGAATAGTGCATCCAGTGCATCCCAAAGTCCTTACCAACCAATGCTTACAGCTACACTGATTGTCACATCTATTCACAAGTTAAGTGCTTAAGACAATGGTCAAAGTAGAAGCAATAAGCAAACCAAAATTAGATTGAGCAGATCCGCATCCTTATGTAGAGCTTTTACGCAAACTCATCAATAATCACCTCTGAACACCATTGAAATTAAGCCTTTGTAGTCCTCTTATTTGGACTAGTATAATGTTAGCCAAAGCTATGATTGTCATTCTAGTAATTTAGGCCATTCTATAGAGGATTGTCCCACTCTAAAGTACAAAGTCTGAGACCTCATTAAGGCTGAAAGTTAAGCTTTAAAAAAGGGAAAACCAAAATCACTGAAGGAAATAAGCATTGTGAATAGCTAGGTTTGTAAGAAATTAACATATGCCACAGTAAATTATGTAACCTTTAATTTGAAAAACCCTTATCTTTGAATTGGTATCATTTTGTAAAGCATGCATATTCTTTTAAGAATATATTTCAAAAACATGATTGATGATGAAAAAGGGCTTATGTCCTTACATTTACTTCTCTATAAATAAAACTAGGATCCTGGGAAAGACCCAATATTACAGGAAGTAACTTTGAAATTCCTAAATCATGATTCTATAAGTTAGGAATGATAGAATGAAGTTTCTAAAAATTTATGAATTGCTGTAAAAATCAAATAAATGAAATGTTCTTCTAGGCCTAATTATGGTAATTGGATGTGTGCCAAGATTATGCCCAATGTCCCATTTCTTTTTTTAGTAACCAAAACAAGAATTTTGTCACTATCTCTTAGAAATCGCTTTTGACTTAAATCCTAGGCCAATATGACTAAACGAAATTGCCCTATGTTCCCAATAATACATTTTTGATCTATACTCTCTTCTTACCATAAATATAGCCGATTACCTATCATTGAAAATTCTAAGGAATCACTATTTGCAAACATGGATCATTGTATTATTTAATTTACTGTTGGTGATATATTGAAGAATAGACATGCTTGTAAATTAGAGTGAAGGAGAGGAATATGTTGATATCACCCATAGGAATTACCAAAATATTCAAAGGGGAAATACTATTTCAAAGAAATTTAAGGACACTAAAAAATCCTTAAGTAACTTAGGTTGTCAAGTCTCAGTTAGAGAGACTAATTTTGAAAATTAGATTAGCCTCTTTCCATCTTGTCCTTTTGATTTCTAACTCTTTACAACTAGTCTTAGTATTCATCAAAGTCCTAACAATTAGAAGACTTAAAGGAACATCAAATTTATTTGACTTTCAAAGGAATTCATGTTTCATATGACCTGATCTATTTCTGCCTAAGAAAGCAAGGCATGTATCCTATCTACTTGGAAATTCTTTGGCCAACCAAATTCTTTTTAGCTTTTCAACATATTTTGAGAAAGATAGATTGTCATTTAGGAAATTTTTCAACAAAAGATCATCAATGTTTAAGAGATTTAAACATCACATACTTTTAGCCCTAAGGTTTAAGCATTTTAGGTAATTTCATCTGTGAATCTTGTAATGTTTGTTTATGTCAATCATTTTTTCTTCTTTGTTGTGAGTAAAAAACATGATAAGCTCATGGACTTTTATCCATGTTGAAAGGCTAACATGTTGACAATGATCAATTTTCTATATATTTGTTGTTATATTTAATTTTTCTTAGATAAACTTTATTTTTTTATGAAATATTATTGTTGTTGATGAGATATTAATTTGTTGTATATGTATGTTTATGTTTATATTGCTGTTCTTAATATTTTCAAGTTAATATGTTAATTTACATATTTATATATTCATTTTGTTCATGATTTTATTTTGTATTAAAACTTAATGATATTTATTCATGCTTATTTTCATGATTTTGTGTTATAAAATATTGATGCATGTTTACTCCTTACCTTGGCCAAATCTGATTGGAATTGTTGATGATGATTTTGCACCTATTTTATCCATCAACAATGACAATTTTAAGTTTTCAAGCTTTTTAGGTAATTTCATCCATGAATCTTGTAATTTTTGTTTATGTCAATCATTTTTTCTTCTTTGTTGTGAGTCAAAAACATGCTAAGCTCATGGACTTTTCTCCATGTTGAAAGGCTAACATGTTGACAATGATCAATTTTCTATGTATTTGTTGTTATATTTAATTTTTCTTAGTGAAACTTTATTTTTTTATATAAAATATTATTGTTGTTGATGAGATATTAATTTTTTGTATATGTATGTTTATGTTTTTATTGTTATTCTTAATATTTTCAAGTTAATATGTTAATTTACATATTTATATATTCATTTTGTTTATGATTTTATTTTGTATTTGAAATTGATGATATTTATTCATGCTTATTTTCGTGATTTTGTGTTATAAAATATTGATGCATGTTTACTCCTTAACATGGCCAAATCTGATTGGAATTCTTGATGATGATTTTGCACCTATTTTTTGTGATAATTTTATGTTTTCTTTATTTTTTAGGCCATTTTGCAATATTAGTAAACATTGGGACTAAATTGTAAAATATTGAATTTTTTTTAAGTACCATTTTTGAGTTAGCCAAGAGTTTCATGGCTGTTTAGAAAATTGATTTTGTGTGTTTTTGAACATGTTTTAGGTGTTTTAACATTTTAGGGGTCATTTTAAAATTCTAGAAAAGTTTGGGGACTAAATTGCAAAATACGTAAAAATATGTTTTATGGCCAAAAGTGCTTGGCTGAACCCTCATGTATATTTTTGGCATGATTTTTGTGTTAATTTTCACTTGATTTACTAATTTTGGTGAGATTTTGTAGTTTTTAGGGACCTAAATGTAAATATCAAAAAAGTTTAGGGACTATTTTGCAAAACGTTGAAAAATTTGTTTCAAGGCCATGATATTTGGTCGAATCTTCATGAATATATTTGTTGTGTTTTTCATGTTTATTTTCACATGTTTGATGATTTGTTTTTAGTGTTTTTTTTAGGTAAAGACCTAACTGCAAAATTTGAAAGTTTAAGGACTATAGAGCAAATTTTAGTATTTATGGGCAACATGGTCATTTTTATCACGCTGGTCTTCCTTAGGGATATAGGAATTTTCAAAACCTTTCATATTCTCTTGGCTTTCCATAAGGTATGAAATGTAATTTTTAAAAGTTTAAGGGTTTAAGTGTAAATTTTGCATTTTAAGTCAGTTTTAACATGTTAATTTTGACCTTTCAGGTAGAAAAATCATTTCATCATAACTTTAGTATCTTTTAGGGTTAGTGGGATACTTTAATGTTAAAGGTATACTTAGAGGCATTTTGGTAATTTTTTTTATCAAGATACTTTTATGCCTACGTAAATTTTTAGGAATGGTTCAACCTTCCTAGATCATTTTAAGGTCCATTAGGATTATTGAGATACTTTCAAGTCGAAGGTATACCCTAAGGGCATTTTCATAATTTTATTGTAAACTAAGTCCTAGATAGTAATTGTGATGCTTCTATGCCAAAGGTGCATATTTAGGATAGGTTTAGTATTTTATCATCATTTTAGTGTCTTTTAGGGTTACTAAGATACTTTCATGTCAAAGGTGTATCTTAAGGGCATTTTGGTAATTTCTTATTGGGATGCTTTTATGTCGAAAGTGAATATTTAGGATTGGTTTAGCCTTCTAAGATCATTTTAGTGTCTGTTAAGGTACTAAGATACTTTCATGTCAAAGGTATAGCCCAATGACATTATGGTAATTTTCCTCGAGCTGAGTTTTAGATAAGCATCAGGATACTCTTAGGCAAAAGGTGCATATTTAGGATAGGTTCGCCCTTCTTCAATCATTTCAAGTCCTTTAAGGGTTATCGGGATACTTTATGTAGAAGGTATATCCTAGGGGTATTTTTGTAATTGAACGTTAAAACTGCATCCTATATAAGTACTATGATACTTTCATTTCAAAAGTACAAATTAAGAATATGTTCATCATATTAGGTCATTTCTACATCATAGAGTCTGTATTATAATAATGAAATTATTTTCTTAAATAAGGCAATGACTCCTAATTAAATTAATATGTAGGATTCTTACCAAAATATGTGAGAAATTTTACAAATTATTTTAATAGCGAGATATCATTTTCAAAAGAAGTCAGGATTTTTTAATTTCGAGAAAATAAAACCTTTTGTATTTCGCATGGTTCTCCAACGACATATGATAGAGAATTCATGTCCACTTGGTTCCCTAGGTGGATATGAATAATTGTGATTTCCAAAAGCATTAAAACCGAACTTTCTCAAAATAATAAATTTCTTTGATAAAATATTATGTGAATTATAATTAAATATCAAATATTGAAACCAAATAAAAAATCATTAAAACCCAACTTTCTTAAAATAATAAATTTCTTTGATAAAATATTATGTGAATTATAATTAAATATCAAATATTGGAACCAAATAAAAATCAAAATTTAAGTTAACACGTGATTAATGAGATACCGATTGTCGAGCATCAGGAAAGTTTGAGCCTTACTTATGATTCTAACAGACTCCTGGACCCTTTCATGCAGTTTCTGGTATGAGCGCAGACCTTGGAGTTTGTTTTTGTGGGTTTCATAACCTTTGAAAATATAAACTCCGATAAGTGTCCAATCTCACCTTGCTAAAATAAGATTGGTGGCCACTCCAAAATAAATGGTCATTGTGTAATGATTATTTAGAGAAGTCGAATGCGCGATTCATCTTAACAATTCAATCCCTATGTACGAAAAATAATACTAATGAAGATATAAACCCTTAAAAATAAAAGAAAATAATTATATATATAGATATTTATATAGAAACAATGGATACATTCATCATTTTAAGTTAGGCTGGTCAGGATTCATATCCGCACCATGTTATGACACTACTAAGTGTTTTGTCTCAAATTTTTGGACTATCAAGAAAAGAAGGCCTAGACAAACTTAGGTTTCTACAATGGTGATATTCGAAGCATGCACAAGTCCTCGATGGTGATATTCAAAGCATTTACAGGTCTTCGATGATGATTCAGAGCATGCATAAGTCTTTGATTGTAAGATTCGAAGCATGTACAAGTCTTTGATATTGATATTCGAAGCATCCACAAGTCTTTGATGGTAATATTCAAAGCATTAATATGTCTTCGATGGTGAAATTAGAAGCGCACATAAGTCTTTAATGCTGATATTTGAAGGATGCGCAACATCTTCGATAGTGATATTCGAAGCATTCAAAAGAGTTTACTAAGTCTTTGATGGTGATATTTAAAGCATTCCAAGAGTGTTTTCAAAGTCTTCGATGGTGAAATCCAAAGTATTTTAAAGAGTTTTCAAATGTTTAGTGGTATAGCCAAAGTTTCTAGTGGAGGGTAAAACTCATCCCTGATATAGAAAAATGTAAACCCCTGAAGGAAAAGCAAAATAGAGGCTCGCAAGGATGCTTATCTAACAAAATTTGATGAGTTGATGGATGCCTGTCAAGGACGATTGGTCTAAGTGTCATCCACTTTACGGTTGTATGCTAATCAAGTGTAGGTTCTATCTTAACTTTAAAATTTTGTATATTTCTATTTAGAAATTATGAATTTTGAAATAAATAAAAATTTATGAATATTGTGCATACTATCATGGATCATGAATTTTATTAATAATTATTTCCAATATCTAGAATAACGAGAACTTTGTAAAAATTTCTTTGATGGACGATCACTAATAGGTTAAACTTTCTTAGAAAGGCCCTTTATTTCCACATATATGATTGTCCTAGACATCTAACTATAGACTCGCATAACCATACACTTTTCACACGAAAACATTTTTTTAGAGAATTTTTTGAGGATTGAACAGTCAAGTTATACTCTTAAAAAATTCAAATGCTATAGTTTGACATTTGTTAACCTTTTAGTATAACTTCCATGACACTCTTCCAAATTCTTAATTCAAGAAGAGCAAGAATAAACTTGAGCCAAAAATACCTTTTCCTTAGGATAAAATTGTTTTATAATAAATAAGATGTGAAATTCAAAGTTGTCCTATACAATTTGATTTTTTATGAGGAAGCCCAACTAAGACCTAAACTCATTGATCTTTATAGAGCTAATAATTTGAAGGGGCATTCCTTAAGCCTAAATGTTGAGAAAAAAAGAAAAATAAAAAAAATAAAAAGAATTGATTGCAACATTATATTATTAAAATATCAAGAAAGAATTCCATTTTTTTCCTAACGAAATGCTTATTATTCAAATGGCTTCGTTTGAGATGATAAATGGCCATCTTTATCTATCTATTTACAAACATAAAAAAATATTCCTATTGCAGTCCCCTTTGAGCTTGATTTATTTCTTTCTTTAAACCCTAATCAAGAATCATCTTTCACACTAGGGCAAGCAAAACAAAGCTTCAAAATCAGAAAGGGCAAATCAGGTTTTAAAGATACAGGAACAATAAATCGATTGTCATGGAGCAAAGTTAAAACCTAATTAAATTTCAAGATATTCCACCAAAGAGAAGAAAAAAGAAAGTTCAAATAACTAAGTTTCTTTAAAGTGAATAATAATTATAAAAAAAATTCTAAAGTTCAAGTTCCTTCAAAGTGAAAAATGAAGAAAAAGAAATATAGAAAGGCAAAAGAAAATAAGGAAATAGAAATAGATTAAGAAAAAAAAAAATTTATCTAGAAAGATATGCAGGATTAAGTTCTTCTGAAAAGTAATGATCCTTGATTCAATTATCCTTAAATACAAGATTTAGGCCTATTTATCTTTTCTTTCAAAACCCTAAACAACAGCCTAAATTATGTACCTACAAAGTCTAATTTGATAAAACATATTTATTTGAGCTATCGACTTATTCTTAGGAAACTTTTGAAAATTCATCTTTTTGACTAATTTTTTAGTCTCAAAAATATGATGAGGAAATCGATCAGAAGAAAAAACAACAAGAAGAAAAGAAAAGAAAAAAAAAGAAAAAAAAATAAAACAAGTTTTAAGGTGAAAACCTAAAAAAGGGCAGTCTAAGATAAACTTTAAAAGCTTTAAAAAAGTTCCTAAACAAATAAGGCATTTTGTTTTGGTTATTGTTAGGAAATTTTCAAAACGACATATTCCCCATAATATCTTTTTTTAACCTTAAATGGTATTAATATACCTAATTTGACTTTTTGAATAAACTTTTTTACAGAATTATGATTTTCTTCCAACCCATTTGAACTTTATTTTTATGGCCTTCGATCATGACATTAGCAAAAAATTGAGAAAGACAAATATTCCTTTCAATATAACCTTTTAGAACCTTCATGCTCTACTTTACAAATTGCTACTTTCCCATTAGTTTAATTAAAGATTACAAGGATTTTATAATTCGATTGTTTACCTTTCAAAGGTTCCCACATAAAGGAATAGTCATCTGAACTTGGTCTTGGTGAACCTCGACCTTACTCTATAAATTTCTTCAAGATAAATTGTAATAGTGCCACTCCATTTGAGCCATTAAATTCATTTCCTCTTTTTACAAAGATACCTAAGTGGTGATCATCAACCCTAGGAAATACTTCACAACAAAAGATGAAGATGACATTTCCATTATCCTTAATACTAGAAAATTCACAGTTGAAATCAATTTAAAATTTCCTTAGATTTTGATCAGATAGATTTTTTGAGGTTAGAATAAAAAGGTGATCTCATTCTATAAGTCTTGGAATTTAGATAGATTCTGATATATCTTATGATTTTTATAGAAGCATATAAATAAATTATGAGCAATAAAATATTAAATCTTATCTAATTGCATAAAGTTATATCTTTGAATTCATAAATACTAATTTAATATTTGGTAATTTTTCAAAAAAATTGATTAAGTCTTAGGTTCTTAAAGTCAATATCAGAAAGAGGTTTTGTAGGGCAAACTTGTAATCACCCTTTATCGAATCACTCTTTCAATAGTAAGTCATCTAGCAAAAAGAATTTGCAGTCAATGAGGTTCAAATTGATGAAGCCTCGTCAATATATAAAAAGATGGATTCTCATGCTATTTGAATTTGATATCCTCTTCATTTGATCCTATGAAAGGTAGATGAAGTGGGATTTAGGTCAACTTTATTTGATTATTTGAAAAATAGTTAGAGCTTTTGAGTAACATATCTTCTTCATTCAATCTCGTAAGGGGTAAACGAAGTAGGATTTAGTCAACTTTGTTCGATTCCATAAAGGATAGGCTGAGTTTTTAAGTATGATATCTTTTTCATTCGATCTCGTGAAAGGTAGATGAAGTAGGATTTAAGTCAACTTCATATGATTCCTTAAAGGATAGAGGGAGTTTTTTAGTAAGATGTCCTCTTCATTCGATTTTGTGAAGGTTAGGTGAAATAGGATTTAAGTCAACTTCATTTAATTGCATGAAGGATAGGCAAAGTTTTTAAGTAACATAACATCATCATTTAATCCTGCAAAGGATAGGTGAAGTAGTAATTGAGTCAACTTTGTTTAATTCTGTAAAGTGTATGCGATTTTTTAGTAAAGTATCTTCATTTGATCTCATGCAGTGTGAGTGGATTAGGATTTAAGTCAATTTCATTCAATCCATAAAGAATAGCAAAGTTTTTGAATAAGATAGCGTTTTCATCTAATCCTGTAAAGTGTAGGTGAAGTAGGATTTAAGTCAATTCCATTAAATTCTATAAAGGACAAGGGGAGTTTTTGGAGTAAGATGGCATTTTCATTCGATCCTGTGAAAGGTAAGTGAAAAAGGCTTTCAATTAACTTCATCTGATTAAGCAAAAGAATTGCAAAGTTTCTTTTTAGTTTTTTTACAGTTGGTGGAAAACCAATACAATTGGTGCATATAAGTATATATATAAAAAAAAAATTCCTTTTTAGAAAAACTTATCATGACCTAGACAAAATCATGTTTATTTAGTCTTTTCCCTATTCCTGACACTCAATAATGGACCAAACAGGAGCAATTGTAGATGCTTAATTTTTTCTAGGCTCGATTTTCGATAGTCTCAGTTATTCGAGAACAAAAACTTAGTGGTTACCCTAGTAGAGGTCAACTTTTTCTAAATGAACTTGGTATTTTTATAACTTGTTCAATCATACCTAAACGGCTACAGGTGCACGTGATAGAAAAAAAAGTTATTTTGAAGACCAATCTCAGCTAAAAAGGACAAGTATTCAAAAGAAAATTTGGTTTTTAAATATTTTGTTGAAAAATTTTAAAAAATACTTCTGTGAATGATATCATGATTAAATTTCCCATTTTTATGACCTTTTTGAGATTTTTCTATAAGATTTAGGAAGTTGACCATCATACATTTTTATCGATACTCATGCTATGTCGATATGCACTACAAAAAATCAAAAATATTCAAGAAAAAATATGTATTGACATTTTATACCAAGAAATATAAAAATTATCAATTTTATCAATTAATTTTGAATTTTTCATTGTACCATGTGTCATATTCACAAACTTTTTTCAGTGAAATTTGTTCTAAAATTCAAGTTCTTATCTTTATTATTTTTATAAATTAATATTTTGAGTAAAGAATTAAATTTAGCTCATTTCTCTCGAAATTAGAATTGTTTTTGAAATTTTCTTGTTTTCAATATACAGGGTTTCTACTTTGTAAAATTTTTTAATGAGATTTTTTTAAGTTTAAAATTTTTAAAATTAATCAAATATTTTTTCAAATTCATATCAAATCAATTTTTGAAACTCTAATTTATATTATGAGTTTTGAATTTTTTTGTGCATATCAATTTTTTTTGTAAGGATTTTTCTCATATAATTTTATGATTTTTGGATTTCCAATCATGATTTTTTTTATTATTTCATTTTCAAAATTTTGTTTATGATTATTAATTTTAATTTTAATCACTTTATTTTATTTGATCTTTGGATTTTTAACTAGTTTCACAAAAACTAGTCTAATTGGATTCTAACTTTCCATAACCAATTTAGTTTGGTTTTAACTACCCCATTATATGATCTTATCTCAAAAATCATTAAGATGATGAGTCATAAGTGATGATTAGGCTACTGGTTCATATTAATTTAATGAGTTCTTATTTTAATAATTAATATCCCCCAAAAACTAATAAAAAAATAATATGATTTTCAGCCAAGGGGATTTTTTGAATCCCTTCATCGAACCTCCCCCTTATAAGTAGGGGGAGGATATGAAGTTTGGAGTCTAATGGCTTTCATGCCAAAAATAGGCCATTTTGCTAAGTATTTTCAAGCTTTTTTCTAAAATTTCAAGCTTTTGAGGTAGTTTCTTTCAAATATTTGCTCATCTTCTTCATTTTCCATCATTTTCCTTCCTTTTAGTGAGCTTGATTATCACTTGTGTTCATGGATTTTAATCCATGTTGAAAGGCCAAGTGTAAAAGCCATGAACCAATTCCTTGATTTAGTGGTTAACTTTTATTTTTCTTAACAAAAATTTGATTTTTCATCAAGAAAACATACGTTTGCTAATATGTTGTGTACTTTATCATGTGAATATGTTTATGATTATGTTATTTCCCTTCATATTTTCATGTTAATATTCAATAATGTTATTTGCCATATTTCATGATTTTATATTGTTGATAATGATGTAAGCTTGGTAAAAATTAGGATATGTGTTGATTATTATTGCATTCATATTCAAAATATCTTTTCTTGTTTGTTGCTGCTTAGTTGAATTAATGATTATATTTAAAGCTATTTTCATGCTTGATTTTATGATATTTGGACTATTTGTCATGTTTAAAATTTGTAGGGACATGAAAATAACTCCTCCAAATTTTTGAAGTCCTTAGAAAGATGTTTCCATGCTTGATCAATTTTAACATGAGCCTATTTATGAATTTTTAATTTTTTGACTATTTTGCAAATATAAAAAGTTTGAGGATTAAATTACAAAATTGTAGAAATTGTTTAAGACTTTTCATGCTTGGCTGAATGGCCGGTAGACCTTTAGGGGTGTTTTCCATGCATTGTTAACATGTTTGGATGCATATCATATATTTTTAACTTTTTTGGGTCTATTTTGTACTTTTAAAAAGTTTAGTGACGTATTTACAAAAGTAAAAAAATTGTCCTTTGGCTGAAAGTGCTTGGCTAAACTTTCTTTGTGAATATTGGTATGATTTTTGTGTTGATTTGGATATGTTTGATGTTTAATATTGTGTTGTAATTATGTAAAGACTGATTTTCAAATTTGAAAAGTTTAGGACCATTAGGAAAACTTAGCATTTTTGGTTAAAACAATCATTTCTAACATTAAATTCCCTTATTTAGGGTATTCTAATTAATTTTAGCATTCCTCTGGTCCTTGAAGGGTTTAGAGTATTAAAACCACTCTCGCATTCTTCTGGTTCTTCGAAAGGGTACAAAATGCAATTTTGAAAAAGTTTAGAGACTTACTGTAATTTTTTTGTTTTAAGTCACCTTAATATCCAAATTACCGATTTAAGGTAAAAAGGTTATTTTTTGTGTCTTTTAGGGTTATTAGGATGCTGTCAAGACGAAGACAATCTTTAAGGGTATTTTAGTAAATTCTCTTGGAACTAAGTCCAATGTAGTCACTCGAATACTTTTATGCCAAATGTGTGTTTTGAGGATAGGTTTACCCTTATATGATCATTTTTGAGTCCTTTTGGGTTATCAGTATACTTTCATATCGAAGGTATGCCTTAGAGACATTTTGGTAAATTTGCATTAGAAGCAAGTTTTATGTAAGTACTGTGATACTTTTATGTCGAAGGTACACATTAAGGATAGGTTCATTATTTTAGACTATTTTTGAGTCTTTTAAGGTTATCGAGATACTTTCATGTCAAAAGTTTACCTTAGCGATATTTTGGTAATTTGGCGTTAAAAGTAAGTCTTTTAGAGTTACTAAGATATTTTCAAGTCAAAGGTACGTTAGAGGATATTTTTGTATAATTAGTCAAATTTAAGTTCTAGGAATCTAGTATGATAACTTTTCATCTAAACCAAGTCTTAGGACTTTTTTCTATTAATATTCTTAATAAAATTGGAATTTTTAAAAAATAAAGGCAATGTCTCCAAGTTAAAATAATATGTGAAATTTCTCCCAAAATATGAGGACCATTTTATGAATTATTTTAATATAGAGATATCCTTTTTAAAGAGAAAATCAAGATTTTTCAAATTTTGTAAAGTAAAACCTTTTGTGTTTTTTCGGTTCTCCAATGGGGTAGGGAAGATATTTGATGTTTTAAAACCTTTTGTATTCCTCAAGTTCTTCGATGTGGTATGAAAGTAAATGATTAAACATTTCATGTTCTCGCGATCCTCTAGTGTAATACGAAAGAGATTTTGATTTTCCAAATATTAAAAAGCTAATTTTTTCAAGCTAAATAATAAATTTGATTTATGAAATTTTATTTTGGCAAATGGGAATGATACTTGAATACGAGATTTTGAAACTAAATAAATATCAAAATTTAATTTAACATGTGATTAAAAAGTAATCATAAAAAGGATTGATCCTTTTAATTGTAACTAACTCCTAGACCCTTTCATGTGATCTTTGGTATTTATGTAGACCTTCGAGCTTGTTTTTAAGGGTTTTGTAGCCCTCTAAATACGAACTCTAATAGGTGGCCAATCTCACCTAACTAAAATAGACTGGTGGTAACTGCAAGATAAACAATCATTTTGTAATGACTATTTAAGGTTAAGTTGAATGACCCATTCATCTCGATGACTTGTCCTTAGACACAAAAAATAAAAAAATATTAATAATGATATGGCCCTTAGCTATAAAAAATATAAAATAGGAATATATCAATAAAATAAAGGAATGAAGGCCTTTTAAGTCCAGCTTGATTATGGTTTATATCCCAACCACGTTGCAACAATAACACTGTAGTGATAAATGATGAGATATAAACCTTAGGTCATTCTAAGATCGACGAAGATCAAACAATTGATGATTGTGGAGGCTCAACGATTTCCATGTCTGTTGATGAAATCGGTGATGCATGCTTTAATAATCATATAGTTTGTGCTTAAGGCATGTTGTGTTTCATGATTAATTGCAATCGGCTTTTATATATGTCATGTCATTGCTTTGCAAATGGTTTTGTTGGGTTTATAACATGATTAAAGATTTGGTTAGGTGTTGATTTCAATTTAAGCATTATCAAAGCATCATGCAATTACTTTGGTTATGACATGTTACATTTAGCTCATATATGTTTAAATTGGATTTTTTTTGGAGTTTGTCAGAGTATAGGTTAAAATGTGTGAAAGTTGTGCTGGAAGTTTCAAGGAAAAGCATTCGGCTATGATAAATTAATCTTATATCTTGTATTCCTTTTTTTCTTTTTTGCTTGTATGAGTTCAGTAGTTTACCAAATGTTTGATAAAATGTTTGTATTGTGTTTAAACAAGGTTTTCTAAAAAGATTCTTCAAGGGCAAGCCTTGGTTCATTTAGTTAATAGGTAAGTTAAAGTTTGATTTTGTTCAATAAGCTTTTTAATGAATAACTTGGGAATATTAAATAAAACAACTTGAGTCAAAACTGATTTAGAGCAAGTAAAAAAAAAAATTTAGAGTTTAAATATGCTTGGATGAGTTCCAATTTGGTGAGTTTTAATGTGAGTCATTTCGTAATGTTTAGATGAGTCAAATAGTTTGTTTAGAGCCACTTGGTTCTTGGTTACAGCAAACAAATGAGTGGCATTGGTGTGCCACTCACTTTCTAAGAATGAATGATAATGAATAAAACCAATAAAAGTGGAAACATTCTCATAACTTCAAAGCATATCGCCAATGTTGAAAAATGTAGTTTTAGGTCATGGCACTTAGAAGTCTTTGTTGAATTCTCATATATGACATTTGTAGAGTATCTTTGGTCTCAGTGCCAGATATTCGAACATCTAAAAATGTTTTAAAAATTGAACAAAAAGCTTCATGATCACAAGTCATGTTAGAGCTACTATTACATATAGTGTCAAAAAAGATATATTTTTAGGAATTTTTATCAGTATTTTTCCTATAATCCTCATTGATTGGGCTACAAAATATACTATTGAAACATTCGGTTTCAAGATAAAACAAATCTAAAAATATTTTGGAACTTGAGCTGTTTGTATGGTTCTATTTTAGCTCTTAATCAATATTTCAAACTATTTAATGAAGATAATCATTTTTTTTGTATTTTTCTCATATTTTTAATTAAACTAGAATGAATAAGCTTTCCAAGCATGCATGACTTATCCAATGGGTATTCGAGTGAATTGGGCAAAAATTCAAAAAGACATGCTGTTTAGACATGGTGGGTGATGTAGTAGCGTCCAATTCAAATATTTATGTGGTAGCCAAAATGATTTTTTAGCATTTTTGAATAATTTTTAGGTTGAAGTTTAGTATGTCAACATTCATAGAATTTAATGCGGTGATTTTATGTAATAAGAATAACCCGGAATAAATTTGGAAATCTTGAAAGGTCAAATTTGTCCCTATTTCAAGTCTCTTTAAGTTTGATGTTCACTATTCCACGGCATTCGAATGCCTTGGAATTGATTATCAGAGTCATGTTTAATGTGTCTATAGGTCTAGGAGTATCCTATAAAAGGCCTCTACTAGTTCACATTAAAGCTTCCAAGTTAAATTAAATAAAAGCTTTTTTTTTACTACTATTTTCAAAGTTGTGATTTTCTCAATTTCATCTAAGTATACTATTTTGTGATTTCTTATAAGTGGAGTCAAATTTGATAAATATATTAAAAATAGAGTCAATAATTAAGTATGTTTGGAGTAAAGTGGTCTTATAGAATTTTCCTTCATAAATGATTTAACTCCAAATTAGTTATAAATTCGAGCTAGTCTCGATAAGAGTTATAGGATACATTTTCCAGTGACATTTGCTTGATTTGAAGTAAATAAAAAGGGGATTATGATTGAACACATATGATTGAAACCATGGAAAAATAAATTCGAATACATGTGTGATTAGTTGGTACAAAGTATTAGGTATTATAAGAGGGATCGCGTCTTTACTTATGGTGCAACTGACTCCAAGCCTAACTTTATAGATATCTAGTATACGTAGATCATAAAATTATTCCTTAAGAGTTATAAAACTTTTTAGTGAACGGGTTTTAATAAGTGATCGATCACACCTAGACAAAAAAATTGGTGGTGACTCCTTAACCCAATCACTCTCCTATTCTGGTATAAAAGGTTTAGATGAATGATTCATCTATTCGACTAGGGCCCATAATGATTTAAACTTTTGTTTTCTCTAAAATGTTAAGGTTTGTATCTTAATTTATTATGACGAGTAGTTACCTTTTTTGTTGAAATTGCATAGCTAAGGTATTCAACTTGTCTTTGCCTAAAATAACACCAACTTTTCTTGGCAAATAGTTTATTGGCCCTTAGAACTTCAAAAACAACTTGTTGATCTTGTTTATGTTCACCTAAAAGGCATTGATCAAATTTCTAACTGCCTTTCCAAGTTTTTTTATTAATTACAACTTCATTATCATTCACACCAGCTACCATATTGTTCTCTTAACCCTCTTCTATTGTTTCAATTGCTTTAAAGGAGTTCAATGGTTTGGTTTTACATATATGGTTAGGAGTGAACTTTTCTCCACACTTAAAGCATACGTTTTATGCTCTCCAATATTCTAGGAGTTGTTGTCTGGTTTAGGTAGGAACATTGTTAGCTTGTAGTTTTAGCATCTAAAATGTAGTAGTAAGGTGATTATGTTTGGTTTGAGAAGTATGTGTAGAGACTAAGGTGAGGTTTTTGGTTAAGTTAGTGTTGTTTGCCTTCAAGCTCCATAAATAGCTCATGAAGTTTAGCTTATTTATAAGCTACTGCTAAGGTGGAAGGGTGATTAGCCTTGACTCTAGGCTTAAGTTCATCCTTAAGGCCACTAACAAAGTTAGACACAAAATAAGTTTCATCCAAATAGAAATTACACTATAACATAAAAGGTTTTAGCTCTTCAAGCCTTTCTTGGAAGTCCTCCACTATAGTACTCTAAACTAGTTTATTGAACTCCTTTATGACATCAAAACAAGTTCGATTACAAAACCTATAACATAGATCTAAGGCAAAATCTTGCCAAGTTACATGAGGCTTCTACATTACGTACTATCAAAGCAAATTTTGACCTTTCCTGATAAGAACATATTTGCCAATTCTGGCTTTTGATGGTCTTTAATAGCAAAAATACTAAAATACTTCTAGCATTTTTAATTTGCCCTATTAGGTTGTTTTCGTTAAACATTAAAAGTTCAACCTTAGGCCTAGGAAAAAAGGAACTAAAGGAAAAGGCAGCATTAAGGTTAATAGAGGGTTCATGGTTTTAAAAAGGTGATGGCTTTTTATGCTAACTGGCCTTAACTTGATGCTTTGGCAATAAAGCAAGTTTATCAAGTTTATATGAAAACTTACTATGCCCTTCAATGACTATAATTTATATGGGTTTCTTACATTTTTCCTTTAGATTGTAATAATGGAAAGTGATAACTCTAAATGGAGTTCAAAGAATTGCATATAGCTTCAGTCTAACTTTATTGTCCTATTTTTTGGTTCAACAGGTTAAGGATTTTGTTCATACATCCTTGAGTTTCCAAAAGTTTAGCCTCTACATCTTTCTTCTACTCATCCTACCACTTGGACATGGTTTCACCTACTTTAGGTGCCTTTGGTTGAGCTTGTAAAGCTCAAACTTGATCATGCAACACATTCAACCTAGTTCCTTCAGCCATGACTTCTTTTGGATTTTTCCAGCTCAACTTAGATGTTAAACTTTGCTCTGATACCAAATCTATCACAAATTGAGGACTATGATTGATTCTAATAAAGGAGAGAAAATGATATAGAGTAAAGTGAAAAAAAAAAGAATAGATAGAAGAAGAAGAGAATTCATCTAAGTTTCATTCATGAAAATGGCATTAGGACATCCATTACATATATAGGTAAATTCTAAATACAAATTCCAACAAATTTCTAGAATCATTCTGACTAACTTGACAGCTGTGCACTTATTTACTAGCTAATAAATGCTTGCTAGCTCATGCCTACAGCAACGGTCATAGATCAATATTCTTCTATAGCTAACCTAACTCTTACTTGTATTTAAGCTCTCAACTTTAGCTCATCAGCTTTCATTTTAGCTCCCAACCTTTGGTCACTAGCTCTCGCTTCTAGCTTTTGTTCCAGCTTAGTTTTTTTCCTTGGCTCCAATATTTCCATAGAATTTATCACATAAAACTATAGTCTTGGAATTATCAATACACATTGGTATCTCAAACAAATATCTAAGTTGGTTTAAGTTTTAAAGAATTCAAATATGAAATTAGGCTGCCATTATGATAAATGAAATCTTACGTAAAAAAAAGATATATTCCTTTAACGAATTTCTTAAAGTCCATAATGAAGCTTGATCCAAATTGCTTTTGATCTCCTTTTGACTATATGACTATTTATATTTTTCTTTGTTTGGTTAATCGCGATCAAATAGTTTTATTAAATGTTAAAATTTGGGAACTCATATTATGTGGATGAAAAGATAATCTCTTTTAAAAAATATTTTTTAAAAAAAGAATAAATAAATATGTAAGTATTTTTTTAAACAGGTAGTTATTTTAAAAGTAAAATGATGGGGTAATTTTTAAATTTAAGTAGCTTTTAGGAAGTAAGAGTTTTCTCAGAAGAGGTGGATGCTTGAGAAGAAAATTATGCTTTAAAGGAAAATTAGTAATTAGTTTTTTAAATTAGAAAAAGATATAATTATATTTAAATCTACATTATTATTAATACTTTTTAAATATTTTTAAGTAATTTTAATGATCAAGTTGGTGTCTAATTAATTTGTGATACAAATTTAGTCACTCATTTTATATTAGTAAAGATGTATTGAGAAATATTATTATTTGATTTCATAATTTCTTCTTTTAGTTTCAACAAGTAAATTTTAAATCTCGTTGATGTCCAGGATTGCTTTTGAGCAGAACCAGTTCAATTTCTTGTGACCTAAAATCCTTTTTCTATCATGTTTCAATATCTTCTTCTTCTTCTTCTTTTAATAATTGAGATGTTAGAGACAACATTAAAATTAAAAACCCAACACATTCTTCCCTAGAGAAGTGAGCTGGTAAAATTAGTTCATGTGTGACAGCTTGTATTTCGCTTTTATCATTTTGTGCGCAAAACAATGGTTTTGCCCCTAAGGTGGAGTTTTCTAATTGGCAACCGGGAGATTTTATGCAGATTGGACCTTTCCGGGCCTTAAGCTCAGTTGGTCAGTATCGTGCTTATCTTTGTCTAGTAAAAGTTTTTCCACAAAGCGTGGCATCAACCGACCTTAGCTCAGTTGGTAGAGCGGAGGACTGTAGTAGTTATTGGGCTGTCATCCTTAGGTCGCTGGTTCGAATCCGGCAGGTCGGATTTTGTTTTTAATTGAAAACAAAAGTTATTTCACAAGCAGTCCTTTTCTTTCTCCCAGAAACAGAAAACGATAACCCCTTCCCCATGTAAAACATTTCTATTTAGGCCCATTTGAAAGTGGACTCCCGGGTTCGTTTTAGAGGCAATAACGATTAAGTTGTATATTTGCATATTATGAAAATTGGTCCACTCAGCTCAATTTGAGAGTTCATTCTCCATGGTTGAGGGTTCTTTAGACAAAATCAATCTTATACATGTTACAATCATAGACAAGAAAAAGTAGATTGCATCTATTGCAATTCTCTTATTAGATTTCTTATGTTTATTCAGTTATATAAAATAAAAGAAAATACAAAATTCAATAAAATTCATGTAATTTTAATAGATTTGATAATTATCGACACGACACACGTATGACATATTTTAATCATGTATAAAATTTATATGATCATGTTTTATATCATAATCGTATAGACACATTTATGACACAAATTTTTCATATCATAAAGGTATAAAACAGGCAAATACATGTAAAATACGGTTAAAACATGATTAATTAAATCATGTCGTAAACATATAACAGTGATTTATTTACATTATTAAAACAAGTTTAATTAATCTTATTGTAAACATATAATCGTGCCCATTGTATCTGTTAACACGTTTAATGTATCATAAATGAGTAGACACATATAAATTAATAAATTTATATATAAAATACGTTAATTTTTAATATAATTATTAATATATATAACCTATAAGTATTATTTTAAACTTTTAATTAAAAAGCTTATTTAATATATAACAACTACTTTAAGCATTTAATTAATGTCTATTTTACTTTAAGTATTAGTGATAATATAATTGCTAAGACAAAAATTAAATATAACCAACATGATTTATTCATATAATTTTTAATATATTATGATTATAATTTATAAATAATTATTTAAATGTTATATAATATAAATATAAGAATAATATATCATCACCGTATAAACTAATTAAAGTATATGCTCAATCTTATTAATTAATAGTAAAATAAGTTTCATAATTTAAATCTCATATTAAACTATTAAGATAATTATACATATATAATATGCTACTAACTCATTATTATTTACAATAAATAGTAAATTATTAATTGAAAAATAGGAAGGAATAATTAATGTTAATAAGCTACTATATTAATTTTAATAAAATTTTTATATATTTTAAAATTATAGCTCTTAATGGCGTATATTATAATTTGTAATTTGTGAGAAAATATTTAAAAAATAAAATAGCTTGAAAATGGAAGAAAAAGAAAGTTGATTGATAGATTGAAAATATTCATGTTAATTCATGTCCTAATCATGATTTCGTGAAATTCATATCTTAATCGTATTTTCGTACTATTCGTATTAATTGTGTTATTTATGTTGTAATCATGTCGTATCGTATTAAATATAAACAAATCAATTTTAATCGTGTTATAATCGTGTCGTGCCAGTGTAACATAAATATAAACTGTATCGTGCTCGTATTTTAAAATTTGACACGATTAATTAATCGTGTTGTGTTTGTGTATCATATAATCGTGTCGTGTCAAAAATAAAATACGATATAAAATATGATACAATAACACGAATTGTTAAGTCTAACTTTCAGAATCATAAATGCGCTTTTATTCAATTCTATATTATAATTGAATAATCAGTCAGAAAAATTAATAAAAGGAATTGTAATTGATAAGCACCTACAGCAGGATCCAAGGCCCTTAAGAGTGAAAAATCTAAGTTCGACGGGAACATATTTATGACCGTTGTAGATATATGTGCGGATACAGCCTGCGACAGGAGACGAGCGGCGTCGTCTCAAATAAGGTCCATGGCTTGCAAGAACAATAACGGAAGCTGAGGACCTACAGACAGAATATTGACGGACAGTTTCCATGGACAATTTCCTTTGCTTTGTTGAATCAGAAAGCAGCATCTGGGGGTAGGCTAGGCTTTCCTTGCAGCTGCTAGGCGTGTCAACATTTCCTTTTTCTAGTTATTTTTCCTAGTGCGTATAAAGCCTAACCCAACAAGTGACGAAGCATCCCAAATGCCCCACTCCTTCTATTAACACCATTTGGAGAAGGAGAACAACCGCGTGTGCTCATAACTCAATGTTTGTCTTAAAAAGTAATACCATATTCAAACAGCAAAAATGGCTACCAAAAGAAAAAGCATAGTATCTAAGTACCCAACTATCACTATATCCACTTCAAGTAATAGTAAAACCTTTGCACCGCTAGCAACATAAATATTAGTGAATCCACATAGGGTAACCACAATCCCAATTCCTTTCTTAATTCCACCTAATCACAACAATCAAACGAGAGAAAATAACTGCGTCTACTGCAGAGCTTTGACTGAATGGGTCAGGGAAGAGGTTGTCCATCTTTTATACCACATGAATCTAATATTCAAACAGATGGGTATATGCTTCTATTCTTAGATCTACAGAGATCGCTGTGAAGACTTACAAAAGTTTTTTGTCTGTACTAATATTACCGCTAAGAGGCCTGACAAGCATGACCGCAATTAACAGCAATTTTACCAACAAGACATTATAAAGAAGTGAAGGCACTCTGATCATGAAGAAAATAGATATCCTAATTGTTACCGTGCATAGCTGATCAACGTGGCAAATATAACTCCATCCTTGATAATCATTAACAAAGGCAATTAGTAAGGATGAACGGGAAAATGATTAAAATGAATTTTTTCAAAGCTGGAAGTTGGTACTTTGGTTCAACCAATGAATTCAACAACAGTTCACCGTTTTCCAATGAATAACCAAATAGTCAGCAAATTGAAACCAGTTTTAGATAGCATCCTTTAAATTATGATAATTAGCTATGCACACTGCTGGAAATAAAAGAAGATTGCAGCTTCTATCGATATGGTGACTAACTGCAAGTCACAGCATGAGAATTGAGAACAGAAAAGCCATTATATGATGACGCAAACTACAATCATCCAGCTTAATTCACATGCCGAGGGAGTTCCAATTGTCAAGTATCCTCATTGATCGAAACAAGTACAAGTCACAGAAAATAAAAGCTAAACCCACAAGTAAACAATAAGAGTAACTTAATCTGCTATGAATTCACAAAGCATGAGCTTAAAGGCGTGGAGGCTGGAATGATTTTCTTGCAATCATTTGTCCTCATCCTCATACACAACAATTCAATTGCAATTCTTACTTGTTTCAGTATATTAGCAATGCCAAGCACAATAACTCAAAGCACCAGGATTTCCTTGTTGAGCATCAACTACCAAATAACACATAATCAAAAGACAAAGGCTATATTTCATTCAACAATTGTAATCAGAAAATCAAGCTCATAAAAGAACCATCATCTTGTATTAAAAAGAAGCTCTTGTCACCTTAAGGTATACAAGTTTATTCAGCTTGAGATAAAGGAAAAAAAAAAATGAATGAAGATTATAACAAAACAAAAATTAGCATTATAAGGCAACTGAACCTACACCAGAAAGTTAACCATGAAATTCAACTTTGTTTTTTTTGGAATTCCAAATTCACAAAGGTCTGTTACCACTGTATACCACTAGTTATGGTCACAAAAATTACCATCAGTCAGCAAAAAGAAACCTTGAAACTTTTCCTTGCAGCTTGTTGCAACTCCGGAAACTACCCTACCTCTGCAGAAAGTCAGTGATCAAAATCAAGCTCAAAAATCTAGATTCTATTATAATACAGAGAACTTTAACTTATACCAACAGGTTCCAAAGCAGCTGAAGAATATTTTTCTTTTCGTTTGTTTCGACTGCTGAGAGATGATCCGAAACAGAGAAGGAAAAAAGGTGGGAAAATCTTTTAAATCTCAAATTCATGTTTACATGGTGCTTGACTTCTAAAATACAACACATAAATTCCAGATTCAAACAGAAGAAATTAAAAAAAGCAAATTTACCTGGCCGGTTTCAACGACCTCCGGAACCTTGTATGAATCCACCGTTACCTCTGTCAGCCACAATCCAGGAAACAAGGACTGCGACCACATCCAAAACCCAAAATAACTAAATAAATAAATAATGAAAATGCCAAAAATAATCGGAGAAAAAATTGCCAGAAAAGTCATAAAAAAAAATACTCACATCCAATTGCTTTTGAACATAACGTGCCCGTTTCTTCGGCCTCCTTGGAGCGCGTTGCCCAGCCATAACCATGAAGTCCTGCTCGATCTCTTTCTTTGAAAGCGGCACCGAGAATTTCGGTCGTGGCCTTTTCTTCTCGGCGGCCTCCGGTGCCACCGACGGTACTTCGTCTCTTACTTTGGGTAACTTAATTACCTCATTCTTCGTCGGAGAACTATGATAGTTATTAGTTCCTCCTCGGACAATTGGAGCCTTACAAGCGGCACGCCTTGTCCTGAGATTCCAAGGCCTCGCCTCCACTTCAACCGCCGGCGATTCTTCCCTCTCTTTCTCTTTCTCTTTCTCTTTAAATTTCTTTTTATTTTTCTCTTCCACTTTCTGTTTAGGCTCCTGAAATTCATCCTCATCGTCATCCACGTCATCAAGGTCGGACACTTCGTCTCTAAAGATTGCATCCATGATATTATCGGCCGCCGTTTTCAGATCCTTCATGAGCTTCTCCCTAACTGCCTCAATCCCCTCCGCCGTCTTTCCCATTGATATCCTCAATTGCTGCTCCCTTCCATAATCGTAGTTCATGTTGTTGCTGGGAAACGACTCCGATTCCCGCCGTCGCACTCCACCAATCATCAAGCTCTCAAATTTCGACAGAGGAGATCGGCGTCTCTGAATCACATGACGACGACTATGCAGGTTATGATCAGCGGCTGCGGAGGATGAGTCGGTGGCGGTGGAAGCATTATCAAGTTTCATACACCTGAGATACCTTTGATTGCCCCACTTCAAACAAGGCAACTTGAAATTGTGGAGAGGTTTTGATCTCTCGGGTTCCATTGCCACACCTCTCTCACCAGAACACATCATTGATCGCATCCAAAACACGGAGCGAGCTCAACCTTTGAAACCAAAAAAAAAAAAAAAAAAAACTCTCAATTCCTTCTGGAAATATAATCTCCTTTTCTCTTTTAACTTTCTTGAAGAATTTTTCTTTATTTTCCCGTTGCCGAAGGGTTTCGTGCTTGCAATGGTAATCGCCGGGGACTTGTTGAGAGTGTTTTTATATAATTGTATATATAAATAAACGGGAGGGCGGTTTAAACGTTCGGGTTATGAGATTTTTGGGGCGTTTTCGTAATTTTGACCTTCCGGGAAGGCTTTCAGCTGAAGTGCGCTCATGTGGAAAAGACTAGGGGCAATTTGGGGCCTAGGGATTTTCCGGGTGATGCGTCGTTTTTGAGTTGTGGTTGGCGTAACCATCGTTTGATAAAACGCACGTTTATTTTATCTCTTCTGATTGCCGTAGACTTTCTTTTAATGAAATTTTGAAGAAATTGTAAAATGTTATGACGTTGGACTTAATAATTTTAAACGTTATTATATAAATATAATATGAATAAAATATTAAATAAATATTATATAAAATATAAATATATATTTAAAAAATATAAAATAAATTATTAATATATTAAAATTATTTTAATTTTAAAATATTTTAAATATGATTATGATATGATAAATATATAAATATAATATAAATATATGAATTATTAAATCTATATAATGTATATGACTTGTTTGAAAGACTGATAATCTATTCAAGTTTAAAGATTAATTTAAAGAGATATTGAGTTAAAAAAAAGTTTAGATAAAAAATAAACCAGATTAAAAAACAAGTCAAAGACTTCAAACCCACACAAACTCATTTTAC